>CM077166.1:83239678-83789867 GCA_039583875.1 Platanthera guangdongensis
GAGATTTTTAAACTAAAACGAAAGAGAATTTTTTAGAGAAAAACTTTATAATAAAAGACTAGCATTCGATCGAAGATTCACCATAAAACGAAATGAGAGGGATGAAAATGCATAGTTTTAAATTTGCAAATCATACTCGACCGTGACGGATCCGAAAATAAGACAAAATCTCGCTAGAGCATTAAGTCTCCTAACTTATAGATGCTTTGATCGAAATCTCTTTACAAATCAAAGAGGCCTAAATTGCATTATCGAGGTGACCCGCACTATTGGATTTGACTCCAATCCGGAAGATTTACGTCATCCTATCTCTAGGGTTGCATTCAACTCCTTCCTTCTTTGAGTGATCTTTCACATTCACAAGCCTCTCGGCTACTCAAATATGAGATCCCAAGCCTACTACCGTATACCGGAAATACGGAGTCGACGCGAGAAGAATCAAAGAAGGATTGAATATAATTTAGACAAAATAAAACTAAAAAATAAGGAAAACCTCATCTCATTTCATGGATCCCCATGATCGAATGCTAACAGAAAATTTAGCTACGCATAGTAAAAAGGGAAATCACAAGAATAAGAGAAAGAATAATTTTTCATTAAAAAGTTAAAAAGAGGTACATAATAATAAAATAAAGACAATACTATTCTATTAAAAGCAAGATTACAATAAGAAGAGAAATACAACAAGAAATGAAAACTTGCATTAGAACAAAATCTTAACTAACTTAAACAAAAACTTCTCTAACAAAAACTATCTAACTCATCAAGCTTCTCTCTTCTCTTCTTTTTTTCAACATGAGGCATGGGCTTCCTTTTATAGGAGAGGAGGAAGGTTCTAGAAAAATGGAGATGAAGGATAAAGGGGGTGGCCGGCCATTCATGAATGAGAGATTCATGCATGTGGAAATTAATGAGGATGGTAGAGAGAGAGGATATGCATGAATGTGGATTAAATAAGAAGAAAAAAAAAAAAATAAAAGGGAGAGAAAGAGGGGTGGCCGCCATATGCTTGGAGAGGTGTATGAGTGCAATAAATGATGAGGGAGGGGGGAAAATGAGTGGTCGGCCACACATGGATGAAGTGGGCTGCACTATATGGGCATGGGAAGCTTGAAGAGTGGCTGAATGCATCATGTAGGCTTCAAGAAAAGGGCCGGGCTGCTCCAAACTTCAAGGGCTGCATGTAGGGCTGCATCATGTAGAGGGGCTGCACCATGTGGGCTGTTTTGGTGGAAGAGGGCTGCTCCAATTGGGTTGCATTATGTAGTGGTGGGCTGCATCATGTGGGCTGCACAACAACATAAACATAACAAATTAGACACATATTTTTTTATCAAAACATTAATTATTATAACATACCTATAAAATAAAAATAAGATTGAACATAACATAAACATAACATAACATAAAAAAAATATATTATAACAAACAAATAAGATATGAAAGAAAGCATAATAAGAATAAAGTAAGCAAAAAACCAATTAACTTAGGAATTTCTTAAACTAAACTATATCAAAAATGATGACTAAAAGTAGTCATCATGTATGCTAGCGATCTTGACGAATTAGTGGAGGATATCATGGAGGTTTTCATGGACGATTTCTCCGTTTTGGAGATTTGTTTGATTTATGTTTGGCAAACCTTCCTTTCCCGTGTACTCCAAAGATGTGAGGACACGAACCTAGTTTTAAACTGGGAGAAGTGCGATTTTATGGTACAGGAGGGTTTGGTCTTAGGCCATAAAATTTCTAGTAAGGGCATAGAGGTAGATAAAGCAAAAATTGAAACTATAGAAAAACTACCTCCCCCTTCGAATGTTAAGGCCGTTCGTAGTTGATCAAACAACTGTTAGAAAAATCCAATATTTTCTAAAAGAACTAAGCCCCTTACCCACTTGTTAGAAAAAGACGCGCCGTTCATTTTTGACGAAAATTGTTTGCGTGCTTTTTCTCTTATTAAAGAAAAATTGATTAACGCTCCTATCATGATCGCTCCCAATTGGGGCTTCCATTTGAGATAATGTGCGACGCTAGTAGTTTTGCCGTTGGTGCGGTGTTAAGACAACGCATAAATAAAAACTTTCATCCCATATATTATGCAAGCAAAACATTAACCGCCGCACAGGAAAATTACACGACCACCGAAAAAGAATTATTAGCCGTAATTTTCGCATTTGATAAATTCCGCTCATATCTCACCTTGTCCAAAATTATGTTTTTGCTGATCATTCGGCTTTGAGATATTTACTAGTAAAAACAGATGCAAAGCCGCGATTGATTAGGTGGATCTTACTACTCCAAGAATTGATTTGGAGATTCACGACAAGAGAGGAGCGAAGAACTTGGCGCTGATCATCTTTCGCGGTTGGAGAACCCCAATTCGGGGGAGCTCATGGAGGAGGACATTGACGACACTTTCCCCGAGGAGCGCCTTCTCTCCATTCATAAGGTAATTACTCTCCCCACTCCTTGGTTCACCGATTTCGCAAATTATCTTGTTGGAGATTCACTCGAATGGTTTTTTCTTATCAAGAAAAGAAGAAATTCTTTTTCTGATTTGAAAAATTATTTTTGGGAGGATCCCTTCCTTTTTCGTGTTTGCGCGGACCAAGTAGTGCGGAGGTGTGTTTCTCATGAGGAAGGCGCACAAATTCTAAAGCATTGTCATGATGGACCCGCCGGTGGGCACTATAAAGCTAATCGGACGGCTCGGAAGGTACTTGAAGCGGGCTTCTATTGGCCAAGCATCTTCAAGGATGCTCACGCCCATGTACGTCATTGTGAACAATGCCAACGCTCAGGTAATATTTCCGCCGTGATGAAATGCCATTAAATACATTTTTAGAAATAGAAGTTTTTGATTTATGGGGATCGACTTTATTGGACCGCTACCAACATCCTATGGAAATAAATATATTTAGGTAGCGGTCGACTATGTGTCACGGTGGGCGGAAGCGCAAGCCTTCCCCACTAATGACGCCCGAGTCGTGACCCAATTCCTCAAAAAACTATTTTCACGATTTGGAGCACCGCGGGCAATAGTTAGTGATAGGGGAACCCACTTTTGTAACGCACATTCGCTAATGTTTTGTCTATATACGGCGTTACACATAGGTTAGCCACCCCTATCACCCTCAAACAAGTGGCCAGGTAGAAGTAGTTAATCGTGAAATCAAACGAATTTTAGAGAAAACGGTTTCTGCTAATAGGAAGGATTGGTCGGTCAAGCTTGATGATGCTCTATGGGCTTATCGGACTGCGTACAAAACCGATATCGGTTGTACGCCGTATCGACTAGTCTATGGGAAAGTATGTCATTTACCGGTTGAGCTTGAACATCGCGCCTTTTGGGCGCTTAAATTTTTAAATCTAGATGAAACTTTATCCTCCGAGCTTCGGAAATTCCAAATTAACGAGCTCGATGAGTGGCGCTCCTTCGCCTATGAAAGTAATAAACTTTATAAGGAGCGCACAAAATTTTTTCATGATAAAAAAATTAAGCACCCTAAAGATTTCAAACCGGGAGACCACATTCTCCTCTATAATTCGCGCCTCCGATTTTTTCCGGGCAAACTCAAGTCCCGATGGTCCGGCCCTTTTATTGTAAAAGAGGTTTGGCCCTATGGGACAGTGCTTATCTCGCACCCGGAATAAGGCGAATTTAAAGTGAATGGGAACCGGTTGAAGATATTCCTCGCGGTAATACTACTAATGAGTACCGGGAGGAAATTAACCTCCCGAACCCATAATTGAGTGCCCCGCTTTGGTCGAGCTCAATGACAATAAACAAAGCGCTTGTGGGAGGCACCCCATGCTTATCTTCTCTTTTTATTTTTTTAAAATTTTATTTAAATTTGTGCAGGTATGAAGGACATCTTTATGACGTGACGATCGACGGATTTGAGCTTCATGTCTACGTGTTTCTTCAAGTCGGTAACTTTTGTTTTATTATCGTTTATTTGAATCTTTAAAAAAATATAAAAATAAAAATAAAAATAAAACAATTAAAGAAAAAAAAGATTCTGCTCGTACACGCCTCTGTCACGGGCGTGACCTATGGGTTACGGGCATGACAGAGACGTGTTTGGTTCGTCGAGCGAAACCCGAGAATGGTTTCGTCGAGCGCAGTGTTCCGTTTGTCTTTCGGTACTATCACGGGCATGACCATCATTGGTCACGGGCGTGTCTAGCCCGAAACTTCGTTCGACGAAATGAAGCTGGAAAACTTCTCTTCCTGCCCAGTCATGGCCGTGACAATTAGTGTCACGCCTGTGATGCTGGCAAGTCACGGTTGTGACTCGCCCAAAAAAAAAAACCAAAATGTTTTTTCCTCATTTTCAGATACCCGCCCCAGGGTCATGGGCGTGACCCTGGGCCGTGTCATCGAATCCGAGGCGTGACCCCGGGTCAACGCCTCGGATTCCTTTCCCTTTTCTTTTTTATGAGACACGCCCAAGGTCACGGGCATGACCTGGGGCGTGGCCTTGGAATCCAATTCCAGCACATTGGATTCCTACATCGGGCATGCCTTACACGCCCAGAGTCACGGGCGTGACTCTGGGGCGTGACCAGGGAATCCGAGGCAGGAGGCCTCGGATTCCTTTCTTTTTTTGTCCCGTGCTTGTCACGCCCCCAGTCACGGGCGTGACCGGGGGGCGTGACCAACCCGAAAACCCTATAAATAGGGATTTTTCCCCTCTACTTCCTCCACACCATCCAACCCTTCTCTTCTCCCTTTGCTAACCCGAATCCTTCCTTTTTCTCCCTTCTTCCAAAATACCTCGCCACCACCCTCGCTCCACCACTTCCTCCTCCGAGCACCCCGCGGATCCCGCCGTAGTGGAAGCCATGCTTCTATTTCAAAACCAAACCCAGCAGAAGCGCAGTGAGCGCCTACGCGCCAAACCCCTTGGCGTGTTCCGCATTTTAGATTGGGCGATCCTCGCCACATTTGGAGCGGCGGATTTGGTACGGGGATTTCTATCCACCCCTGGATTGAGTTCCCTCTTCTCTATTTCCGAGAACGCCTTCCTTGAACTCACCGTTGAGTTCTTGGCTTCATTCGAGTTCCGTTGGGCGGCCAATGACCACTTCATCATCTTTCGCATCGGTGGGATGGTGCATCACCTCACCATCCGCCAGCTCAATGTCGTCATGGGCTTCTGCTCGGAGGCTTTTTCCCAATCTCCTGCCTATCTCGATTTAATTACTGATTTCCCAACCGATGTCAACCTTCTCGCCTTTTGGGCGGAAATCAGTAGTGACACCGCCCCCTACACCCCAAAGAAATCCAAAGGCAGCCAACATATTTCTCCCGCCTTACGTATTCTCCACAACCTCCTTACCTTCACTATTTCTGGTCGCGGCGATAGCGACGGGGTGGTGACTCGGGCAGACTTACTATATTTATATAGTATGTTTTACCGGATCCCCCTCAACCTTGGTTATCTGCTCGCAATTTTCATTCGGCACCAGGCCGAAAATACGAGGTTGGGAGCAGTGCACAGTGGGAACTTCATCACTTTCCTCGCGAAGTAGCTCGGCCTTTGGGATGCTCTTCCACGCCTCAGCTGCGTCCAGACGCCGCAGGTCATCTAGTTCCAGACCCTTCAGGCCCTCGGCTTAGCACGACAACGTGATGGAGAGTTTGAGGCTATTCCCCCGCAGTCGGTGGTGGAGATCTTGACCTTGATTACGGTGCCGGTCCTAGTGGCACTATTCACTCTCCCCAGATTTCTCCACCACCGCAGGACCCTTCTTCCGAGCCCGGCCCTCAGAGCTATTGGGATCGTCAGTTTGCGTCTCTTCACACATGCTAAAATACGATGCATACCGATTTTGACGCTCGATTTGTGAGTTTTGACAGTCGATTTACCACGCTAGCGGCAAATCAAGCTTCCTCCATGGCACGTATTGAGCATGAGTTTTCAGACCTCTGGACACACTATTAGGAGCCGAGGCAGCATAGCGATAGGATTAGCCTGCTTTCTTTTTCTTTGGGATTGTAGTCCGTCCCTTGTATCTTTTCTTTTTATCATTTTATTTTCCTTTGTCATGTATCTTTTCTTTTTCGTAAAATAAAAAAAAACTGTTTTGCTTCAGCTTTATCTTCCAGGTACATTTTGGTGCTGCATGACCCGCTTCAGGGAAGTCTCCTATCTTTTCTCTTTATTTATTTATTTTTCATTGGGGACAATGTCTTGTTTAAGTATGGGGGGATATTTCTCAAGCAAAACATACAAAAAAATCATACTAATTTTCTCAAAAAAATAAAAAAAATTTTTATTTCTTTTGTGCAATGTTGTTTTTACTTACTTTTCAAAAATACAAAAAAATTGCAATTTTCAAATATCAAATTCACAAAAAATTAGGATAACTTTTAAAATTAGGGAGATCTTTATTGCTCTATTTACTCACATGCAAAATTCTAGGTATTCAACTTTTACATAAGTTTAGAAAATTTTTGATGCTTCAATTGAATTTTGAATTTTGTAGTAGAACTGTTGGCCATGCTGTGTTTCTAGTTAAGTGCACATGTTAGTAGAATTTGAGTAGAATTAAATATTCAGCATACAATTAGATTTTTCTTTTTATGAATGCGTAGAAATAGTTTATTTTACTTCTACTTGGAAACCGGTAGAATCTAAAAATATTTTAGGAGAGTGTGTAGAAGTTTACTAGAGAGATATTTCGCGGATCAAGAAAGAGATATTCTTTCTCGATGTCTAGAACTTGCCCTCTAGCTATTCTCAAAACTTTGCATAGGTTAAACTCATTAGCATGAAAAGGATTTAGGCATTTCTTTTGGCTAGTTTGAGCCTTGCACCCTTACCTAACGTTTTACCCTTGCTAAGCCAATTTGAGCTTATACCCTTCCTTTTGTTGTAGCTCCACCAACACTTTACCAAAGCCTAAAAAGCATCCTAATTACACACCTAAAACCGAGCTTGAAATTATAGATAAAACCAGTTTATGTGTGATTAGGAGCAATTTTATTTTGATGGCTTTTGAAAAAAAATATACAAGAGTTGTTCTATTTTTCATTTCTCCGCTAAAAAAAGAAAAAAAAAGAGAAAAAAAAAACAAATATAAATAAAAAGAGGAAGTTGAAAAAATATTCAACATATTGAAAAAAAACAAAGGAATCGGCGGAGTTTTTCAATTTATTTCTTTTGTGCAAGCTCTCTTTAGGTTTTGGTGTGTCTACCCATCACATTTATCCTTGTTTTTCCAAACCAAAAACCTAAGCCTACATTCCAACCTACTTAAGTCTTACTGATTTGTGCTTATAAGTTAACCTAGTGTCGTGGCGAGAGTGTGAAAGGGCAAGCCTATGGCCATCGACATTGATGGATTTCTTTGGAGGGTATCCCGATCTTTGATTTGTGCAATGTTATCTTAGCAAACACACTACTTTCTCCCTAAACGTGATTCGAAGATTTATCGTGTTTCCATCCTTGAAGTAAAAATAATAAGTGGAAACACATTTTAGAAAATTAAAAAACTAATTTGTATGCTGAGTAGGTTTTTCTACAATAATAACTACAAGCATAGGCATAAGACTTCGCATTCTACTTCTTATGTTATATTTTCATTTTTAGCGTTAAGATTTTTCTACTCTCCATGAAAAGTTGTTTGCTCGGGACGAGCAAACGAGTAAGTATGGGGGTATTTGATAACTCTAATTTTGTCCATGTTTTTATATTACTTTTATTTAATAATTAATTAGTTTATAAGTATATTTTATAATTTTATTATTTAATTTTTCTAATTTCTTATTTCAGGGCAATTTGGGCTGCAAATCTCAATTTGGAGTCTATAGGGTTTATCAGGAGACAAAACTGGGCAAAAGCAGGAAAATTTCAAAAGGACACGCCAAAGTCACGGGCGTGACCGACAAGGTCATGGGCGTGACCTCCTGGCGAGTACCCGGCGCGTGGAGAGCCATCTGCCACGTCAATTAAAAGTACACGCCCTAAGGTCACGGGCGTGACCATCATCACACGGGCGTGTACGCCTGGCGTGACATCCAGTACTTTGTCCAGACTTCCAGTCAACGACAGTTTCTATTTGCACAACAAGTCAAGGGCGTGACAAATTTGTCACGGGCATGACTAACCCCGTGACATCCCGGCGTGCCGACTCAATGCTGCAGTTTCAAGCGTTGGGGGTTTTCTCAAGACACGCCCAAGGTCATGGGCGTGACCATGGGTGTGACCCTTCCAACAACGGCCAGAGTTATTCCCGCCGTTTCTGCTTCCCGCCATTTTTCTACAACCGTCAAGACACGCCCTAGGTCACGGGCGTGACCTAGGGGCGTGACCCGCAAATTAACGACTTTTGGCAGTTTCGCGCCAACGTTCAGAAGACTTGAAGATGACAGTTCCGAGACCGACACGCCCTAGGTCACGGGCGTGACCTAAGGGCATGACCACCCAGCAACTTCTTCTATAAATTCCAGACAGCTTCAGATGCTGAGGAGGAGATTTTTGGGAGCTTAGTTCTGTTTTAGTTACTACTTTTCTTGCATTTTTATTTCATATTGTACCTTTATTTTCAAGTCTTTCTTTAATCATGTCTTTCTTTATGCTTTCATGTAATTCTCCCATCATGATGAGCAGCTAATTTCCCAATTAGCACTTGATCATGATGAACTTTGGAATTGAATAAAATTTTTATTTTTGTCTCAAATTAGCAAGCATCATATTTTATGCACTTTGATTTATCTTTGATTTAAATTTCTTCGAATTCATAAGTTGCAAATTATGTTTATTCGAGCTTAGATCTGTATCCTAGATTTACCGAGAGGTTGTGGATACGAGTAGATCACTCAAGGAAAAATAGAGTTTCTTGCACCCCTCGAGAGAGGAACGCAAAATTCTTCCGCCTTGGAGTCAACTCCATTAGTGAGATTCACCACCTAAAGCAAGCTTAGGTCTTTCGACTGGCCGAGAGGTCTTAATCGATCTACCTAAGGTTAGTCGAGTGCGTATTCTCGAGAGAGGCGCTTCGTAGCTTTGGAACCTCCGCGGTCGAAGTTAATAATTTAGATGCTTGTGCTCTTTATTTTCGTGGATTTTATTCTAGCCCAAAGGGATTCCAGATCAAGTGCTAGCCTTTTCTTCATCGAATTTCTCCTTCTAGTTTAACGTTTGTTTTCATTTTCACAAAACCAATTTTCCGATCGATAAAATAATAGCTCTTCCTTGTGAGTACAAATAATAAACGGTCCCCGAGTTTAAATACGATATTTCCTATATTAAATTTTGATAGGTGCACTTGCCTAGTTTAGAGTTTAGTTTGGATATTTTTCAAAGCTTATAAAATCTTCATCAGCCGACTTCCGGCGCATCCCAACCAAGGCTAAGTCTAACATTGCAATACATTATTTGAATAACATGTCCAAGAATATTCTAAAAGCTACTTATTACAGACAGAGTTCAGGAATGAAAAAGTAGGGCGCGCGAGCAGGGAGAGCATCGGGATGCAAGTACCGGTCGGCTCGGCAAAGGAGTCGCTCACTTACCTACCTCGGCCTCGTGACCCCCGCCCCCAGACTGCCGCGCGCGGAGTAGCTTATGGATCCTTCCCGAATTCCTCTGCGCCACCGAGAGACCGTCATCTATCTCGTCCAGGAGCCGGGAGGGGGACATCAGCTCGCAGCCTGGCCGCTTCGCACCTCATCGGCGAGACGTGCGTAGTCGCGCTGTAGCGTCTCGTTGACCCCCTGCACCTCGCACAGCCCACACACCAGCTTCTTGAGGAGCTTGACCTCCCTCCTCGTCAGCTCGCCTTGATCCACCTCCGAACCCTGGTAAGAGTCCAGCGAGCTTGGGGAAGGGAGGGGAGAGTAGTGGGTTGCCCGCGAGGATTCCTCGGCAGCGGATTGGCTGGGAAGAGCTATGAAGACAGGTTTCAGCAAGAAGAGAAGCGCAGAAAAAACTCATGGGGCAAGAAGTCAAGCAAGATTGACCTGACGAGATCGGCAACTCAAAGGAGATGTGGGGAGGGATGAACCTGAGATCCTTCCTGCGACCTGGACCGCGAGCCCCCGGTAATAGGAGCTCAAATCTTGGGGTGGGGATACTTCCTAGACCCGCCCCCGCAACCACATCATTTTGTCGGGGAGAGGAGGCGCGCATCGGCGAGCTCGGCCTCTGCGAGCTCACTGGCAGGATCCCAAAGAGAAGAGGCGGGTCCTGGTGACGGTTGTCCGGTGCCATGAACCGTGAGTCTGCGAGAATCGTCTCGCCTCGCGGTGTGGGCTCTCGCGGCACAACGCCCCTGCCATCTGGTTGACCATCCGGGTCGTCGCCGACTACGACAACCTCTCTATCCTTCTTAAGAATTATCCGGGTGGAAGAGCCGGTCTCGCGCTCCAGGGTGGCCCTCAGGTCGTGGTAAATGGGCTCGGCCGCCTGAGGGAGTGGCTTTGACCTCTTGGAACCGGGCGCGGCAGAATCAATTTGAGGAACTTTGGCAGGAACCGCCGTCAGGGCGGCTACGCGAGCTGCGGAAGCTTGGCGAGCTCGGTCTAAGCACTATTGGATCTCCTTGGGAAGAAGCATCTTGGCAGGGTTAGAGCAAATGGAATCGCAAGAGTCAGGCAGGTGGGCAGGTGCACATATATATAGCCGCAAGTGGACCACACCCAAATATTCCCTCTAACTCGCCAACCCACGCTCGTCGCACACTTGAGGTTGCATGTTTCTTTCCGAGCTTTGCCAAGCTCAAAAAGAGCGGGGATTGTGTACAACCCCGTGTCCGGCGAGCAAGGTCGCTAGGAACCTGACAGATCGGGCTAAAGGCAGTAGGCGAGCTCGACAGTAGAGAAGCCGAGCCCGAGCTCGGCATTCGTCGACCAGAGGTCGGCATCCGTCGACCGGAGATCAGTATTCGTCAACCCCAAGCTCGGCATCTCGCCGAGCTAGCCCCAGCTCGCGCCCCACCGACAGAGCTCGGCAATAGCAAGCGAGCAGGACCCACCGAGATGATCAAGCTCCCAAGCTCGTCTGGATGAATGAGGTACTTTATACTGTTTTGCCCCCACTGGTCTGCCTATAGCCCTTCAAAACAGCGGAGTTTGGCTTTTGGCAGACCCAACCAAGGGTTTTCTGGTAATTTCAGGTCAGCTCTTTTGGTTATTGGCAGTCCATATTCTAAAAACTATAAATAGGACCCAAGGGGTACCCCAGAGAGCATGCTTCCTGTGCCTCCCTGCTCCAGTTCTTAAGTGCTTTCTGAGGGTACCTTAGCTCGGCTTCTGGCTAAGGACGGGAAGCACTCTGAGATCTTCCGGGTTTGTGGTGGGACCTCCCTGCCGAGCCCTTGGGTCGGTCTTTCCTTGTTTTCTTTGTTGTTTTGCTTGCAGGAGTAAAGTTGGCGCGAGACCACCCCTTCCCCAAGGGCGAACTCCACAGGAAATCGACAAATCGGTTTCAACACCCATTCTGATGAGTGGTTAATCATTCTTAGCCCTCAGTATCGAAGATCATTGGGACAAAAAAATAGCTTTAAATAATTAAAGTTCCTTATTTTCTAATTAATTAAAATTACTTAAGGTTTGCCTAGGGTTTACGACGTGTAGAACCACATAATTGATGTGTGTCCCTGTTTCTGTAATAAATATGCTAGCTAGCCGAGAGGCCGTGCGTATGGACCGATCACCCCTTGGTAAAGAGAGTTCTGCACTAACCCTCGAGAGAGGAGGCGCGCATACTCTACCGGATTGGGCTCCCCACCCAATAGCTGGGTTCTTAGCGTAATGCGGGCGTTAAGAGGAATCCTTCGTCGGACGAGAGCCCGGTCGAATAGTCTTAGCATTCAGGTGAGCGATATCCTATAGCTAGGTGAGCTCATTTTAGTGGAACCTCCACAGCCAAGTATCTGTCTTAATTGATTTGAAAATTAGGATCTCTTTTTATTAAAAGTTTATTTTAGTTCAATTTCGATTCGGTGTGATTGCGCGAAGCTTTTCATCGGCTCCACCTTTATTGCTTTCTCTTTTATGCTTGTTGTTTTCTGTCATTTTTTTTATTATATATAAAAAAATACCCGACAAGTAATTATCGGTAAAATAATATTCCCCTCCAGGGAAGAGTAGAAATAATCGAACCGACCCCGAGAAGAATACGACCTCGATATTCCACACTAGAATATCCTATACTACACGTGATAGGTGCACTTGCCTCCTTTCGTTAAAACTCGATCTCATCTTTTTATATCCAAATTAATAAATCTGCGCGCCCCGTTTTCTAAATAAAACCAAATCCGCCTTTTTCCTTAAATAAATCGCCCGGGGCGCCGCGAGCTCGTAATAACTTTTGGAGTTTTAACCGCATCAAGTTTTCGGACCCGATGCGAAATCAATAATCAGAAGCCTACCTTGGATAGTATTTCAGTGGTAGCTGAGTACCCTGATGTGTTCCCCACCGATCTTCCTGGAACCCCGCCTCAACGGGAGATAGATTTTGCGATTGAGCTAGTTCCAGGTGCGAAGCCTGTGTCACGATCTCCATATCGGCTAGCGCCTAAGGAAATGGCGAAGCTGAAGGTGCAACTTCAGGAGTTGTTGGAGCAAGGTTATGTGCGTCCAAGTTCTTTGTATTGGAGTGCACCAGTCCTCTTTGTTAAGAAGAAGGGTGGGAGCTTGAGGCTATGTATCGATTATCGGGAGCTAAACAAGCTAACGGAAAAGAACAAGTACCAAATCCCAAGGATCGATGATCTTTTTGATCAATTGGTCGGGTCGACGGTGTACTCTAAGTTGGATCTTAAGTCCGGCTACTATCAGTTGAGAATAAGGGAGAGTGATATACCTAAGACAGTGTTCAGTACGAGATACGGGCATTACGAGTTTACGGTCATGTCGTTTGGGCTGACCAATACGCCGTCGGTGTTCATGGATTTGATGAACAGGACTTTCAGGGAGTACTTAGACCATTTTGTGATCGTCTTCATCGATAATATTTTGATGTACTCGCAGAGTGAGGAAGATCACTTTAGGCATCTTCATTTGGTTTTGGAGATGCTAAGGAGGAATCAATTATACGCCAAGTTCTCAAAATGTGAGTTTTGGTTGTCCTCAATGGCATTCCTCAGTCATATAGTGAGTGAAGAGGGTATTGCAGTGGATCCGGCGAAGATTGTTGCGATACGAGAGTGGCCTAAGCTTTCTACGGTAGCGGAAGTCCAGAGCTTTCTAGGGCTTGCCGGCTATTATAGGCGCTTCTTGGAGAACTTCTCGCGGATAGCGTTACCTCTCACTACTTTGATCAGGAAAGAGCAGAAGTTTGTTTGGACATTGGAGTGCGCGCGCGCTTTTGAGGAGTTGAAGTGTCGGTTGACCATGGCGCCAGTTCTTAGTTCGCTGTGTGGGACCGAAGGTTTTGAGATTTATAGCGATGCTTTGGGTAATGGTTTGGGTTGTATGTTGTTACAGCATGGAAGCGTTATAGCATATGGCTCGAGACAGCTGAAGGTGCATGAGAGGAACTATCCGGTCCATGATTTGGAGTTAGTGGCCGTGATTTTTGCCTTGAGGCTATGGAGACATTATTTGTACGGTTTGAAGATTGATATCTACACCGATCACAAGAGCCTGAAATATTTGCTGGATCAGAAAGATCTGAACATGCGGCAGCGTAGGTGGATGGAGTTCCTCGGGGACTATACATTCAAGATCCACTATGTGTCTGGTAAAGACAATGCGGTTGTGGACGCGTTGAGTCGTCGGGCCCCAGCTCAAGCCAACTACCTGTCGGTCCATGATGAGCGGTTGGTTCGAGAGTTAGAGGCGTTGGAGATCTCTTGCATAGACAAGCAATCAAGTGCTGAAGCATTATTAAATTGGACTGAAGTCTAATATGACCTGGATGATTGAATTCGGCAGGCTTTGGATATGTATGTCCACATGAAGCAACTCATGATAGAGGCATTGGATTGGTCAAATTCCCAATTCGTTGTGGAGGACAGATTACTTTGGAAAGACGGTCGTCTATGCGTCCCAAACGTGGGCAATTTGCGGGTTGAATTGTTGTACGAGGCGCAGCATACCAAGTACTCGATTCACCCGGGGAGCACGAATATGTACCGCGATGTTAAGAAATTGTTCTGGTGGCCCGGACTGAAAAAGGATGTGGCGCTCTACGTGGCGAAGTGTCAAACTTGCGCCTTGGTGAAAGCGGAGTGCCAAAAGCCGGGAGGATTCTTGAAATCCTTGCATATTCCGGAGTGGAAGTTTGACGACATTACTATGGACTTTGTGCACGGGTTACCAATGTCGCAAAAGGGGAACGACGCCATTTGGGTGGACGTAGATCGTCTAACGAAGGTGTCGTATTTCATTCCGCATAGAAAGGATGATCCGGTTGAGAAATTGGCAAAGCTGTATGTGGATAATATTGTGCGGCTTCATGGTGTGCCCCATAGCATCGTGAGTGACCGAGATGGGCGGTTCACGTCCAATGATTGGAGGCTGGTACTGTAACATCCCATTTCCAACAAGATCCCTAAGAGTGGTTTTGGCCATGACTAGGTCATGACAAAACCCTAGGAAGCTAAAAAGGGTCAAGTGACCTCCAAGGTGCAAAGTCAACCCTACCCAACCCTACATAGACCTTAGGGGAGGCCAATGAGTCACCAAGGACCCATTGGGGTCAACCCAAATGGTCATGTTGACCAAGGTCAACGCTACCTTAAGGTTAAGTCAAATTAACCCAAATGGGCTAACCCAAGCTCAAGCCCATTTCCCCCCACTTGGGCTAACTTTATTTTAATTAATAATAATGATTTTATGGGCTGCCAATAGGCTAGAGTGATGAACAAATTCGGCCATGAGGGGCAGGAGAGAGAAAGCTTCAATTTCCCTTTAATGGAGGAGGGAGAAAATGGAGTAAGGCCATTCATGCCATGGGGAAGCCAAGGTCCATTCTTCTTTGCTTGGTTCACCTCCCCTAACAGCCCTGAGAAGATCAGGAGGCTTTCTAGTCTCTTCCACTAGCTGGATGCACTGAACCACCAAGGCCAAGAGATAGCTTTCAAGGCCATTAATGGCCATTGATGATCTAGCCTCTCCACTCCCCATCTGAGGATTTAAACACCTTCAGTGGGCCGAGAGGAGAATTTCCCAATCCTTACCTGAAGAAATCGAGCCACCCCATTGTGTAGTTACAGAAACTGAGCGGCGTCGCCTTCAAGGATGGTTTCCCGGCGATCTTCTCGACTTCAGGCCGCTGGCAAGGTCCTCCTCCTCCCCTTATCTCATGGTTAGATCGTAACAACGTCTAGGTTCAAGGTTCGGCCTCAATTGAGCCCGAACCAATTTCGTATTTCCATGGTTTCGGGCCGAGAATTAACTTGGTAGAACCGCCAAAATATGCCTCTCCGGCGGCTGTGCCGCCGCCTGGCGATAGCCACCACCTCAACGGAGGTGATGGTGGCGGTGGCCGGCCGGGGTAGGGGCTGGATCGCCGGCAGAAGCACTTGGAAAGAGCTCCAGGCGGGACGAATCCAGGCCGTCGGCTAGAGCTTGAGGATGAAGGGATGCCATCCATTGTGCGCCAAGATTCGTGTTGGGAATGATATCAAACTATAGGATTTAAATTTCTTATTATAAAATTATGTCATACATTTTGGTATTTAATGGTTTTAATTTTTAAAAATATTTAGGTGATATTTCATAAAATGTGGTCAACATCAAAATTGTAGCCTGGAGAGTCTAGTTTATGCTAAAATTTATTTGTACCAATTTGGGTGCCTGGTTTGACCATGACACTCATTTTGGTGGGACCTATACCTAGGGCTATCCTGAGATTCATATGGATGCCCACCCTTCATCCCTTATCCCAATGATCTGAGATTTGGGCAGGGAGTCTACCCTAGTTATACCTAGGGCTTGTCCAAAAATGGCAATTTTTGGAGAAAATTTGTCTATAGTTTTTTAGAAAAATTTAATAATCCATGAATAAATTAATTAGGAGTCATAAACACCTCAAAATCCCCCCAAATTTGGGTGGGTGGTCTTAGAGAGAATGTTAGGGCTCTGGTAAAATTTTCATCTCATTTGGAGATGTTTTGGTTAGGTATTGATCCAACCTTAGGTTGACCCTTTTAGGGTTAACTAGGTCAAGCACCCCCCCCCCCCCCAGCCCCTTTGGGTTTTGAGTGGTGAAATCACCTTAATAGAGGCTGATATTTTGGCCACTGACTCTCTATAGTATGACTCACCCTCCAATGGAATTTGGGGTTGTTAATAGTAGGGTTGCCCTAGAGCCCTAGGGTAGGTCCCTTAAGGGGGATTTTTAGGGTTTGAAGGTCATGGAGTAAAATGACCTTGGAATGACTTTAAACTTTTAGGAGAGGACCATAGGATTAGTATGGTCCTCTGGTTTAAATTTTAGGGAATTTGGAAGCCTTAAACCCCCCTCAAAACCCTAACCCTAGCTTAGGGCACAAACACTGTGGTGAAGGAAAATGTCACTAAAACTCATTGAAAAGTGATGAGATTTGGGTGGAGTAGTTTTTAAAATCAGTACAAGCTCTGGAGATTTTATTATGAATTTAGGATTATTATTTTGGATACTTCATTAACAATTTGGTAATTTGTATTATTTACTTAGAAATTTATTACGAAATAACTACTTGCTGGAAATTGATGAATTTTAGTCAGAGGACATTTTATTATGTTTTAAAGATCTGTAAATTTTTATGGAATTTGTGGAAGATTAATTCTAATGATTGCTTCATTAAGTATTGGTTCCCATGAAAACTTAATTAAATTTATTTTAGAGTCTAGCCAACCTGAAAAATTATGATTTTTGCACAATAACCCTTTCTGTACCATATTAAGATTCTGTAATTTTTATATAATTTTCTGATGAATAATTTTGGTACTTCCTTCTTTACATATGATTAAGGGAATTATTCTGGATAAATTAATTAGATGTCAAATATTCTCTGAAAAATTGTGGAACTTAGCATCTAGTAATATATCTCTGTTATTTAGTGATCAAAAATTTTGGGTGGCCATTACTTGAGTAGATCATATAGTTCATGTTCAAAATTGCCCATGGCCAAACATTTGGGAAACTTCAATAAATATCAAATTAATTAGAAAAATTATGAATCACTGATTTTAGACGAAATTTGTTATGATAGACCTATGTTAAATTTTATAGGAGATTTGGAAGACAATTCGGAGTACCTCCTTTATACATCTCATATAGTATAGGGTGGTCTGCATATAGTAACTACGGAAACTGAACTAGGGTGGGTAATGAATTTTGAAGAGCTGAATCCTCAGTAGGTTGCTGGTTTGGGTAAATAAAGGAGTTCATCATTGGAAGACAGGATTAGTAGACTGTGAGGTTGACTAGTGTTAGGTGGTGCTCGGGATCGGCAAAAGATCGTCCTTCCCGTAGGGAGGAAGTGTTTAATGCAATAGGGCTAGATTCAGTAAAATTAATTAAGGGTTGGGATATCGGGTAGCAACCAATAATAGTAAGTGCCTTGCGAAAGGGAGCTTTGGGCGTAATCCCATCGTAGTTCCTAGTGCCTTCGAGAGCCCTTCACGGGGTATACCTTGGGCAGTCCTGGGCTAACGTAAACTATAGGAGTGATAAATCTTAAAGAGTAACTAGAATAATTAGGGGTTCACTTTCACACACCCCAGTGTCTCGGGAAGTTGGTTTGACTAGGATGTTCGGGCGGTAGGCTCGGTGGTTGTGGAAAGGGGCAGGATGGCCCGACGAGCTTTGACTCGGTTGATATTTGTAAGGGGCAGGATGGCCCGACGAGCTTTGGCTCGGTTGTTGTTGTGATGGGTAGGTTGGCCCGGCGACCTTTAGCTCGGTTCAGATACATAAGGTTGCATGTGCATAAAGTAAAGGTGGTGGGTCTTCGGTATTGGAGTGTCGATGCACTAACTCCAGTATGTTGACTCGGCGAGTGTGGATTAGCACTTGGCCAAGTAATGTCCGGTGCGCCAGCCGGCAAGAGTAAGCAGGAGCTCCGCTTTATGCACCAGCATTGAGACGCACGATAGGTCTGACCGGTAGTGCTTTACTGGTTTAGAGGTGGGCGAGGCCCAACCCACCGCTTCTGTCTGCCACTACGGAGGTATCCAGGGAGGTGAGGCTCCAGAAAGGGGGAACTAAAGGTCTGTGTGCACAGAGTCGGGTGGGTGAGTTGCACTTGCATGATCGAATCATAACCCACTTGCATGTCATAGCATAAAACCCCTGTCACTCATTGTATAAGTGGTATGGGACGCTTATACAATAGGCCCTGCAAAATGACCCCTTGGCCTATAAGCTTGTGTGGGCAAGTTTATAAATTAAGGTTAAATTCTTTATACATATATTGCTGATAATAACCGACACCCCCAACGTATAAATTGGTATGGGACTCTTTATATGATTGGAGCCCTGTAAAAGATCCCTTGCTTATATGTTTCCGTATAAGTTAAGGTTACTCTTCATACTTTACTTTACTACCACATGTACTATTAAATTGCTAGTATAGGTCTGTTGCCATCTGTTTCTTGATTACTCTCCACCTCCAAGTCCTCCCCTTTCTTCCTCTCCGCTCGGTGCCTATGGGCCATAGGGGAAGGGGTGGGGGACGATAGGACTTAGTCTTTTAGACTAACGGTTTTCGAACCACATCATTTTAGGGTACTATGGGGCCCAACATGGAGGAGCATCCCCGCAGGTCGGCACGCTTGGAGATGGGGCAGTCTAGCACCGGAGTTCAGACGGCGGGGACTGTGAGCCCCTAACCTTAGTAGTGTTTTATTTTGCTTCCGCTTGAGTGACTATGTAGTGAGGATTTGGTGTATTGGGCTTAAGCACTTATTTTCAGTACATTTATATTTTGTGGACTCTCCATTCGTGGAGATATTATTACTCTGATGTGATTTTATTGTGGACTTTTGGTTAGAGTTTTTACCTCACTTGTGTTTACTCTACTTTTGTTGCTTTTCTGTGATCGAATCGGCCGGCAGAATCGGTGTTTCGCGGTGATGACCCTTAAGGGCGTGAAGGTGTCACCGCAAAGCGGCGGTTCTGGGCCTAAGACCCCGGTGTTTCAAAAAGAAAAAAAGGGGGGGTCTTACAAGTGGTATCAGAGCAAACCTCGATCGAAAAGTAACAGTCCACAACCCCTGGGTCACCCCCGCACGAGTTTAGTTTGGGGACAAACTAAGCAACAGAAGCAGTGGTGTGCCCTTATGGGGGATCACATGGAAATTGTCCACTTTTTATTAGTTATTGAGTCGATGTGGTAAGCAAATACCACATACCACAACCCGTCGGGAGAGGTCTTCTTTGACCTAATAAAGAAGAAAATAAATAAAAGCTTTGTAAATTTTGGAAGGATTATTGGAGTCTTCCTGCAGAACAAGTGCCCTACCTTGCTAGTCTCCTCTGGAGTGCACATAAATGCCTCCAAGAGACTTACCTGTGCCCTCTTTGGCAAGTGGGACAGGCAGATAAGCAAGCCAAGCAGGCCCTCATCTAGTGCTCCTTCAGGCACCAGGACTCACAGAGTCACTCTCCCACAGGTCTTCTTTGGTATGGAGTTACCACATACCACAACCCGTCGGGAGAGGTCTTCTTTGACCTAATAAAGAAGAAAATAAATAAAAGCTTTGGGAGAGGCAGCAACAGCAGCAGCCAGGTCTTCTGGTGAACCCTGGCCAATCAGTGCATTCACCACCACCCCTAGGATGGCAACAACATGTGAGCATTTAGCCTATCTGACCACCGTCTAAGGCTCCGACTATGCCTACGGCCAGTGCCCGTCTTCGGATTTCTCGCACCGTACCACATAGCCTAGGTCCAATTCCACTTGCCCGTTGCTCACGCCGCATATACAATTTAAGTCCTACGCGCGGGCCCAGCTTCCCTCGGATCCCAAATTTTTCCAAAATAATCTCATAACCCAGTTATGATTAAGGCCGGTTCCCAGACCGCCAAGTTAGCAGAACACGTTTCCGCTCAATTTTCCGGGTGCGCCTTAAAGCTAATCTCCAAGGATCCCTGCTGCAATCTACTGCGTAGAAACCCGAAAAACCCAAAGCATGGAGTCTTCTCCGGCAAATCATATCAAATGCAACATCACCGATCCAGACAAAACACGTCCGGGTAGGCTTCACACATAATGCCTATGCCCATACTTACGATTCCGGGCTCTATATGCAACACACGGGGGACTATTCACATCAACCCCAAGGAACACCATGCACTCACCGCACACTCGCGGGAGCGGGGTTCCCTATGCAAAATAAAGAGCTTCACATGCTCAAGTTGAGAATCGTTACCCTTGTAGTCCGTTTTGGCGCCATGGGAAAACTACGCGGACAGAACTCTTCGCAACGACCTTCCCTCCACGGATCCGCTCTCAGACTTCGAAACGGTGCTCCGGTGATCCGCCGATGGCTGGAAACCTCCTTCTTCTTCCTCTTCTCTCTCACCTTGGAAGGAGAAAGCTTTGGAGAGAAAATGAGGAATTAACCTCCTATTCCCGTCCTTAACAGAGCGGGATCTCATCTGGGCCGTCGGATCTTAATTAAAGAAAACGGACGGCTCAGATCTGCACAAAATTCTCCAGACCTGGGCCGAACACGGCTTGGCACAAGGCCGTGTCCCAGGCCGTGTGCCTCGATCCAGGCACGATCGTCGAACTGAGAAACAACACACGGGCCAAGACACGCCCGTGTCTCACCTGACACGCCCGTGTCGGGTTCCTCGACACGCCCGTGTTCGTGGGCGTGTCACGCATAACCGCCACGGCCTTGGACACGGGTCGGCCCACACCCATGTCGGATGACACGCCCGTGTCATCCGGCCGTGTTTCTGGCCGTGTCCTTCTCGGGATGAAAACGGCCAAAAAATCACCAGCCAGACACGGCCTTGGACACGCCCATGTCCTAGGCCGTGCACCCCTATACAGGCACAAAAAACCTTTTTTTCGCGACCGACTCGCGCACAATTTTCGGGGCGTTACAAATCTCCCCCACTTAAGGAATTTCGTCCCCAAATTAAGCAATGGTACACAAAATATAAATGATACCTGAGTGGAATAACTCGGGGTATTCCTCCAACATAGTTTGCTCTCGCTCCCAAGAAAGCTCCTCACGTTCGCAATTATCCCAACGGACTTTAACCATTCGGACCTCCTTGTTGCGGAGTCGTTTGACTGCAACATCTTCAATTCATACTGGCTTGACCCTTGTTGTCAACTCATAATCAACCGGTACCTGATTGTCTGTAACGATCTGCGAAGGCTCTTGCACTGCCTTACGCAACACCAATACGTGAAACACGTCATGCAGCCCACCTAACTCCGTCGATAACTTCAACCTATATGCCGCCTCGCCAACACGCTCCAGGATTTCAAATGGTACAAGGTATCTCGGACTCAGCTTCTTCAAGCGTCGAACCCACGATACACCCTTGAACGGCTTGATTTTTAGATATACCATGTCGCCAACGTTGAACTCCACATTTCTATGTTTGGCGTTGTAATACTTTGACTGTGTATCTTGAGCAATCTTTAGCCTTTCCTGAATTGTCCGTATCATTGAAGTGGCGTCTTCCACCGCTTGACGTTTATACAACTTTGATTCGCCTGCCTCCAACCAAGACAACGGCGTACAACACTTCCTCCCGTATAAGGCTTCGAAAGGCGTCATTCCAATACTTGCTTGAAAGCTGTTGTTGTACGCAAACTCCACCATGTACAAGTGATCCTCCCAATTCTTCCCGAAATCTAAGACGCACATGCGAAGCATGTCCTCCATAGTCCTGTTGACTCTCTCGGTTTGGCCATCTGTCTGCGGGTGAAAGGCTGCACCAACCTCCAGTCATGCGACGTGAAGCGTCCATCATGATCACTAACAATACTGCGAGGCACACCATGCAATCGTACAATATTATCCACGTAGAGTTTGGCTAACTTTTCCACCGGATCTTCCTTTCTGACTGGGATAAAGTGCGACACCTTTGTCAACCTATCTACGACCACCCAAATGGAGTCGTTTCCCTTCTGCGACCTCAGCAAACCGTGCACAAATTCCATAGATATGTCGTCAAACTTCCATTCTGGGATAGGAAGGGATTTCAAGAAACCTCCAGGCTTCTGGCATTCCGCTTTCACCAATGCACAAGTACGACACTTGGACGCATAAAGTGCCACATCCTTCTTCAAACCCAGCCACCAGAATAATTTCTTCATGTCTCTATACATTTTCGTGCTTCCCGGGTGGATTGAGTTCTTGGTATGATGAGCCTCATACATCAACTCCTCCCGAAGATTATCCACACTAGGAACGCATAGACGAACGTCCTTCCTTAGCAACCCATCTTCAACCACAAACTGGGAATTTGACCCATCTAAAGATTCTTCCAAGATCTGCTTCATGCTGCTATCCTGAACCAAAGCCCACTGAACTCTATCCGCTAGGTCACACTGCACCTCTGTCCAAAACAGTTTCGCCTTGGCACTAGACTGCTTATCGACACAAGATATCTCCAATGCCTCCAACTCTTGGACCAATCTCTCATTATGTACCAATAACCAGTTGGCTTGTGCGGGAATCTTACGACTCAACCCATCTGCCACTGCATTTCCCTTCCCAGGCACATAATGTATCTTGAAGGTGCAGTCCCCTAAGTACTCCATCCACCTCCACTGCCTCATGTTCATATCCTTTTGGTCCAACAGGTACTTCAAACTCTTATGATCGGTGTAAATATCGACCTTCACACCGTACAGATAGTGCCTCCAAAGCTTTAGAGAAAATATCACGGCCGCTAACTCTAAGTCGTGGACCGGATAATTCCTCTCGTGAACCTTCAGTTGTCGTGAACCATAAGCTATCACTCTCCCATGCTGTAGCAAAACACAGCCCAAACCACTGCCCGAAGCATCACTATAGATCTCGAACCCTTCGGTTCCACTTGGCGAACATAAAATAGGCGTCGTGGTCAACCGCCTCTTTAACTCTTCAAAATCCTGTTCGCACTTCGGAGACCACACAAACTTCTGATCCTTTCTTGTCAACATCGTGAGTGGTAGTGCTATCCTCGAGAAGTTCTCTACGAAGCGCCTGTAGTAGCCAGCAAGCACTAGAAAACTCCGGACCTCAGCCACCGTAGTCAAAGTAGGCCACTCCCGTATCGCCACTATCTTCGCCGGATCCACCGATATTCCTTCTCCACTGACAACATGACCAAGGAACGCTATTGAGGATAACCAGAATTTACACTTGTAGAACTTTGCATAAAACTGACTTTTCCTCAATGTCTCCAACACCATGTGTAAATGCTTGTAGTGATTCTCCTCGCACCGCGAATACACCAGGATATCATCGATAAATACAATCACAAAATGATCCAGATATTCTCTGAACGTCTTATTCATTAGATCCATAAACACGGATGATGCATTCGTCAACCCAAACGACATGACCGTGAACTTGTAATGCCCAAACCGCGTACTGAATGCTGTCTTTGGGATGTCGCTCTCCCTTATCCTCAACTGATAGTAACCGGACTTCAAATCTAACTTCAAAAATACTGTTGACCCAACCAGCTGATCAAACAGATCGTCAATCCTGGGAATAGGATACTTATTCTTCTCCGTAAGCTTGTTCAATTCCCGATAGTCGATAAAAAGCCGCAAGCTCCCATCTTTCTTCTTAACAAACAGAACTGGTGCGCTCCAAGATGACGAACTCGGACGCACATAACCTTGCTCTAGCAACTCTTGCAGTTGCACCTTCAACTCTACCATTTCTCTTGGGGCTATCCGATAGGGGAGCGTGACACCGGTTTGGCACCCGGTACCAGCTCTATAGTAAAGTCTATCTCCCGCTGAGGAGGGGCTCCTGGGAGATCATCTGGAAATACATCAGGATACTCGGACACAATTGGGATGCTGTCCAAACTAGGCTTAGGCGTCAAAGTCTGCACTAGAGTGACATACAGTTCTGCCCAAGACTGAACTGCCTTGAACACTTGAAGGGCCGACATCAGAACTTTCCCTGACCCCTTCATGCCCGCAAAAGTAGTCTCCCGATCAGTGTCCAGACCCAACTTGACTTCTTTACGGTTTCAATCAATGCATGCACTCTGCTCCGAGAGCCAATCCATACCAAAGATTACGTCGAACTCCACTAATGGTAGAACCAACACCCGCAAATCAAACTCCCGGTCTCCAATCCGAATCTTCACAACGCAACTCCTATCTGCACGCATTGAGCACCCATTAGGCAACAACACATACAACTTTTTTTTCTGCCATCGAGAATGGATCTCCGATGCGCGATATGAATTTTTTGGACAAGAAGGAATGTGATGCTCCCGTATCAAAAAGGGCTCTCGCCGGAAACCCAAAAATTAACACAAAGCCTAGCACTAACAAATGTAAGCTAACAAATACGAAGGTGACAACTATAAAAGTTAAACCACTGTAATTTAACTCATACCTGTCATCACGTACGCTTGCTTTATGGCCTCCTACAGACCAAGATTGTAGACTCTAGGAAGGGCTGGAGCATGATGGGATGCGGTTGACTCCACCGCCTTCCCTTTCTCCTCATAAGTCGCTCCAGGTCTCCTCTCGGACTTTGAACATCCGCTCCAACACTCCCGAGGAAAATGCCCCGTCTTCCCGCAGTTGTAGCAAGCTCCGAGGACTCGACTTGAAGTTGCCCTCGATGCATCAGCCGAAGGAGCTGAATTCGAAGTCCTCCGCTTCTTGTTCAACCTACGGAAACTTGACTTGTTGTTTGGCACCTTGAACTCGGTCTTCCTTTCTCCGGGGTCTTTCTTCTCTTGAACTTTCTTCGCAACCTTTTCCAACGATCGGGCCGAATTGACCAAGGCTAGGAAGCCCTGCGCCTTAGGCCCAGCAAGGAGTAACTGTAAATCGCCGCGAAGACCCTCATAGAATCGGTTGGTCTTCCTCTCTTCTTCTGTAAGCATAGCACCAGCATAACGACCCAACCGTGTGAACTCATGCAGATATTCGTCCATGCTTCTGGATCCCTGAATCAACCCGAGAAATTGATTCTCCATCTCCAACTTCTGAGCAGATGGTACAAATCTGGCTAGGAATAATCTTGAAAATTCCTCCATCGGCACATCCGCAAGTTGCCTTCCCACTAGAAAATGAAACTCCATCTTGTCCCACCACAACCTCGCTTCACCTTCCAAAAGAAAAGTCGCTATGGTGGTCTTCTGCCACTCCTCAGTTATTGTGGCCGTCAAGACCCTCTTTATGGAAGAGAGCCAGTCCTCAGCTTGAGTTGGCATTCCAACCCCATTGAACCTCGGAGGATTAAAGCCCATCACATACTTTAGCTACCTCTCCGTAGCTCTTCTCGGCTCTACCAACTCCACTGCTGCGCGTTCCACTACTCTCGGCTCTGCCGCCCTAACCGTTTCTTGCTCATTCACAGGAGGTGCGCGATGCATTTGCCCTACAGGTTGGGCATTTATCATTGCGAATACGGCCTAAGCCACCATCCTGATGGTTTTCGCTAAAGGAGGTGTAGCAGGCACGTCCCTTGGTGCACTACTTTCCGCTGATTGCGGACGCTCTGACTGACCAGCACCGCTCCTAGCTGCCTATAGTAGCAAAGACACAAGATTAGACGACAAACAAATTGATAAAAGCAATCATTGGAACATTCAGATTCCACAAAACAAGTGTATTTTCCATTCCTAAGTGGACATTCATGGGTTCTTTTAATGTTATAACGATGACGCACACATGGCCTCACCACCACTTAAAGGAATTCGCCAATGAATTCATTTAAGCCTGACCGTAACCAAAAGTCTGATACCAAATTGTAACACCCCCATCATTCGCATGGCATATAACAGAAGTTCCAGCTGGAACCCGATGCCATATACCACAGACAGTCAGAAGGATTACGAAATGAATAATCAAACCATCCAATTAATACTACTCATCCTACACAGAGCATTCTAGCGGAAGTTTTTAAAGTTGAAAGAACCCAAACTTAAATCCATCAAATATGAATGTCCACAGCTACAACAACAGGAATGAAACCCCAAATACACTGAAACAGGTACATGGCCTTATGGCCTTACAAATGTTCACTTAATATAACATGTCTTACATACATCGGCTCGCAGGCCGACCGCACATGATAAATGTAAAAACAACTATTCTACGGCCTTCTAGGGCCAGCACATCAACATGGGCTCCAGCTCGCTATTTGGCGCTCGGCACCGCAGCACCTGAAAGCACATACCACCGCACCATGGCAAACAAGGCAACGGTCAGCTAAAAGCCGACCAAATTATAACGACCCCGCCCCTTACTCGAGACGACGGTGCTCTTTCCCTGTATAGCATTAGTCCAATAAAATAATATAGCGCAATTATATATCGCCACAGGTGTAGGCTCGCACGGCCAAACACCCCGTGCACTCAGGGCACATTCAAGGTGAACCCTGACCAATCAGTGCATTCACTACCACCCCCAGGATGGCAACAACATGTGAGCATTTAGCTTATCTGACAACCGTCTAAGGCTCCGACTATGCCTACGGCCAGTGCCCGTCTTCAGATTTCTCGCACCGTAACACATAGCCTAGGTCCAATTCCACTTGCAAGTTGCTCACGCTGCATATATAATTTAAGTCCTACGCGCAATCCAAGCTTCTCTCGGATCCCAAATTTTCCCAAAACAATCTCATAACCCAGTTATGATCAAGGCCGGTTCCCAGACCGCCAAGTTAGCAGAACACGTTTCCGCTCAATTTTCCGGGTGCGCCTTGAAGCTAACCTCCAAGGATCCCTGCTGCAATCTACCGCGTAGAAACCCGAAAAACCCAAAGCACGGAGTCTTCTCCGGCAAATCATATCAAATGCAACATCACCGATCCAGACAAAACACATCCGGGTAGGCTTCACACACAATGCCTATGCCCGTACTTATTATTCCGGGTTCTATATGCAACACAAGGGGGACTATTCACATCAACCCCATGGAATACCACGCACTCACCGCACACTCGCGGGAGCGGGGTTCCCTATGCAAAAGAAAGAGCTTCACATGCTGAAGTTGAGAATCGTTACCCTTGTAGTCCGGTTTGGCGCCATGGGAAAACTACGCGGACAGAACTCTTCGCAACGACCTTCCCTCCACGGATCCGCTCTCAGACTTCGAAACGGTGCTCCGGTGCTCCGCCGGCGGCCGGAAACCTCCTTCTTCTTCCTCTTCTCTCTCACCTTGGAAGGAGAAAGCTTTGGAGAGAAAATGAGGAATTAACCTCCTATTCCCGGCCTTAACAGAGCAGGATCTCATCTGGGCCGTCGGATCTTAATTAAAGAAAATGGACGGCTCAAATCTGCACAAAATTCTCCAGACCTGGGCCGAACACGGCTTGGCACACGGTCGTGTCCCAGGCCGCATGCCTCAATCTAGGCACGATCGTCGAACTAAGAAATGACACACGGGCCAAGACACGCCCGTGTCTCACCTGACACGCCCGTGTTGGGTTCCTTGACACACCCGTGTTCATGGGCGTGTCACGCATAACCGCCACGGCAACGGACACGACCCAACTACACACGGGAAGGGACACGGGTCGGCCCACGCCTGTGTCGGATGACACGCCCGTGTCATCCGGCCGTGTTTCTGGCCGTGTCCTTCTCGGGATTAAAACGACCAAAAAATCACCAGCCAGACACGGCCTTGGACATGCCCGTGTCCTAGGCCGTGTACCCCTATACAGACACCAAAAACCCTTTTTTTCGCGACCGACTTGCGCACAATTTTCGGGGCGTTACATCCATATCCAACGCCTGACGAATCCGATCAGCCAAGTCATATTGGACTTCGGTCCAATTCAATACTGCTTCAGCACTTGATTGCTTATCAACACAAAAGATCTCCAACGCCTCTAACTCCCGAACCAACCGCTCGTCATGAACCAACAGCCAATTGGCTTGAGCTGGGGCCCGACGACTCAACGCGTCCGCCACCGCATTGCCCTTACCAGGCACGTAATGGATCTTGAATATATAGTCCCCCAGGAACTCCATCCATCTACGCTGCCGCATGTTCAGATCTTTCTGATCAATAAAATACTTCAGGCTCTTGTGATCGGTGTAGATATCAATCTTCACTCCGTACAAATAATGCTTTCACAACTTCAAGGCAAAAATCACTGCAGCTAACTCCAAGTCATGGACCGGATAGTTCCTCTCGTGCACCTTCAGCTTTCTCAAGACATATGCTATAACACTTTCATGCTATAACAACACACAACCCAAACCACTGCTCGAAGCATCGCTATTAATATCATAACCTTCGGTCCCACTCGGCGAACTCAACATAGGAGCCGTGGTCAACCGACATTTCAACTCCTCAAAAGCTCGCGCGCACTCCGATGTCCAAACGAACTTCTGCTCCTTCCTCATCGAAGTAGTGAGAGGTAACGCTATCCGCGAGAAGTTCTCTACGAAGCGCCTATAATCGCCGGTAAGACACAAAAAGCTCCGAACTTCCGCAACCGTAGAAAGCTCAGGCCACTCTTGTATCGCAACAATCTTCGTCGTATCCACTGCAATACCTTCCCCACTCACTATATGACCGAGGAACGCCATTGAGGACAACCAAAACTCCCACTTTGAGAACTTGGCGTACAATTGATTCCTCCATAGCATCTCCAAAACCAAATGAAGATGCCTGAAGTGATCTTCCTCACTCTACGAGTACACCAAAATATCGTCGATGAAGACGATCACAAAATGGTCCAAGTACTCCCTGAAGGTCCTGTTCATCAAATCCATGAACACTGACGGCGCATTCGTAAGCCCAAACGGCATGACCATAAACTCGTAATGCATGTATCTTATACTGAACGCTGTCTTAGGGATATCACTCTCCCTTATCCTCAGCTGATAGTAACCAGACTTGAGATTCAATTTAGAGTACACCATCAACCCAACCAACTGATCAAAAAGATCATTGATCCTTGGGATTGGGTACTTGTTCTTTTCCTTTAGCTTGTTCAACTCCCAATAATCAATACAGAGTCTCAAGCTCCCGTCCTTCTTCTTTACAAAGAGGACCGGTGTGCTCTAAGGTGACGAACTTGGACGCACAAACCCTTGCTCCAACAACTCTTTAAGTTACAACTTCAACTCTGCCATTTCCTTAGGCGCTAGCCGATACGGAGATCGTGACACAGGCTTCGCACATGACACTAGCTCAATCGTGAAAGCTGTTGGGTACATTGGAATATATGTACCTGATTTGATGAAGCCTCACCATACTCAATGATATACATCAAGGTGTATTTGATGTGCTTTGAGTTTATTTGTGCAGGTTAAGTAACTGCAGGTTTGCAGGAAAAGTTTCTAAGTCCATGTGTCGACACCCAGAAGAAAAGTGTCGACACTTAAGAAGGCTTGTGTCGACACCTAGAGAAGCAGTGTCGACACTTGGAGTAATTCTGTCGACACCAGGAATGTAGAGTCGACACCTGAAGGAAAGTGTCGACACATACAGGCAGTGTCGACACACAATGAAGAAATGTCTAAAGAATCAGTGTCGACACTTAGAAGCAGTGTCGACACCCAGAGGAACTTTGTCGACATCAAAAGTGTCGACACAAGGAGGATGTGTCGACACTCAGCAAAACTTCAACAAAGTTCAAGTTCATGTGTCGACACTAGGAGGCTGTGTCGACACTCAGTAAACTTCAACAAAGTTTAAGTACAAGTGTCTACACAAAGGAGATGTGTCGACACTCAGTAAAGTCTCAACACATGAAGAATGTGTCGACACAAAGGAGATGTGTCGACACTCAGCAAAAGTTTCAAAACAGAAGGCATGTGTCGACACAAAGAAGATGTGTCGACACTTAGCATGTTTCAACACAAGAAGATGTGTCGACACAAAGGAGTTGTGTCGACACTTTGCAGAAATCAACTAAGTATTGAAGAAGAAGGACTTGTGTCGACACACAGGATCTGTGTCGACACATTCTAAAGAAGCAGTGTCAAGAAGTAGTTTCTACAACACAATGAGTTGTGTCGACACCTTGAAGGCTAGTGTCGACACTTAGTCTACTTATGTCGATACTTGGTCTATTTGTGTCGACACATAAAGACTATCTGTCTCGACACTTTCAGACAGTGACAGAGATTTCAGAAGTGAATGGATGACTTGACAGCTGCCATTTCAACCGGTCAACTGCTACTATCAGAGCTGTCAGAAGTTTGTTAGAAACCGGATCAACCGATCACCATGAAGAAAGCTTATATAAAGGCTTATACCTTCAACATAAGAAGATCGAATGAAGCAATCAATGAAGTGAGAAACAACAAACAAGAAGAAGACCTTCAAGTGAAGATCTAAGTAGTTGGAGAAGGAAATCTCCTTCTAAGAAGACAGCTATTGAACCAGGCTGCCAAGAAAGTTTCAGATTGAGATCTGATTCTCAAGTCAGCAGTTGATTGAAGATCATCTACATAGAGATACAACCCTACTGTGTTCTAATTCAAGGATCTTTGAAGAAAGCCAAGGGAGCTTGATCTCTACAAAGTTCATTCAAGAACTCATCAAGAAGCCAGTCAACTCAACTTTCTCAATCAGAGTTGTGGTTATTAATCCTTGTACTCTTTATTTTCTGTAGGATCCTAAGGGATCTGAGTTGTAAGCCTATATTTATAAAGCCTGAGTGGTAGGGCATGTGTGCCTGAGTGTAGGAGATACATTTCTCTGAGTGTAGGCCTTGTTGAAGGCTTAGTGTAGGCCTTATTGAAGGCTGAGTGTAGGTCTTGGTGAAGACTGAGTGGTAGGGGTTTGTGCCTGAGATGTAGGAGTGGGATCACTCTGAGTTGTAGGAACCTATTTGTGGTTCTGAGCTGTAAGATCTGTGGATATGAGAAATAGTGGAGAGGTTAGGCCGAATCTAGTACACTTCTAGATAGGCGAAGGGGGAAGGTGGATGTACCCAGACATTGGGGAACCACCATAAAAGTTGTGTGTACTCTTTGTGTAATTTATTCTGTGATTGCTGTGTTATATATACTGAATTGCTGTAGAGAATTGCATAAACATGTCTAATAATTGAGTGTTTCTGCCTTAAAACTTAAAAAGATTAAGTGCACCTATTCACCCCCCCTCTAGGTGTTTAGGCACTAGTTCTTTCAAGTGGTATCAGAGCCAGGTTACTCAAAAAGGACATAATAGTGTGAGTAAAGATCCTGGAGGGAGATTCAGCATAATCAAGAATCAAGAAAATGGGTTCAACTGAGAATCACAAAGAGCTAGGATCCATGAAATTGCCAATATGCAGAAAGGAGATCTTTGGCATTTGGAAAGAAAGGGTTAGACTTTTTATGAAAGCCTCTGACCCAAGAATTTACATTACAGTCAAAGAAGGGCCTTATGTAGCAATGAAAGTATCTGTTTTAGATGCAAATCAGAGAACTCCCAAAGACTATTCAGAAATGACCAAGGATGAAATAATTCTGGCCACTATGGACAAGAGGGCCCAGAATATTATTGTAAGTGCAATTGATGATGCCACATTTCAGAATCTGATTCATTGTAAAACATTAAACGAAATGTGGGACACACTGATAGTCTATATGGAGGGATCAAAAGAGGTATGACAAGACAGGAAGTCTTTGTTAAACCAAGAGTATGAAAGCTTCAGACAAGGCAGGTCTGATAGTATAACTGAATGCTACAAGAAATTCTATAGGATAGTCAATGAATTGATGTCCTATGGAATAGAGTTCAGCAATTATGAATTGAATGATAAGTTCTTGAGATCCATGACAAAGGACTGGGACACCAAGATTTCTGCCATAAGGGAAATGGCCAAATTAGCTGACATATCTCCTCCTACTTTGTTTGGAAAACTGTTATCTTATGAGATGCAGTTAATTGTAAGGAAGGAGGAAGAAAAGACTACTAGGGTGGAGCACAAAGAAAGAGCTGTGGCCTTCAAGACTGAAGCCACTAGGAAATATAAAAGCAAGTCTCCATCTCCACCTCAAATAGTTTCTGAGGCTGAGACAGATACTTCAGATAGCAAGAAGTTAGAAAGCAGTGAAAGTGATGAAGACTTTGCTGCATTTACTAGGCATTTTCAGAAGTTTCTAAAGAAGAAGCAGTGGAGGTCCAAGCCATCCACTTCACAGACAAAAGATGACTATTATTAGAACAGGAAGTCATCAAGGAATGATAGGAGAAAGTCCAAGTCTAGTAAAACTACATCCTCAAAGATAGTATGCAATTGTTGCAATAGACAAGGAAATGTAATAGCTGATTGTCCAGAAAAGAGGAAAGAGTCCACTGACAAGAAGAATACACATTTCAAGGGCAAAAAGGAAAGGTCCTTTGTTGCCTAGAAGGATAAAAGTCTGACTGATATGTCATCTTCAGAAACAGATTCAGAAGCTGATGCCTATATTGGCTTGTTTGCTGAAGAAGAAGAAAATGAGTTCATGCAGCTAATGGACTCAATTTATGAGCATGAGGACATTCAGTGGAAGGGACTGATGGCCTTATCAGAAGGAGACAAGATCCAGGATCATCCTGGACCTAGTAAGGTACAAAATTGTTCTTCAAGTTCAATTTCTAGTACTTAGTCAGATTCAGATACATCAGCATCAAGTGATGTGAGTGGATCTGAATCTAAAGGAGACATTCATTAGTTGATTGATGAATATAGAGTATTGTTGCAGGCTTTGAAGAAAAGCAAACTGTTGTCCAAGACTCAGGCTAAGGAGATTGCTAGTCTTAAAGTGGCTGCAACAGATTTTGATAAGTTATTAGATCAAAAATTAAATGAAATAGCCAGACTGAAGAATATTACAGTTATTCAGATGGGGACTATTACATTTAAAAATGATCAAATTAGAAATCTGGAGATTAGTCTTCAGAAGGAGAGAGATATTGTAGCAAGTTTTTCTAAACCAAAATCTCTTCTACCTTTGATAGATGAGTTTGTACCTCATAAGGGTAAAACTGGATTGGGGTTTACAAAATCTGCCAGGACATTACAATCCAAGTCGAAGGGCAAAGCCCCAGTACTCAACAAGAAGCCTGCTGTAGATAAAACAGCCAGGGTTGTACCTAAACAAAGGTATAACAGATTTGAGTGCTGGTGTTGTGGCAAGGTAGGCCACTTTGCCATAGACTGTTGGCACAATTCAAGTGCCAAGGTGAGTAGCAAACTGCCTGCTAGAAAAGCTACAGGTAGTTTTGTTAAGAGTCAGACTAACTTGCACCAAGGACCCAAGAATTATTTGGGTTCTAAGGTTAAGTAATCTGTTTTGTAGGTGAGTCCAAGTGGCCATGCCCCAATATAGTACTTGGACAGTGGATGTTCCAGGCACATGACTGGAGCTAGGGGATTACTAAAGGACTACACACCAATCAAGGATGGTCCTAAGGTTACGTTTGGTGGTTCATAAAAAGGAATCATCAAAGGCTTTGGTAACATTTCTAGCAACCTAATTACAATTACTCAAGTGGCTTATGTAAAGGGTTTGAAACATAACCTCATTAGCATAAGTCAGCTGAGTGATTTAGGATATGACATCTCATTTGTCAAGGATGGTTGTCATATTAGTAGGTCAAGTGATCAAAAGATCATTCTGAAAGGATATAGGAAGATAAATGTCTATTGTCTAAACATTATGTGTGAGAACATAGTTTCTCCTATTTGTATTGTAGCTGATGAGAAAGTCTCACATTGTGTTAAATGGCACAAGAGGCTGGCTCATCTTAATTATAAGACAATTGGCCAACTCTTTAGCAAAGAGTTAGTGAGAAATAGTCCTCAGGTTAAGTGTATAAAGGAGGGGATATGCTCAGCTTGTCAGAAAGGCAATCAGACTAGATCCACCTTTAATAGCATTGAGAACAAAGATGCTGTGAGGTGCCTATACCTCTTACATATGGATCTTTTTGGTCCTATGCCAGTTCACAGCCTAGGTAGGAAGGTCTACACATTTGTGGTTGTAGATGATTATTCAAGGTTTTCCTGGGTATTCTTCCTAAGGCAAAAATCTGAAGCTCCTAGTATCTTTTATAGTTTTGTCAAACAAATTCAGAATGAGTTAGACAGTACAGTGGTCAAAATAAGAAGTGACCATGGTACTAAATTCCAGTCTGATAGTATGACAAAGCTATGTGAAGAGTTTGGGATATTTCAGGAATTTTCCTCACCAAGAACACCTCAGCAAAATGGTATTGCTGAAAGGAAAAATAGAACCTTGATAGAGACTGGTAGAACCCTATTGAGTGACACATCACTCCCAGAATATTTCTGGGCTGAGGCAGTCAATACTGCATGTCATGTAATCAATATGGCTACTATCACCAAGAGCCACAATAAGACCCCCTATGAGATTGTGAAGGGCAGAAAACCAAATCTATCATATTTCAGGATCTTTGGTTGTAAATGATATATACTTAACAATGGTAAGTCTTATTTAACCAAGTTTGCTGAAAAATCCCAAGAGGGGATCTTTGCTGGGTACAACAACAACAGTAAAGCTTATAGGGTTTACAACTTGACTACTCAAGTTGTAGAGGAGTCAGTACATGTAGTGTTTGATAAAGCTAGACTCATTAACAATGAATTGTCTAGAAGTGTTTGCAGCTCCACAGGTGTGACTGAGACGATGGACAAGCTTACTATTGAAGAAGGTTCTACTGCAAGTCAGTTAGTGGATGATAGTGGCTGCTATCCAGGGGGAGTACAAGATACTCCTATTGCTGAAGAAGACCAAGAGGAGTTGCTGAATGAAGAAGCTGAAGGTGTACAACTAGAAGACAGGCTGCCTCCAGCAAATAGGCATTTAAAAGATCATCCAGCCAATCAAATTATTGGAGATCTCAGACAAGGGGTACAAACAAGGAGCAGGAATCTAAGTTCAGTTCTCTACTCCAGTTTTTTATCCCAAGTAGAGCCAAAGAAATTTGAAGAAGCAATCCTAGACCCTCATTGGATTGAGGCAATGCAAGAGGAGCTGAACCAGTTCAAAAGATGCAAAGTCTGGGAGCTAGTTCCTAAACCAAAAGACCACAACATAATTGGAACTAAGTGGATCTTTAGGAACAAGTTGGATGAAAATGGAGTAATTATAAAGAACAAAGCTAGACTAGTTGCTAAAGGATATATGTAGGAAGAAGGTATTGATTTTGATCAAACCTTTGCTCCAGTAGCAAGACTGGAAGCAATAAGGATGTTCCTTGCCTATGCAACATTTCAAGGATTCAAGGTATACCAAATGGATGTTAAGTCAGCTTTTCTGACTGGAAATCTGAAGGAAAAAGTCTATGTAGAACAGCCATCAGGTTTTGTTGATTCTACTAAACCTAATTATGTTTATAGACTTAGGAAGGCTTTGTATGGGTTAAAACAATCCTCTAGGGCTTGGTATGAAACCCTGTCTAGTTTCATCATTGAGAATAAATTCACAAGGGGGAAAATAGACAAGACTCTATTCCTTAGGGAATCCAGAGGCAAGATTATCTTAGTCTAAATATATGTAGATGACATAATATTTGGGTCTACAGAAAGTAGTCTTTGCAGGAAGTTTGCAAAACTAATGCAAGGACAATTTGAAATGAGCAATATGAGGGAACTTAAGTTCTTCTTGGGTCTCCAAGTTAGATAGACTGAAGATAGATTATCCATATGTCAGTCTAAGTTCACCCTAGAATTGATAAGAAAGTATGGTATGGAATCATCCACTACCATGAAAACTCCTATGAGGTCAACAATGTCTTTATGCAAAGATGATGTAGGAAAACCTGTAGATGAAACTTTGTATAGAGGGATAGTTAGCTCCCTACTATATTTGACTGCTAGTAGACCAGATATCATGTATGCTACATGTATCTGTGCTAGGTACCAAGCTTGCCCTAAAGAATCTCATTTGATAGCAGTCAAAAGAATTTTGAGATATCTTAAGGGCACACCTTATCTAGGCCTTTGGTACCCTAGGAATGGAGATTTTGAACTGACAGGTTATTCAGATGCAAATTTTGCAGGCTGCAAGGAAGATAGAAAGAGTACCACAGGTACCTGTCAATTTCTAGGTGGAAGGCTGGTGTCATGGACTAGCAAGAAGCAGACCAGTGTGGCTATCTCCATAGCTGAGTCAGAGTATATTGCTGCAGGAAGCTGCTGTGTAAAACTACTATGGATACAACACCAGCTAGAAGATTATGGTATTCAAGTAAGTAGAACACCTTTATTTTGTGATTCTACAAGTGCTATTTCAATTGCAAATAATCCTGTCTCCCATAGTAGGACTAAGCACATAGAAATAAAATACCATTTTCTAAGAGAACATGTGGAAAAAGGAGATATTTCACTAGAATATATTAATACAGATAATCAGCTAGCTGATATGTATACTAAGCCCTTAGAAGAAACCAAATTCAATAAATTTAAAATTGAATTAGGGATGATAAACTTAGAATAGTTTACAAAAATTAGCTAAGTAAAATAGTGTCGACACACAGAGTTGTCTGTGTCGACACATAAAAGTGGTGTCGACATTTCAGAGAAATGGTGTCGACACATCTAGGAAGTCTGTGTCGACACTTCAGATAATTAGTGTCGACACATGTAGTGTAGGTGTCGACACATCCAAGGTGGTGTCGACACTTAGGCTTTACACAGATTTAGTCTAGTAGAGTCTCGACTAAGTGTCGAGCTAAGTGGTGTCGACACATATACAAGTGTCGACACATATATTCTGTCGACTATACTTGTGTCGACACATAGTTGTTGAGACATTATCAGTAAGTGTCGACACTTTTCAACAGTGTCGACACAATTTAAGTATTTTGACGCGCCTTTTCATCTTCGATTCTAGAAAGGTATAAATAGGATTTCGTCATTGTTTGTCGACACACTCACCAAAGTTTCGAGACCAAACTTATGTGTCGACATCTCTCTTCTCTAAATTCAAAATTTCTTCAAACCCTAATGGCGCCCAAGCTAGAAGAAAATATTAATGAAGGATATGAACTTGTGCGGCATGCCTTTGATGACGCGGAACCCGAAATCAAAGGTGTAGTAACCCTAATTGTCGAGACTGGATTGGAATACCTTGTATCAGAACCAATCAAGATCTGGAAGAAGGAGGTCCTAGAATTTCTGAGTGTGGCTTCACTTGATGACTCTGGACTCAAGATTAAATCCAGAGTTCATGAAACCAAAGTTAAGGTCACACCAAAAAGTCTAAGGAAGGTACTTCAACTACCAAGAATAAAAGAGGAAGAAGATGTATCTGCTTCTAAGACTAGAGAGGCATTGAGATGGTGTGGACCGGATTCAAACCTGAAAATTGGATCAGTTTTCAATAGAAAAGGGATGAACAACCAAGGAAAATTCTTGTCTGAATTATTTGTCAAGGTCATCCTGAGCAAGCCCGGAGGACATGACAGAATTTCAGCCCATATGTTCAATCTGATGATAAGAATAATTTTCAAACTTGATACTGATTGGTCTGCAGTTATGTTTGATAAGATAAAAGAAGATATGAAGAAACCGAATCTGGGTAGAATTCTAAGTCTATACTTAGCTGGTAGTATACCTGAATTGATGAATCAGGCTGCAGGTTCCAAGATAAACCACATGAGGAGAATGGATTTGAGAATTCTCTCTAGGTGGGATAGAGTATTGATAAAAGAAATGCCAACTCCAGTAAAGGACACAACTTAGAAGAAGAAGAACAAGACAGCCATTGTGGCTCAAGAATCCTCTAGCAGCTCTGAAGAGTAAGTGGTGTTTACTCCTGATGATGAAGAGACAGGAAATGCTGGACAATCTCCAGCAAGACAAGAAGACGCACAGAGGAAGGGGGAGCTACCCTCAGCAAGCCCAATTCTCCTGGATCCACTCCAGGGGGAGCCTCTACTTGTGGAAGAGCCAACTCCACTAGAGAGTGAAAGGGCTACTCCAACCATACTAGAGGAAATCACTGAAATTAGTCAATTAGATTTCACGATTGAGGAATAAGTTTTGACTGATTCATTACCTAATGTTCATCAGCAAACACAGATACAACCTCAACCCCAAGATGTTATCATGGAGGACACATCTGTTGCTGATAAAGTGGTTGATGAGATAAGAGATTCTCCAGCCCTTCGTCAACAGGAATTTACATTAGAAGAGCTATTCCCTGATCTTGTACAGACAGATCTTGAGAAAGAAATAGCTTCTGTTGAGGGGGAGAAGGCCCATATTGAGGGGGAGCATATGGAGAATGTAGAAGAAACTGCTACACAAGAGATAGAGAAGCCAAAGGACGCTGAATAACCACAAAGGACTGAGAAGGAGTTACCTCCTAGTCCTAAGGATAGAGTGGACATAGTCAGAACATCTGCTTCAGAGGATGGAGAGGCTATTAGAACCAAGAAGAGAAATTTCCAAGTCTTCAAAAGAAGGAGCCAGAACTATAAGAAAGCCCTACAGATAATTGCTGATGCCGGCTCATCTCCCATCCCCTTGCCCGTTGATGCTAAGAGTGCCTGTGATCAAGTTGCTGTGGATGATGATCAAGTTCCTCGTGACCAAGTTGATGCGGCGCAACATAAAGATGCTCGACGACCTTCTACCGCGACTCGTGACCTTGGTGGCTACAATCTTCGTTCGCGGCGGGCTTAAGCCCTTTCCTTATTTGCACCTTTATTTTCATAGTTTAATGTTATCATTATTTCATGTTGTCTTTTATTTTGGACATGTTTAATTTTTGGTGTGCTCATAGCCATCCAATAGATGATAAATTGGATGGCTAGATTTATTTTGCTTGTTTTGGGACTTGCCTATATATAGGCTTAATTGATGAGAAATGAAGGCATGCTATTTGAAAACCTAAATTAATCCTCTCTTGAGAATTTCGGCCACCTCCCTTTGGGATTGCCGCCCCCCCCCCCCCCCCCTCATCCTCCTTCTCCTCCTTTGTTAGCCAATCGCTTGGGTGATCCAAGGCTTGTGAAATGCGGAGGCGGATGCTTCTCGGTGTGACTCCGGCGAACAAGAAGGTTGCCGCTCGGTGTGACGCTGGTGGTGCGTGGACGTGTGACTTTTCCACTTTCCTTGTGTGATCTTCACCCCATCTTGGGGAGGGTAATATCTACATCTTTCCTTTGTGATTTCTTGTGAGATTTGGAATGGATGCAATGGCTTTTTATCCGCAATCTTGAATACGATCTTTTGGATTTAATCAAAAACCTTCTTGCGTTTATTTTCGAAACCTTGCAAGAAGCCGGATCGGGTGGATCCTTTTGCTTGAGGAAGATCTTGGCATATAGTTATTGATCTTCCTCTCAAAAAGGTGTGGCGACCTTTGCTTTCGATCTTCGGTGGGAAAGGATTGGACTTTAATTAGATCGTCGCTTTTAGTCCACTCCCCTCCGCGTGTTTGTGCGGGATGACAGTGAATCGTGCGGCTAGAATGTTTGTGTTAGGACGCGTAAGAACGTGTTACGTGGGCTTGAGTTGTAAGAAAATCCGTACGCTATTTTAATCCGACGAATCCCTACATCAATTTGGTATCAGAGGGAGGTTCTCGTCAGTTTCCTAATTGGCACTCCTCCCCCGCTCAAAATTCAAATTTCAAATTTTAAATTTCAAATTTCAAAAAAATTCAAAATTCAAATTTCGAATTTCAAATTTCAAATTTCAAATTTCAAATTTCAAAATTTCAAATTTTAAATTTCAAATTTCAAAAAAAAATTCAAAATTCAAATTTCGAATTTCAAAATTCAAATTTCGAATTTCAAATTTCAAATTTCAAATTTCTAATTTCAAATTTCATATTTCAAAATTTCAAATTTTAAATTTCAAATTCAAAAAAAAATTCAAAATTCAAATTTCGAATTTCAAATTTCAAATTTCGAATTTCAAATTTCAAAATTTCAAATTTAAATTTCAAATTTCAAAAAAAATTCAAAATTCAAATTTCGAATTTCAAATTTCAAATTTCAAATTTCAAATTTCAAATTTCAAAATTTCAAATTCTAAATTTCAAATTTCAAAAAAAAATTCAAAATTCAAATTTCACATTTCAGATTTCAAAATTTCGAAATTCAAAATTTCAAAATTCAAAAAAAAAAACAAAGAGAAAACTGCGCTCTAGTCTTTGGTTTTTAGGGTGTTAATGCGTACTCGGCACGGTACGGAGTACACGAACCCGTCTACCTCCACTATAGCTGAACACCCTGATGAGGAAACTAATCCTACGGCTATCACTGAGCTTAGGCAAGAATTAGGAGAGTTGAGGGGTTTGCTGACACAACTTTTGGCGAACCAAGCTGCTCAAACACCACCACCACCTAACCATGGACAAGTCCCCCGACCACCCCCAGTGCATGTGGCGGAACATGATGGGTACTTCCCCGGAGCAGCCCGTCAGGTTCCCGATCTGGAAAGAGAGTTCGATATAACAAAAGCGATTTGTATGGAAGCCCCCTCTTACGATGGTATGGGAGACCCCCAAGTCTTCCTTACATGGGTGGTTGACATAGAATGCTATTTTGATTGGTATCACCTTACCGATGAGCAAAAGGTTCAAGTAGCTCGTATGAAATTAAACGGGAGGGCCAAGACCTTTTGGTTAAATGAGGAGCGACTTTTAGGGACCGGTCATGGTGTACCCCTAGTCGGTTGGACGGTTATGAAAAATTTGCTCACCGACCAATACGTGCTCGCTTACCACCGAACTCAAATGTTCGACGATCTTGCCACCCTTCGGCAAGGTCCAAAATCGGTGGCTGATTACATGGGTGAGTTAAAGGATAAGATGGTGCGGTGTGAGATCCAAGAGATGCCAGAGGTTACGCTTTCTAGGTTCCATAAGGGACTTAATCCGGACAATCAGAAGAAGCTTCTTCGATATGGCCAAACTGATATTAATACTACTTTCAATGCCGCCTTGGACATTGAAAAACATCTGGCCATGAAAACCCAACCCCGTTACTCCCAACAAAAGGGAAAGGCCCCCATAGGCGCCCTTTCCTCCACTTATTATGATAAGGGTAAGGCGAAGGTTGGGGAGTCCAAACCAATTATCGTGACTGCGAGAAACCCTAGGCAGCCTAATAGTGAGAGAATCCCTATTGGCAAGGTGAGCAAGGCTAACACCACGTGTTACTCTTGCGGTATTCAAGGCCACTATGCCTATGAGTGCCCCACCAAGGCCAAGGCTACTTTAGCTCTTCTAGACGAGTCCACTAGTGACTTTGCAGATTTAGTGATTGAGGCAGATGAGGGTTATGAGACGGATGGTGTGCCTAGTGATATGGAGGATGGGCACCTACTTAGCGTTATGCGTTGTATTCTGACGACCCCTCGCCCGTTTGACGATTGGAAGAGGTCCACTATTTTCTCCCTCATCTTTAAGAGTGGAGAAAAATATTGTAAGCTCATCATTGACAGCGGCAGCTGCATGAACGTTGTTTCCGAGAACGCCGTTATGCGGATGCATTTGGCTACCGAGCCTCATCCTACCCCTTACCAAGTGGCTTGGGTCAACAAGGTAACCATCCCGGTCACCAAGCGTTGCCTAGTTCCACTTACGATCAAGTCATATACGGATGAGGTGTGGTGTGATGTCATCCCTATGGATGCTTATCATGTGTTGTTAGGCCGCCCTTGGCTCTATGACCGTGATGTCACCCACTACGGGAGGGCAAACACTTATGAGTTCAAATATAATGGGAAGGTAGTCACGTTAAAACCCACGGCCCCAAAGGAACCCAATAGCCCGAGTACGGATACCACAATCCCAGTCGAGAAGAAATTGGTAAGCCTAATGGGTAGGAGAAAATTTGAGAGGGACCCCTTTGTGGATGGGATTATTTATGCATTGGTTCTTTTGAATAATAATAAAGAAAATGGGGTTTTAGAAGATTTACCCAAAGAATTTAAAAAACTACTAGAAGAGTATAAGGATGTCTACCCGGACGAGTTGCCCCCTACGTTGCCCCCCCTACGTGATATCCAACATGCCATTGACTTTACGTCGGGCGGCTCATTGCCTAATCAGCCCCATTATAGGTTGCACCCCACAGCCCATGAGGAGCTCCAAGCCCAAATTTCGGATTTATTGGCGAAGGGGTTCATTAGGAACAGCAAGAGTCCGTGTGCGGTACCGGCTTTGTTGGCTCCAAAAAAGGATGGTATGTGGCGTATGTGTGTAGACAGTAGAGCCATAAATAAGATCACTATCAAGTATAGGTTTCCCATCCCTAGATTGGACGATCTTTTGGATATGTTGTCTGGTGCCTCGATCTTCACGAAATTGGATTTGCGGAGTGGTTACCATCAGATTCGGATACGTGATGGGGATGAATGGAAAACTGCATTTAAATCTAAGGACGGGCTCTACGAGTGGTTGGTCATGCCATTTGGGTTGTCAAATGCTCCAAGCACCTTCTCACGCATGATGACCCACCTATTCCAACCATACATGGGACGATTTGTGGTGGTGTACTTTGATGTCATATTGATTTATAGCACCACTTTTGACTCACATGTGTCTCACCTACGGATTATTCTATCTACACTTCGGGACGAAAAAGTATATTTAAATTTAAAGAAGTGTATATTTTATGAAAAGGAAGTGGAATTTTTGGGCTACCTGGTTGGATCTGAGGGAATAAAGGTAGACCCCAGTAAGGTGAAAGAAATTCTGGAGTGGCCCGAACCCACAAGCTTGAGAGACGTTAGGAGTTTCCACGGGTTAGCCTCATTTTATAGACGATTTATTCGGGATTTTAGTACTATTATGGCTCCCGTGACGGAATGCATGAAAAGGGGTGAGTTTAAATGGACGCCAGCAGCTACCCAGGCCTTCCAACACATTAAGAAGATGATGACTGAGGCTCCTATTTTGCGCTTACCAGATTTTAATAAAGTATTTGAATTGACATGTGACGCATCCGGAGTAGGAGTAGGAGGTGTCTTAAGCCAAGAGGGACACCCAATAAGTTATTTTAGCGAGAAATTGGCGGGTGCAAAACTTAATTATTCCAATTACGATAGAGAGTTCTATGCCATCATTAGATGCCTACACCAGTGGAGACACTACCTCCTTTCCAAGGAGTTCGTGATTCTCTCTGACCATGATGCACTTAGGCACATTAATGGGCAATCTAAAATCAGCCCCCGTCATGCAAAATGGGTATCTTATCTGCAAGAGTTTTCGTTCACCTTAAAACACCTTAAGGGCACTGAAAATCATATGGCCGACGCGCTTAGTAGAGTGACACTTTTATTGTCGATCATGGAAGTAAAGGTTGTCGGATTTGAGAGAATAAAGGATGAATATGCCATGTGTCCTGATTTTGGAGAAGCGTATCTAGCGGCACACGATGACTCACCAATGATAGTGTCAGCATATGTATTGAGAGACGGTTATTTATTTCGGCACGCTAAGCTATGTATTCCCCGTACCTCCCTACGCCATCACATAGTATGGGAACTACATAGTGGCGGGTTGAGCGTCCATTTTGGGCGGGATAAAACGATAGCCTTAGTCGAGGAGAAATTCTATTGTACTAAACTTCGCATTTTAGTTGGGAAAATCGTGAGTAGCTGTAGGGTTTGTCAAGTGTCTAAAGGGGTAAAGACTAATGCGGGACTATACACTCCGTCGCCTATTCCATCTAGACCTTGGGAGGACGTGAGTATGGACTTTATTTTGGGGCTTCCTCCAACCCAGCGACGACACGATTCCATTTTTGTGGTGGTTGATAGGTTCTCTAAGATGGCTTATTTCATACCCTATAGTAAGACTAAAGACGCGTCTCACATTGCAAAATTATATTTTAAAGAGGTGGTGAGTCACCGCGGCCTTCCTAAGACCATTGTCTCGGATCGTAACGTTAAATTCACAAGTTATTTTTGGAAGACGCTTTGGACATTAATGGGAACGAAGTTGTTATTTTCCGCCGCCTATCACCCACAAACTGATGGGCAGACGGAAGTGGTAAATAGGAGTTTGGGAAACTTGTTGCGTTGTCTTGTGGGTGACCACAAAGGCACTTGGGATTTGCTCCTCCCCCAAGCCCAATTAGCCTACAATAACTCTACCAATTGGTCTACGGGTATGTCACCAAATGAAGTAGTGCACGGGTACCTTGCTAATGTGCCCATTGACTTGATTCCGTTACCTCCATCTTATCATACAAGTCAATTTGCACAATCTTTTGTCGAGCATATACATGACTTACACGCCCAAATACGAACAACTTTAGCTACCACATATGAGTCGTATCTGAAAGATATAGTACCTAAACACCTAGAGGGGGGGGGGGGTGAATAGGTGATCAAATTCTTTTTAACTTTTTATAGCAGCAATCAGTTAATATTACAGAATTCTAACTATTTTATCACAACAATCACACAGCATACACAGAAAATCACAATCACAGCAGACATAGAGTTTTATAGTGGTTCCCCAAGCTTTGGGTACATCCACTTTCCCCCTTCGCCTATCTAGCAGTGTACTAGATTCGGCCAAACTCCTCCACTGTCTCAGAACCCAAAACAGGCTCCTACACCTCAGGCCCAAGGCCCTACAACTCAGCTTTTCACAAAGCCTACACTCAGCCACAAAGGCCTACACTCAGCCACAAAGGCCTACACTCAGCCTCCAAGGCCTACACTCAGCCACCAAGGCCTACACTCAGAGATTTAACTCTCCTACCCTCAGACTTTATAATTGCAGGCTTACAATCTCAGATCCCTAAAGATCCTACAAGTTATAATGAATACAAAATGTATAAACTCAACAACTTAGATGAAAGAGAGATAAGTTGTGAGATTCTTGATGAGTTCTTGGAAGAACTCAGCTGAAATCAATCTGACTTGGCTTTTCTTCAAAGCTTCTTGAAAGTAGAACACAATAAGACTGATTCCTCTACAGTTGATCCTTGATCTCTGCTTCTTAAGATTCAGACCAATCTGAATCCTTCTTCTCAGCTGTGTTCCAACAGCTGATTTCTTGGATGGAGCTCTCTTTCTCCAACTTCTTAGATCTTCACTTGAAAGCTAGATCTTCTTGTGTGTTTCTCTTGTGAATGATCACTTGAACCACTTCATCAATCCCTTGATCAATATCTTCTGTAGACAGCATAAGCCTATTTATAGGCCTTCTTCATGGTAACCGGCTGGTCCGGTTCATAACTGAATTCTGACAACTCTGACAGGTGCTATAGACCGGTTGGAATGGCAGCTGTCAAGTCATCCAGTCAGTTCTTGAAATAACTGTAACTGTTTGTAAGTGTCGAGACTTTCTGTCTTCAAGTGTCGACACTTATAGAGCAAGTGTCGACACATGTTGTCTAAGTGTCGACACTAGCCTACAAGGTGTCGACACAACTCCTTGTGTTGTAGATTTTGTATCTCGACACTACTTCTTCTTCATGTGTCGACACTGAAATTGAGTGTCGACACAAGTACTTGTTCTTCAGAATTTTGCTGAATTCTTCTAAGTGTCGACACAACACCTTTGTGTCGACACATCTTCATGTGTTGTATCTATCAAGTGTCGACACTGCTTCTTAGTGTCGACACATGTCTTCAGTGTTGATACTTGTTGAGTGTCGACACATTGCTCTAGGTGTCGACACTTTCTTCTTCAGTCGAGACTCTGGCTGTGTGTCGACACATTCCCTTAGTGTCGACAATTGTACTTAGAATATTTTTGAACTTTGCTGTTCTTTGCTAAGTGTCGACACATGTCTTTGTGTCGACACTTTCTTCAAGTGTTGAGTCTTCAGCTAAGTGTCGACACATTGTTCTGGGTGTCGACACTTACTTCCAGTGTTGACTCTTCTGCTAAGTGTTGACTCTTCTGTTGAGTGTCGACACATTGTTCTGGGTGTTGACACTTGTACTTAGTCTCTGCAAACTTTTGCTGAGTGTCGACACAGCCTCCAAGTGTCGACACTTTCTGATGTAGACACTATTTTTCTGGGTGTCGACACAACGGCTAAGTGTCGACACAGCTTCACTGTCTTTTCTTCACTGAGTGTCGACACAGCTCCTTGTGTCGACACTTTTGTCTGGTGTCGACTCAGCATCCCTGGTGTCGACACAATGACTCCAAGTGTCGACACTGCTTGCCTGGGTGTCGACACAAGTCTTCTTAAGTGTCGACACTTTCCCTCTGGGTGTCGACACATGGACTTAGAAACTTTTACTTCTTTCCTGCAAATACTTAACCTGCACATATAAACTCAAAAGACATCAAATACATTTTGATGTATATCATTGAGTTGGGTGAGGCTTCTTCAAATCAGGTACATTTAGACCAATGTACACAACAATCTCCCCCTATTTGGAGAAGTCATAACCCTTAGTCAATGATATACACCATTCATAATAAAATTACAAAATGATGTAAAGCAGGATTATATATAGCAGGGAAGTACATCACATGTATAAAACAAACATGCATATACAGATAACATCTCAGAACAAATATGAAATAAATTTAACACATAGCTAATTTATCACACAACACTTTGTTCCAATACTTTGTCATATTCATTTTCAAAAGTTTACAGAATGTTTATCATCAAAAAGATTACATAGTAAACTTTTAAGAAAATTCTAATTCTATTTCTGTTCTGGCTCCTTAATCACTATTCCTTTTCCAGCTTGAACTTTAGCTTGAACAGGAGCTTCAGTAACTTCAGCATCAGCAGGCTTCTTGACTTTTAGATCTTTCTTCTTAAGTTCTTCTGCTTTAATCTTTTGCCTTTCAAAATAATGATAATGCTTGGGAAAGTACTTGCTAGGCTCCAGAGCAGTAGGAGGTAGCTTTCCCATCTTGGCCTTCCTTCTATATTGAACTATGGCCTCCTGCCTTGATTCATGTTTCCTCCATTCAGCTTCAGAAAACCACTTATTCCTGTCTTGAATGTTATCTTTGGCAGCTTTCCAGGCAGTCAATATAATGTTCCTTGAGGTGGGGCTCCACTGCTCAAAGTCAGGTCTTTGTTCAGCTTGCTCCCTGAACCTCTTCTTTGATAATCTAGTCTCTTCTTCTTTCTGCAGTGCCTCTTGCATGGCTTCAAATATAGGCTGAACAACTTTCTTAATAATAACATTGTCCTTGCCCCCAGGTGGGCTATACATGGACTGTACATCTGCATGAATCATGTCAAAATCTGGAGGAGGATATATGACTTGAGCCACTTCAGGTTGCTCCCCTCCAAGATAGGCAGGATGAATGCCAGATTCAGCAACATTATCATCATCACAAAGAGGAGGATAACCCAGTGTAGCTCTGATAGAATTTGATATCCATTTGGCATGATCAGAGCTGGCCTTGACTAAAACTCTCTCCCCCTTTATGTCTTCTCTTTCGATATGATCTCTCACATCATCTTTTTGAAATCTCACCTGATTATCCAAGTAATTAACTCCATCTTTAAAGAAAGGTTTTAACCTTTGGAGTTTGTCAGTTATATTCTTTTGAGATTCTTGAATGGCAGTTTTAAGAGCAGTGATTTCTTCTAGGAATACTTTGTCAAAATCTGCCTTTCCTATAGCTGGAGTCTGCCCTGCAGCTAGATTCTTTAGTTCTGTGACTATTACATTGTGAGATGCAGTAAGGTTGTCATTCATTCTTATCTGATTTTCAAGAACATATCCTTGCCTCACAGCTATGTCATCCACTTGTGCTTTTATCTTCTCCTGGTGTGTAGCCAAGTACACCACTGCATTTCCACCCTTGTGGAAACAGTCTGTCATCTCTTTCTTGTTAAGATTCATCTCAAATCTTATTGACTTGATATCTTGGGCCAGATCAAATTGCAATGATTTCTGCCCTTCATCCACATATTTCTCAATGGCCTTTCTGTGTTCATCCAACTTAATCTGCATTGCCACCATTAAAGCACTATAATCAACTGATGGTGTTTGCTGAATTATAGGCTATGGAGAAACTGCTTGCAAAGCCTTCTTGTAACTCTGACTTCTTCTTCTGAAGACCTGAAATTTCTTCTTCTTTGCCCTTGCAATCTCCTCATCTTCAGAGGCAGATGTGCTGGCAATTTCTACCCTCTCCTTAGGGCTTGGAGGCCTCTCAGTCTGCACATCGTGTGCTGTCTCAGGTTCTTGCCTCACAGGCTCTTCCAGAATTTGCATGTGCTCCCCCTCAACTGGAGCTTTCTCTCCTTCAGCAGCAGCATTGTCTTTGTCAAAGTCTGTTTGATCCAGATTTAAGAATAGATCTTCCATGGTATACTCTTGTGGAGAATTGGCAGGAGAAATTCTGGTCTCTTCAACCATTGGATCAGGAACTATTGGAGATGCAACAGATGTGTCTTCCAAGACAGCATCTGGGACTTGGTTATCCAGCTGAGTTTGCTGATGAACATCAGACAAATCAGTATCTTTCATAGGAAAATCTAAAGTGTTGAGTTCAGTGATTACCTCTAGGATAATGTTGGTTGCTTGTTCACTTTCCAGTGTATTGGGTTCATCTACAACTGGAAGCTCTTCCTGGCTTTGATCCTTGTGTATGGGGCTAGCTTGAGGTAGCTCCCCCTGGATCTCAGCATCATCTTGAGAAGTAGGAGATTTTACAGCAGGCTCTTCCTCATTCCCATCTGGAGTGAAGACAACTTGTTCTTCACTGTCTGAGCTGCTAGTGGACTCTTGAGCTACTGGGGCAATTTTGCTTTTCTTCCTTTGAGGTGATACTTTTTCAGAAGCAATCTTCTCAGGGGTTGGCATTTACTTAGTCAACACCCTGTCCCATCTAGAGAACAACCTCATGTCCATTTTTCTCATATGATTTATTTTTGTTCCAGCAGCTATACTCATTACCTCTGGAATACTTCCAGCAAGGTATAGACTTATGATCCTGCCCAGATTGGGTTTCTTCAAGCTTTCTTTGATTTTCTCAAACACTATAACAGACCAGTTAGTGTTCAGAGAGAAGATTATCCTTGTCATAATACTAAACATATAGGCAGACACTCTGTCATGCCCTCCTGGCTTGTTGAGTATGACTTTGCCAACAATCTCTGAAAGGAATTTCCCTTGATTGTTCATACCTTTTCTATGAAACACTGATCCAAGCTTCATCTTAGGATCCAGTCCACACCAGGTTAGAGCTTCCCTGGTCTTTGAAGCAGTAACCTCATCTTCCTCTTTAATTCTTGGCAACTGAAGAATCTTCCTCAAGCTCTTAGGTGATACCTTCACCTTCTCACCATGAACCCTGGATTTGATCTTGAATCCAGTTTCATCTATCTTAGCTCCATTGAGGAATTCCAGTACTTCCTTTTTCCAGATCTTTGTAGGCTCTGAGACAAGATATTCTAATCCTGAGTCGGCGACTAGGGTTATCACTGTCTTGATTTCTTGGTCTGCAGCATCAAAAGCATCGCGCACCAGTTCGTAACCTTCGTTGACGTTCTCCTCAAGTTTTGGCACCATTAGGGTTGAAGAATTCGAACTGAGAGATGAGAGGTGTCGACACAGAAGTTTTGGTTTCGAAACTTTTGAAAGCGTGTCGACAAACTAATGCAAAACCCTATTTATACCTTTCTACTTTTGAAGATGAAAAGGCGGGCATCCAACTTAAATTGTGTCGACACTGGCAATAAGTGTCGACACTGACTTATAATGTCTCGACACATATGTGTCGACACAAGTTTAGTCAACAGATAATATGTGTCGACACTTGTTTATGTGTCGACACCACTTAACTCGACACATAGTCGAGACTTTACTTAGATAATTCTGAGTAAACACTATGTGTCGACATCACCGTGGTTGTGTCGACACCAACTTGTCATGTTTCGATACTAATATTCTGAAGTGTCGACACAAACTTTCTAGATGTGTCGACACCTTTTCCCTGAAGTGTCGACACCTACTATCTGTGTCGACACAGAAATCTCTGTGTGTCGACACCTTTTTACTTAGCCAATTGCAATACTATAAACTTACTCTAAGTTTATCATTCCTAGTTCAATCTTAAACCTATTGAACTTAGCTTCTTCTAGGGGCTTATTATACATATCAGCTAGTTGTTCATCTGTTTTAACATATTCAAGTAAAATATCTTCTCTTTCATATGCTCCCTAAGAAAATGATATTTAATTTCAATATGTTTTGTTCTACTATGGGATACAGGGATATTAGCTATTGAAATAGCACTTGTAGAATCACAAAAGATTGGAGTTCTACTTACCTGAATTCCATAGTCCTCTAGCTGATGTTGTATCCACAGAAGTTGAGCACAACAACTTCCTGCAGCCACATACTCTGATTCTGCAGTGGAAATAGCTACACTTGTTTGCTTTTTGCTACTCCAAGAAATCAGTCTTCCACCTAGGAATTGACAGGTTCCAGTAGTGCTTTTTTTATCTTCTTTGCATCCTGCAAAGTCTGCATCTGAATAACCTGTTAGATCAAAATCCCCATTCCTAGGGTACCAGAGGCCTAGATAAGGAGTGCCCTTTAGATATCTCAATATTCTTTTGATTGCAGTCAAATGAGACTCTTTAGGGTAGGCTTGATACCTAGCACAGACACATGTAGCATACATGATATCTGGTCTACTTGCAGTCAAGTATAATACGGAGCCAACTATCCCTCTATACAAGGTTTCATCTACAGGTTTCCCTGCATCATCCTTGCTAAGAGACATACTTGACCCCATAGGAGTCTTCATGGTGCTGGATGAATCCATACCATACTTCCTTATGAGTTCTACGGTAAACTTGGACTGGCATATGGATAAACCACTTTCAGTCTGTCTTACTTGGAGGCCCAAGAAGAACTTTAGCTCTCCCATACTACTCAACTCAAATTGACCTTGCATAAGCTTTGCAAACGTTTTGCAAAGGCTACTTTCAGTAGACCCAAATATAATGTCATCTACATATATTTGGACTAGTATTACTTTGCCTCTAGATTCCCTAAGGAATAGAGTCTTATCTATTTTTCCCCTTGTGAACTTATTCTCAATGAGGAAACTAGACAGGGTTTCATACCAAGCCCTAGGGGCTTGCTTTAACTCATATAAAGCTTTCCTAAGTCTATAGACATGATTAGGTAGAGTTGAATCAACAAAACCTGAGGGCTGTTCCACATAGACTTCCTTTTTAAGATTACCATTTAGAAATGCTGAATTGACATCCATTTGATAAACTTTGAATCCTTGAAAAGTTGCATAGGCCAGGAACATCCTTATGGCTTCCAGTCTGGCTACTGGAGCAAAGGTTTGATCAAAATCAATACCTTCTTCCTGCCTATATCCTTTAGCAACTAGTCTTGCTTTGTTCTTAATGATGACTCCTTGTTCATCCATCTTGTTCATATAGATCCACTTGGTTCCAATTATATTGTGGTCTTTAGGTTTAGGAACAAGCTCCCAGACCTTGCATCTCTTGAATTGATTGAGTTCTTCTTGCATAGCCTCAATCCAAAGAGGGTCTTTGATGGCTTCTTCAAACTTCTTAGGTTCAACTTGGGATAGAAAGCTGGTGTAGACTACTGCATTCAGGTTTCTGCTCCTTGTTTGTACCCCTTGTCTTGGATCTCCAATAATCTATTCTACTGGATGATCTCTAAGATGCCTATTGGCTGGAGGCATCCTGACTTCTGGTTGAACCTCTTCAGTTTCATCATCCTGCTGTACTCCTTGTACTTCTTCTGCATTTGGTACATGTAGTACTCCCCCTGGACAACAGCCACTGTCTTCTACTTGCTGTCTTGTAGTAGATTCTTCTTCTAGAGTGAGCTTGTCCATCTTCTTTGTTAAACCTGTGGGGCTGCATACACTAGTAGACAACTCATTGTTAATAAGTTTAGTCTCATCAAATACTATATATACAGTTTCTTCTACAACTTGAGTAGACAAGTTGTAGACTCTATAAGCCTTACTATTGTTACTGTACCCAACAAAAATTCCCGCTTGGGAATTGGCAGCAAACTTAGTCAAGTAAGACTTTCCATTGTTAAGTATGAAGCACTTACAACCAAAGATCCTGAAGTAGGATAGGTTTGGTTTCCTGCCTTTCACAACCTCATAGGGGGTCTTGTTGAGGTTTTTAGTGATGGTAGCCCTATTTATAACATGGCATGCAGTGTTAACTACTTCAGCCCAGAAATATTCTGGCAGTGATTTATCACTTAATAGGGTCCTACCTGCCTCAATCAAGGTTCTATTCTTCCTCTCAGCAATGCCATTTTGCTGAGGTGTTCTTGGTGAAGAAAACTCTTGAAATATCCCAAAGTCTTCACATAGTTTTGCCATACTCTCAGACTGAAATTCAGTACCATGGTCACTTCTAATCTTGACCACTGTACTGTCTAGTTCATTCTGAATTTGCTTGACAAAGCTATAGAAGACATTAGGTGTTTCAGATTTCTGTCTTAAGAAGAACACCCAGGAAAACCTTGAGTAGTCATCTACAACTACAAAGGTATAGACCTTCCTACCTAGGCTGTGAACTGGCATTGGACCAAAGAGATCCATATGCAAGAGGTATAAACACCTCACAGCATCTTTGTTTTCTATGCTTCTAAAGGTGGATCTAGTCTGCTTGCCCTTTTGACAACCTGAGCAAATACCATCTTTGACACACTTAACTTGAGGACCATTCCTCACTAACTCTTTGCTAAAGAGTTTGGCAATTGTCTTGTAATTTAGATGAGCTAGCCTCTTGTGCCATTTGACATAATGAGAGACTTTCTCATCTGCTACAAGACACACTTGAGAACCATTGGTCTCACATAGAATGTCTAGGCAGTAGACATTCCTCTTCCTATAACCTGTCAAAATGATCTCTTGATCACTTGACCTCTTGATATGACAACCATTTTTCACAAATGAGATGTCATACCCTACATCACTTAATTGACTTATACATATTAGGTTGTGTTTCAACCCTTTAACATAAGCCACTTGAGTAATGGTAACCAAGTTGCTAGAAATGTTACCAAATCCTTTGATGATTCCTTTTTCAGAACCACCAAAGGTTACTTTTGGACCATCTTTCATTGGAATGTAGTCCCTTAGTAGTCCCCTAGTTCCAGTCATATATCTGGAACATCCACTGTCCAAGTACCATATTGGGGCTTGGCAACTTGGACTCACCTGCAAAATAGATTAGTGAACCTTAGAACCCAAAGAATTTTTGGGTCCTTGGTATTTGTTAGTTTTCATCCTGACAAAGCTACCTACTGGTTTTCCAATAGGCAGTTTGTTACTCACTTTGGCACTAGCATTGTGCCAACAACCCATTGCAAAGTGGCCTATCTTGCTACAACACCAACACTCAAACTTATTGTACCTTTGCTTAGGTACTGTCTTTGTTGTCTTATCTACAGCTGACTTGTTGAGTGTTGGGGCTTTGTCCTTGCACTTGGACTTGGACTGAACAGTCCTTGCAGGTCTAGTAAAGCCTAGTCTAGCTTTACCTTTGTGATGAACAAATTCATCAATTATGGGTAACACTGACTTAGGTTTAGAAAACCTAGCAACTAAGTCCTTCTCCTTCTGAAGATTAATCTCCAGACTCTTTATTTGATCATTCTTAAATGATATAGTTCCCATTTGAATCACAGTTATATGCTTCAATCTGGCTATCTCATTTAGTTTTTGATCAAATGACTTCTCAAACTCAGTTGCAGCAGCTTTAAGATTAGCAATTTCCTTTGCCTGACTTTTGGCTAGGGACTTGCTCTTCTTGTAAGCTTGCAAAAGAACTTTATATTCATCTATCAGCTGATGAATATCTTCTTCAGACTCAGATACACTCTCATCACTTGATGAAGATGAATCTGATTCTGTATTGGCACAAGAAACTGAACTGGAAGAACAATGTTGTACCTTACTAGGTCCTGGCTGCTCCAGGATTTTGTCACTTTCAGTCAATGTCATCAGTCCTTGGCACTGACAGTCTTCTTGTTCATATATAGATTCCATAATCTGCATGAACTCTTCTTCTTCTTCTTCAGCAAACAGCCCTATATATGCCTCAGCATCTGACTCAGTTTCTGAAGTAGAGATATCTGACAGGGTCTTCTCCTTTTTGGCAACAAATGACTTTTCTTTCTTGCCTTTGGAATGAGTCTTCTTCTTGTCACTAGACTACTTTCTCTTCTCTGGACAATCTGCTATCACATGACCTTGTCTATTACAGCAATATCACACAATTATTGACAGTGTAGCTTTGCTAGACTTTGACTTTTTCTTGTCTTTCTTTGAAGACTTCTTTTTCTGATAAGAGTCTTCCTTTCCCTGTGAAGTTGATGGTCTTGACCTCCACTGTTTCTTCTTTAAGAATTTCTGAAAATGTCTTGTGAAGGCAGCAAAGTCCTCATCACTTTCACTGCTTTCAGACTTTGTACTTGCTGACTCATCTGATTCAGAATCAGCTGCTTTTGGAGGTGGAGAAGGTGACTTACATCTGTACTTTCTGGGGGCTTCTGTCTTGAAAGCTACTGTTCTTTCCTTATGTTCATTTCTTGTTGATTTCTCCTCCTCTTTCCTCACTGTCAACTGCATTTCATATGACAATAATTTGCCAAACAGTGTAGGTGGAGGAATTTCTCCCAACTTAGCCATTTCTCTAATGGCACAGATCTTGGTGTCCCAATCTTTAGTTAGGGACCTTAGGAACTTGTCATTTAGTTCATAATTACTGAACTCTCTTTCATAAGACATGAGTTCATTCACTATCTTATAGAACTTCTTATAGCACTCAGTTATGCTATCACCCTTTCCTTGTCTAAAACTTTCATACTCTTGATTTAGCAAGGATTTTCTATCTTGCCTTACTTCTTCAGAACCCTCCATATACACAATAAGAGTATCCCACATCTCTTTGGCTGTCTTATAGTATATTAGATTCTGAAAAGTTGCATCATCTATGGCACTCACTATAATGTTTTGAGCCCTTTTGTCCATGGTGGCTAGGACAATCTCATCCTTTGTCATTTCAGAGAAATCCTTTGGTGTTCTCTGATTTGCATCTAGAACTGATATCTTCATGGGCACATATGGCCCTTCCTTTACTGTGATGTAAATCCTAGGGTCTGAGGCTTCCATAAACAGCCTTACCCTTTCCTTCCATATCCCAAATATCTCTTTCCTACATATAGGTAATTTCATGGATCCCAATTCCTTGTGATTATCTGTGGAACCCATGGTTCTTGATTTTCTTGAATCTGTGATTTGACTTAGACTGAATATGCCAATAGGATCTCCTCAGACTGTTAGTCCTTTTTGAGGAACCTCGCTTTGATACCACTTGAAAGATATAGTACCTAAACACCTAGAGGGGGGGGGGGGTGAATAGGTGATCAAATTCTTTTTAACTTTTTATAGCAGCAATCAGTTAATATTACAGAATTCTAACTATTTTATCACAACAATCACACAGCATACACAACAAATCACAATCACAGCAGACACGGAGTTTTATAGTGGTTCCCCAAGCTTTGGGTACATCCACTTTCCCCCTTCGCCTATCTAGCAGTGTACTAGATTCGGCCAAACTCCTCCACTGTCTCAGAACCCAAAACAGGCTCCTACACCTCAGGCCCAAGGCCCTACAACTCAGCTTTTCACAAAGCCTACACTCAGCCACAAAGGCCTACACTCAGCCATAAAGGCCTACACTCAGCCTCCAAGGCCTACACTCAGCCACCAAGGCCTACACTCAGAGATTTAACTCTCCTACCCTCAGCCTTTATAATTGCAGGCTTACAATCTCAGATCCCTAAAGATCGTACAAGTTATAATGAATACAAAATGTATAAACTCAACAACTTAGATGAAAGAGAGATAAGTTGTGAGATTCTTGATGAGTTCTTGGAAGAACTCAGCTGAAATCAATCTGACTTGGCTTTTCTTCAAAGCTTCTTGAAAGTAGAACACAATAAGACTGATTTATCTGCAGTTGATCCTTGATCTCTGCTTCTTAAGATTCAGACCAATCTGAATTCTTCTTCTCAGCTGGGTTCCAACAGCTGATTTCTTGGATGGAGCTCTCTTTCTCCAACTACTTAGATCTTCACTTGAAAGCTAGATCTTCTTGTGTGTTTCTCTTGTGAATGATCACTTGAACCACTTCATCAATCCCTTGATCAATCTCTTCTGTAGACAACATAAGCCTATTTATAGGCCTTCTTCATGGTAACCGGCTGGTCCGGTTCATAACTGAATTCTGACAACTCTGACAGGTGCTGTAGAACGGCTGGAATGGCAGCTGTCAAGTCATCCAGTCAGTTCTTGAAATAACTGTAACTGTCTGTAAGTGTCGAGACTTTCTGTCTTTAAGTGTCGACACTTATAGACCAAGTGTCGACACATGTTGTCTAAGTGTCGACACTAGCCTACAAGGTGTCGACACTAGCCTACAAGGTGTCGACACAACTCCTTGTGTTGTAGATTTTGTATCTCAACACTACTTCTTCTTCATGTGTCGACACTGAAATTGAGTGTCGACACAAGTACTTGTTCTTCAGAATTTTGCTGAATTCTTCTAAGTGTCGACACAACACCTTTGTGTCGACACATCTTCATGTGTTGTATCTGTCAAGTGTCGACACTGCTTCTTAGTGTCGACACATGTCTTCAGTGTTGATACTTGTTGAGTGTCGACACATTGCTCTGGGTGTCGACACTTTCTTCTTCAGTCGAGACTCTGGCTGTGTGTCGACACATTCCCTTAGTGTCGACACTTGTACTTAGAATATTTTTGAAATTTGTTGTTCTTTGCTTAGTGTCGACACATGTCTTTGTGTCGACACTTTCTTCAAGTGTTGAGTCTTCAGCTAAGTGTCGACACATTGTTCTGGGTGTCGACACTTACTTCCAGTGTTGACTCTTCTGCTAAGTGTTGACTCTTCTGTTGAGTGTCGACACATTGTTCTGGGTGTCGACACTTGTACTTAGTCTCTGCAAACTTTTGCTGAGTGTCGACACAGCCTCCAAGTGTCGACACTTTCTGATGTAGACACTGTTTTTCTGGGTGTCGACACAACTGCTAAGTGTCGACACAGCTTCACTGTCTTTTCTTAACTAAGTGTCGACACAGCTCCTTGTGTCGACACTTTCTGTCTGGTGTCGACTCAGCATCCCTGGTGTCGACACAATGACTCCAAGTGTCGACACTGCTTGCCTGGGTGTCGACACAAGTCTTCTTAAGTGTCGACACTTTCCCTCTGGGTGTTGACACATGGACTTAGAAACTTTTACTTCTTTCCTGCAAATACTTAACCTGCACATATAAACTCAAAAGACATCAAATACATTTTGATGTATATCATTGAGTTGGGTGAGGCTTCTTCAAATCAGGTACATTTAGACCAATGTACCCAACAGTATCGATCCCAAGCGAATTTACATCGGAGGGAGTATAACTTCCAAGTTGGCGATCTTATTTTAGTGCGCCTTATTCCCACGCAGCTGCCTTCTGGCACCGTTAAGAAGTTGGCACCAAAGCGAGCCGTCCCGTTTCGAATTATTAAGAGGCTAGGAGATAACGCGTTTGTCTTGGATTTGCCGACGGATTGGGGTATTTTACCCATTTTCAATGTTTCGGATTTAACGCCGTATGTTTCCATTCCAACTGAATTGACTTCTACGCCTTCTTTTTCCCCCAATATTTCTTCCTCCATAAATGCCTCTTCTGGGTTGGTGAGTGGTAGTTCCGTGAGTCATTCTTCCATTGCACCTACAGGCCTAGCGCTGGGTGGTAAGTCTTCTACTTTGCTTCCACATGCTGATATGTTTCCTAGATTTCCCCGTACATTTCTTGTCCCAGCTCAGGTACTTGCAGATGGCTACACTTCTCCTGCTGATGGCAGCCATCGCCGCTTCCTCGTTCGTTGGCGTGATCGTCCGCCCTCCGACGACTCCTGGGTTATTGAGTCGGATCTCTTTCGCTTGGATGAGGACCTCCTCCGCCGCTACCTTGCAGCCCACTCATTGGTGTTGAGTGACTTTAAGGGGGGGAGGATTGATGCCGGCTCGTCTCCCATCCCCTTGCCCGTTGATGCTAAGTGTGCCCGTGATCAAGTTGCTTGGATGATGATCAAGTTGCTCGTGACCAAGTTGATGCGGCGCAACATAAAGATGCTCGACGACCTTCTACCGTGACTCGTGACCTTGGTGGCTACAATCTTCGTTCGCGGCGGGCTTAAGCCCTTTCCTTATTTGCATCTTTATTTTCCTAGTTTAATGTTATCATTATTTCATGTTGTCTTTTATTTTGGACATGTTTAATTTTTGGTGTGCTCATAGCCATCCAATAGATGATAAATTGGATGGCTAGATTTATTTTGCTTGTTTTGGGACTTGCCTATATATAGGCTTAATTGATGAGAAATGAAGGCATGCTATTTGAAAACCTAAATTAATCCTCTCTTGAGAATTTCGGCCACCTCCCTTTGGGATTGCCCCCCCCCCCCCTCTCATCCTCCTTCTCCTCCTTTGTTAGCCAATCGCTTGGGTGATCCAAGGCTTGTGAAACGCGGAGGCGGATGCTTCTCAGTGTGACTCCGGCGAAGAAGAAGGTTGCCTCTCGGTGTGACGCCGGTGGTGCGTGGATGTGTGACTCTTCCACTTTCCTTGTGTGATCTTCACCCCATCTTGGGGAGGATAATATCTACATCTTTCCTTTGTGATTTCTTGTGAGATTTGGAATGGATGCAATGGCTTTTTATACGCGATCTTGAATATGATCTTTTGGATTTAATCAAAAACCTTCTTGCGTTTATTTTCGAAACCTTGCAAGAAGCCGGATCGGGTGGATCCTTTTGCTTGAGGAAGATCTTGGCATATAGTTATTGATCTTCCTCTCAAAAAGGTGTGGCGACCTTTGCTTTCGATCTTCGGTGGGAAAGGATTGGACTTTAATTAGATCGTCGCTTTTAGTCCACTCCCCTCCGCGTGTTTGTGCGTGATGACGGTGAATCGTGCGGCTAGAATGTATGTGTTAGGATGCGTTAGAACGTGTTACGTGGGCTTGAGTTGTAAGAAAATCCGTACGCTATTTTAATCCAACGAATCCCGACATCAATTGCTCCACAGCTTGCACCATCTACTGATTATAGTTCTCTGATGGTAGCATTGCAAATCAAGCTAGATGAGCAAAGGCAAGCTCTAGAAAAATATGTGGATGAAGGGCATAAATCTCTGCAGTTTGATCTGGCACAAGACATCAATTCAATCAGATTTGAAGTGAATCTCAACAAAAAGGAAATGACTGATTGTTTCCATAAGGGAGGAAATGCAGTAGTCTATCTGGCCACACATCAGGAGAAAATAAAGAAAAAACTTGATGACCTAGAAGTGAAGCAAGGCTATGTCCTGGAAAACCAGATAAGGATGAATGATAATCTCACTGCTTCTCATAATGCCATAGTAACTGAAATGAAGAATATAACTACTGCTCAGACTGCAGCAAGTGCTACTGCCAAGGCTGAATTTGACAAGCAATTGCAAGAGAGCCTAACTGCTGTTAAAACTGCCATTGAAGACTCTCAGAAGGCAATTACTAACAAGCTCCAAAGGTTAAAACATTTCTATAAAGATGGAGTTAACTATCTGAATGCACAGATAAGATTTCAGAAAAATGATCTGAGGGATCATATAGAGAGAGAAGTCATAAAGGGGGAGAGGGTATTAGTCAAGGCAGGCTCTGATCATGCCAAATGGATTTCAAATTCCATCAGAGCCACCCTTGGATATCCACCCTTATGTGATGATGACAATGTTGCAGAGTCTGGAATCAATCCTGCATACCTTGGAGGAGAGCAAGCTGAAGTGGCTCAAGTGATATACCCTCCACCAGACTTTGACATGATACATCAAGAGATACAATCTATGTATAGTCCTCCCGAGGGAAATCAGAATGTCATCATAGAGAAAGTTGTCCAGCCTGTACCAAAGGCAATACTAAAAGAACAAGAGGCTTTGTTAAAAGAACAAGAGGCCCAATTATCTAAGAAAAGATTTAGAGAGCAGGCTGAATTAAGGCCTGATTTTGAACAATGGTGCCCCACTTCCAGGAATATCATCTTGACTTCATGGAAGGCTGCTAAGGACAATGTCCTGGATAGAGGCAAGTGGTATTCTAATCTGGAGTGGAGGAAACATGAGAATAGGCAAGAGGCCATAGTACAACATAAAAAAAGGCTAAACTGGGAAAGCTACCTCCTAATGCACAGGAGCCTAGCAAGTATTTTCCCAAGCCTTATCACTATTTTGAAAGGCAGAAGATCAAGGCTGAAGAGCTAAAAAAGAAAGATCTTAAAGGGAAGAAGCCTGCTGCTGCTGATGACACTGAAGCTACAGTTCAAGCAAAGATTCAATCTGGAAAGGGGATTGTAATCAAAGAACCAGAGTAGCCATAGGATAGCCTTTTCTTAAGTTTACAAATTGTAATCATTTGTATTAAAATTATATGTAAACTTTTGACTAATGAAAATGTTTGAATTTGTAAGAACATTGTGTCATGGTTCAAATCTATTACATTAAGTGTTCGGAGATAATTGTTTATACATGTTCTGTTCATGCATGTTTAAGTATTTTCCCTGTCACATAATATTGTTATACATCATACTGAGAATTTGTTATGTATGGTGTATATCATTGACTAAGGGTTATGACTTCTCCAAATAGGGGGAGATTGTTTGGTATATTGGAATATATGTACCTGATTTGAAGAAGCCTCACCCTACTCAATGATATACATCAAGGTGTATTTGATGTGCTTTGAGTTTATTTGTGCAGGTTAAGTAACTGCAGGTTTGCAGGAAAAGTTTTTAAGTCCATGTGTCGACACCCAGAAGAAAAGTGTCAACACTTAAGAAGGCTTGTGTCGACACCTAGAGAAGCAGTGTCGACACTTGGAGTAATTGTGTCGACACTAGGAATGCAGAGTCGACACCAAAAGGAAAGTGTCGACACATACAGGCAGTGTCGACACACAATGAAGAAATGTCTAAAGAATCAATGTCGACACCCGGAGGAACTTTGTCGACATCAAAAGTGTCGACACTAGCAGGCTGTGTCGACACTCAGCAAAACTTCAACAAAGTTCAAGTTCATGTGTCGACACTAGGAGGCTGTGTCGACACTCAACAAACTTCAACAAAGTTTAAGTACAAGTGTCGACACAAAGGAGATGTGTCGACACTCAGCAAAGTCTCAACACATGAAGAATGTGTCGACACAAAGGAGATGTGTCGACACTCAGCAAAAGTTTCAACACAGAAGGCATGTGTCGACACAAAGAAGATGTGTCGACACTTAGCAAGTTTTAACACAAGAAGATGTGTCGACACTTTGCAGAAATCAACTAAGTATTGAAGAAGAAGGACTTGTGTCGACACACAGGATCTATGTCGACACATTCTGAAGAAGCAGTGTCGAGAAGCAGTTTCTACAACACAAGGAGTTGTGTCGACACCTTGAAGGCTAGTTTCGACACTTAGTCTACTTATGTCGACACTTGGTCTATTTATGTCGACACATAAAGACTATCTGTCTCGACACTTTCAGACAGTGACAGAGATTTCAAGAAGTGACTGGATGACTTGACAGCTGCCATTTCAACCGGTCAACTGCTACTGTCAGAGCTGTCAGAAGTTTGTTAGAAACCGTATCAGCCAGTCACCATGAAGAAAGCTTATATAAAGGCTTATACCTTCAACAGAAGAAGATCGAATGAAGCAATCAATGAAGTGAGAAACAACAAACAAGAAGAAGACCTTCAAGTGAAGATCTAATTAGTTGGAGAGAGAAATCTCTTTCTAAGAAGACAGCTATTGAACCAGGCTGCCAAGAAAGTTTCAGATTGAGATCTGATTCTCAAGTCAGCAGTTGATTGAAGATCATCTGCATAGAGATACAACCCTACTGTATTCTAATTCAAGAAGCTTTGAAGAAAGCCAAGGGAGGTTGATCTCTGCAAAGTTCTTTCAAGAACTCATCAAGAAGCCAGTCAACTCAACTTTCTCAATCAGAGTTGTGGTTATTAATCCTTGTACTCTTTATTTTCTTTAGGATCCTAAGGGATCTGAGTTGTAAGCCTATATTTATAAAGGCTGAGTGGTAGGGCTTGTGTGCCTGAGTGTAGGAGATACATTTCTCTAAGTGTAGGCCTTGTTGAAGGCTGAGTGTAGGCCTTGTTGAAGGCTGAGTGTAGGTCTTGGTGAAGACAGAGTGGTAGGGCTTTGTGCCTGAGTTGTAGGAGTGGGATCACTCTGAGTTGTAGGAACCTATTTGGGGTTCTGAGCTCCAAGATCTGTGGATCTGAGAAGTAGTGGAGAAGTTAGGCCGAATCTAGTACACTACTAGATAGGCAAAGGGGGAAAGTGGATGTACCCAGACATTGGGGAACCACTATAAAAGCTGTGTGTAATTTATTCTGTGATTGCTGTGTTATATGTGCTGAATTACTGTAGAGAATTGCATAAACAAGTCTAATAATTCAGTGTTTCTGCCTTAAAAGTTAAAAAGATTAAGTGCACCTATTCACCCCCCCTCTAGGTGTTTAGGCACTAGTTCTTTCAAAATCTATCTCCCGTTGAGGATGGGCTCTAGGAAGATTTGCGGGGAACACATCAGGGTACTCAGCTACCACTGAAATACTATCCAACGAAGGCTTTGGCTTTGCAACCTCCACTAGTGTAAAGAACAGCTCTGCACCAGCATGAACCACCTTTACCACCTGAAGAGTAGACATCAATGTCTTGCTCGACCCTTTTAAGCCCGTAAAAGTCGTCTCACGACTTGCTCCCAACTTGACTTCCTTGCGACCGCAATCAATATATGCTTGCTGCTCTGAGAGGTAGTCCATGCCAAATATAACGTCGAACTCCACCAACAGTAGTAACGACGCTTGTAGATCGAACTCTTGATTCCCAATGCGAATCTTAACACCGCAGACTTTATCCGCGCGCATCGAACACCCATTCGGTAACAACACATACAACTTATCCTTTGCCATCGAAGAAGCTACTCCGATGCGCGATATGAATCCTTCGTATAAGAAGGAGTGTGAAGCTCCCGTATCAAAGAGTGCTCTCGCGGAAAACTCACAAATCAAAACAAATCCTAAACAAGAAGTGGTAAGGTAGCATACGCATAACAAGTATTTAAAGAAACCTAACTTGCTACGAATTAAACCGTACCTGTCACCACATCCGCTTGTTTGATGGCCTCCTGTTGGCCAAGATTGTAAACCCTTGGTTGGGCCGGAGCATAATGGGACGCGGTTGACTCCACCGCCTTGTCCTTCTCTTCATAAGTTGCTCCCGGATTTCTCTCGGACTTGGGACGTTCGATCCAACAATCACGGGCAATGTGCTCCAGCTTCCCACAAGTAAAACATGCACCCGGGGTCCGACCCGTAGTCGCCCAGAAGCACCAGAAGAAGGAGCTGGACCCAAAGTCCTAGCCTTCTTATAAAACCTTCGATAGCCGGACTTAGAAGTAGTCGGCACCTTGAACTCAGACTTCTTGTCACCAACGCTTTTCTTTGCTTGAACCTTCTTCATGTCCTTCTCCAAGGACCGGGCCGTGTTGACCCGGGTAAAGAAGCCCTGCGTCATAGGCCCCAAGAGTAGTAGCCTCAAATCATCTCTCAACCCATCGTAGAATCGATTCGTCTTGCGCTCCTCATCCGCGATGGTGGAGCTAGCATACCGACTCAATCGAGTAAACTCGTGGAGATATTCATCCACGCTACTCTCTCCTTGAACCAACTTCAGGAACTCGTTCTCCATCGAAATCCTCTGAGTATAAGGGAGGTACCTTGCCAAGAACAGTCCCGAGAACTCTTCCATCGGGACGTCTGTAAGTTGTCTACCTCTCAAATGATGAAGCTCCAAGCCTTACCACCACAATCTCGCTTCACCGTCCAGAAGGAGCGTAGCAATAGTGTTCATTTGCCATTCTTCCGTCTCCGTTGCTGTCAAGACTCTCTTCACACGTGAGAGCCAATCTTAAACTTGAGATAGGGTTCCCAACCCCGAGAATACCAGAGGATTAAAGCTCATGACATGTTTGAGCTGTCTCTCGGTTGCCCTCCTCGGCACCACCGGTTCCTCTACTACCTGATCCAACCTTCTCTGCTCAGCTGCTTGCAGTGGTACCTGCTCCATCACAGGAGCGGGCTGCTGCGCCTGCCTTGTAGGCTGCTCATTGATCATTCCAAACATTGCTTTAGCCACCAATCGTATGGTCTCGATCGATGGAGGTGTTGCAGGAGCATCATTTGGTGCACTACTAGCCTCAGAAACTCGGCTTTTCGACGGCCCAGCACCGCTTCTAGTCACCTATAGTGGTACAAAACACCATTAAGCGACCAAACAAAATTGAAAATAGCAATTATAGGAACACGCAGGTTCCCCAAACACTTGTATTTTCATTCCTAAGTGGACATTCATGAGTTCTTTTGTTGTTATAACGATGACTCACACACATTTGCTCACCACCCCTTTAAAGAATTCACGCACAAATTCATTTTAAGCCTGACCAAAACTCGTAGTCTAATACCAAATTGTAACACCCCCTATCCATCGCATAGCATATAGCAGTAGGTCCGGCCGGGGCCCGACGCCATATACCATAGACAGACCGGGTGGTTACTCAATGGAAACCATCCAACCATTGCAACGTCCTACACAGAGTCATTCTAGCGGAAGCAGTTTTATAAGTTGTAATTAAAAGAACACAGCACAAATAGCATGAATATACACTAAACAATCCCCAAAGGAATGAAGTACAAATACACAAGTACTGGCCTTAAGGCCTTACAAATTGTTTCATTCAAAATTACATGTTTTCAAACCATGGCACACAGGCCGACCACACATGAATAAAGAAAACACTCAAAATTAGGCCTTCGAGGGCAGGCAAGCAACTTGGGCTTTATCCCGCTATTTACCGCTCGGCTCCGCAGCACCTGCAAGCACAATCCACCGCAACAGTGGCAAATCAAAGCAACCGTCAGCCATGCTGACCAAATTATAACGATCCCACCCCCAATTCGGGGCGGCGATGATCCTTCCCTGCACTTTATTAGCATAACCAATTAGTATATAAATATATTGCATCACAGGTGTTGGCATATGCGGCCACATGCCCCGTGCTCTCAGGGCACATTCTAGGTGAACTGGTCAATGTCACGTCAATTTAAGCCATAGACACCCCGGTCTAACCACCGCCACTTTGACTGCCACACTATGAGCAATTTGTCTTCCCGGCATGGGTCACGTCATTTTAAGCCATAGACCACTGAATACCCTCATCTACGCCAACAACAAGTACCACGTACCTTTAGGTCGCTTTAACCGAACGACATAGAATGTGTACGGTTCCATCTAATCCATGCTCACATCGTAACGACAATTTAAGCCATATGCGCGGGTCAAACTTCTCCCGAGTACCGTTTCCGTTACACACTTCACATAACCCGGTTATGTTCAAGTTGGCTCTCAGGCCTCCAAGTTGGCAGAATCACGTATCTGCCCAGTTTTCCGGGGGCACCTTGGAGTTAATCCCCAAGGCTCTCTGCTGCAATCTACCTCGTAGAAAACCCGAAAAACAAACAATCACACAGAGTATTCTCCGGTCATTTATGTAATGCAACATCACCGATCTAGACCAACTTGTCCGGGTAGGCTTCACACATCTTGCCTATATCCGTTCTCGATTACGGACTCTACACAATGGGGACTTTACATATCTACCCGAAGGAACGCCTTAAACTCACCGCAAACTCGCGAAAGCGGGCTTCCTATGCAAAAAAGTAGATCTTTACATTCTCAAGTAGAGAATCGTTACCCTAGCGTTCTTCCTTGGCGCCATGGAAATGTAAGCGGATGAAAAGCACCGCACTCTTCTTGCCTCCGTAGATCCGAAGTCAGTTCGTGATTTGGAGCTCCGAAGCTTCGCCGGTGACCGGATCTAGGCTTCTTCTTCTTCCTTTGCTCTGCCCACTCTCTAGACTTAGAAAGAGAACCACTCAAGAGAAACGAGGGTTTTAAAGGCCCAATCCTGGGTATATCCCAGTAGGAACTGTTGGGTTTCTCTATGAGGATGGCACAACATTTGTGCACGTAGCGGAAGAATAAATCATCAAGAAAACCCAAAAGAAATGGGATCGGGCCATGATAATTGAATCAAGAAGTTAACATACAACTATGCAAAATTACCTCAATGGCGTTGAGTCACAACTCAACGGTGATGCTCCAAACTTCGTCTTCTTGCTAGTGGCGAGTTCTACGTGGAATAATATCCACGTCTCTGCAGAAATCCACACGAGCGGGAGAACGCCGATCTATCCGTCGCACGGATTATCGGGAAGGAGAAAGACCGCACCTTGCTATTCCACGGACTACTAGGTCCGCGCCAGGAAAAGCAACACCAGCGACAGTCGCCGGAGAGTAGGAGGTCGACGGAACGAACACGGCGGTGGAACCCTTCCGTCGGCGGGATTCGGGATCGGCGGAACGAAGGGCGGAACGGCTTCCGTCAATTTCGATCGGCTGCCAAAAGCATTAATCCCGAAAACCCTAAGTGTCCCTTTTATACCGAAGGTATAAATATACCTAGGAATTTTGCTATCCGCAGACCACCCAGAACTAGGGTTCCAGAATCGGCGAGAATCATCAAGCAGATTCAGTGAGAATCAATCGGCGAGAATCAGAATCGGCGAGAAACACAATCGGCGAGAATCACCCGGATCGGCGAGAATTAGACTACAATACTCGACGATTCACGCCGAACGTTGGTCGACAATTCACGCCGATCGTGGGTCGACGATACACATCGATCGGCGAGAATCAGAGAACTAATTCTCGACGATTCTCGTCGATCGGCGAGAATCAGAGAACTAATTCTCGACGATTCTCGTCGATTCTCATCGACCCTCGGTCGACTATTCTTACCAGTCCTTGAAGGCAGCATTTGCCCAAACCGATGATCCTTTAAGGCAACACTTTGCCCATAACCCCATTCAGGTCGGTGATTGGTAACCTTTACCAACACAATCAATCATCCAACTTCTCCACATCTCTTATGTGCGACCCTGCAGGCTCATATCGCGTTGCCAGTGAGATTACATGTTTGATCACTTCCAGATCACCATGGTAACTCCAACAGACTCCCACTTGATCTCGAAAGTATCAAAGCAAAAACCTCACAGACAATGAGCGGCATCTAGCAATGCATCATTGCTCCCCAAGCAATAAGAGTTTATAACTCATAAGCTTTTATGACCAATGTATTAGCGTTGTCTTTGTCCCTTTGTCCCTTACATCCGGAAAGAACTAGAGGCATGGATCGTGTCACCCTCGTAATAGCTCAATCCAAGTTTCTTGATCCAGGAAGGACTTTCAGAGAATGGTGAGTCCAATATCACATATTGACTCAACCAAGCATGGCCATGCATTTCTCAGTCCAGTTCCATCAAGGGCCCATGGATGCAACTCCTGTCATACAGGAGGACAAATCCCATATCTGCTCACACACAAACACCCAAATGATTCGTAACATGCCCAACAACCACCCTTATCATCAACCTTTCTCAAGGAAGACTTTAGATGGCATCAAAGCACGCTCTTCCTCACTTGATGAATGCTGTGACTTCAGGTCAAAGGACCACAACACCATTGTCAATTGAGACCTACTCGTGACACGATTGGATGACAATCCACAGAGCAGTCTCAGGTTGGGTATGTCCAGTACAACTTGTTCACTAACAAGTACCCACATGATGACTTGATATCACAATATCATGACCTGTGAGAACCGGTCATCAGTCAACGCACGTGCTAGCCTTCATGTACCATCATCACCCTTAGCTTCTATAATGATACTCGACCAGGGACCTTTAAGAATGAAGCTCCAAATAAATCATAGGCTCTGACATTCAAGTCACGTACTTGATGTCCCATGGAAGCGAACATTCTAAGGGTATCTATTATGTTTACATTTATCTATCATATAGAAAAGCTCATAATAAAAGAACTTGCCATTAATTGTAAAAGAAAAACTAGGTACAATGTTCATCATATGAACAAATGGCCAACAAAATACAAGTTTACATGCAATCCACAAGATTCTCACTAGAGTTGATGATTTAGGTATCGTATACCCATCGATCTAGTATGACCATCATGCTTTCTCTGCGCGAGGGGCTTTGTCAGTGGATCCGCAATATTCTCCTCAGTCGGCACTCTGCAAATGTTTACATCTCCTCGTTCGACAATCTCACGAATAAGATGAAACCGCCGAAGTATGTGCTTGGAGCGCTGATGAGATCTAGGTTCCTTAGATTGTGCAATTGCACCATTGTTATCACAGTAGAGAACTATGGGACCAACAATGCTAGGAACTACATCAAGCTCGCCGATGAATTTCCTAATCCATACAGCCTCCTTCGGCGCATTAGCTGCGGCGATATACTCGGCCTCTGTTGTAGAATCAGCAACTATCTCTTGCTTGGAACTCTTCCAGCTCGCAGCTCCTCCATTCAGGCAAAACACAAAACCTGACTGAGACTTGGAGTCGTCTCTATCAGTTTGGAAGCTAGCATACGTGTAACCACTTACAACGAGCTCTTCCTCTCCACCATACACCAAGAATACATCCTTAGTCCTTCTCAAGTACTTCAGGACATTCTTGACTGCAATCCAGTGACACTCACCGGGGTCTGACTGATACCTGCTAGTCATGCTCAAAGAAAAGGAGACATCAGGTCGAGTACATAACATCGCGTACATGATTGATCCAATTGCCGAAGCATATGGAATCAACTTCATGCGGTCCTTATCTTCACAAGACTTTGGACACTGGTCCTTAGAGAGATTCACACCATGAGACATGGGCAAAAATCCTTTCTTGGACTCAAGCATGCTGAACCGCTTCAACACCTTTTCGATGTACGTACTCTGGGTCAAACCCAGCAACTTCTTCGATCTATCTCTATAGATCTTAATACCGAGTATATAAGTCGCTTCACCCAAATCCTTCATTGAAAAGCAGTTCCCTAGGTTGTTATTAACAACTTTCAGGGTAGGAATGTCATTCCCAATCAACAGTATGTCATCTACATACAATATCAGGAAGACAACAATGCTCCCACTGATTCGCTTGTAAACACAAGGCTCATCTTCATTCTTGATGAAACCAAACTCTTTGATTTTCTCATCAAAACGAAATTCCAACTTCGAGAGGCCTGTTTCAGTCCATAGATAGACTTATTCAGCTTGCATATTTTAGTGGCTTCATCTGGGGATACAAAACCCTCGGGTTGTGTCATATACACTTCCTCAAGGAGGTTTCCATTAAGGAAAGCCGTTTTGACATCCATCTGCCAGATCTCGTAGTCATAATACGCAGCAACAGCAAGCAATATCCTTATGAACTTTACCATGGCAACAGGGGAAAAGGTCTCATCATAGTCAATACCATGAATTTGCTTGAAACCCTTAGCCACCAGTCGCCCTTTGAATGTCTGTACATTCCCATCCATGTCAGTCTTCTTCTTGAAGACCCACTTGCACCCTATGGGTCGTACCCCTTCAGGTGGTTCCACCAAGTTCCAAACTTGGTTTGCATACATGGAGTCCATTTCGGATTTCATAGCCTCAAGCTATTTGTCGGAGTCCGGTCCATTCATAGCCTCTTGGTAGGTTGCTGGTTCATCATCATGATCCATAAGCAACACATTACCTATTTGAGACACGAGAAATCCATATCTCTCAGGCTCAAACCTCGGTCTACCAGATCTACGTAGGACTTGTGTTCCCTGAGCAGGTTCTCTAGCTACAACATCTTGTAGTCCTGTCTCAGAATCCAATTCCGGTTCATTCACTACATGTGGTTCTTGAACTTCTTCAAGCTCTATCTTTTCAGTCTTTCTTGATAAGAACTCTTTCTCCAAGAAGACACCAGTCCTTGCGACAAACACTTTGCCCTCAGATGGTAGGTAAAAGTAATACCCTTTCGTTTCCTTAGGATATCCCACCAGATAACATTTATCCGATTTGGGTTCCAGCTTATCAGGCATTTGACGTCTCACGTATGCCTCATAGCCCCAAATTTTAATGAACGACATACTAGGACGCTTCCCAGTCCATATCTCATATGGTGTCTTCAGAACCGTTTTCGTTGGAGCGCGATTCAATGTCATTGCAGCAGTCTCTAAAGCAAAACCCCAAAAGGAAACAGGCAAGTCTGCATGACTCATCATCGAACGTACCATGTCTAACAGAGTATGATTTCTCCTCTCAGACACACCATTATGTTGTTGTGTTCTAGGTGGAGTGAGCTGTGATACAATACCACAATCTTTCAGATGATCACGGAACTCATGACTCAGGTATTCTCCACCTCGATCAGATCGGAGTGCTTTAACCCTTTTACCCAACTGGTTTTCTACTTCATTCTTGAACTCTTTGAACTTTTCAAAGGTCTCGGATTTGCACTTCATAAGATACACATATCCGTATCTACTGAAATCATCAGTAAATGTAACAAAGTAGAAATACCCACCTCTAGCCGTGGAACTCATTGGTCCGCATACATCACTATGTACAACACCCAAGAGATCCTCAGCCCTTTCAGTATAACCAGTGAAAGGAGCTTTAGTCATTTTGCCTAACAGACAAGATTCGCATCGCTCAAATGATTCATAATCAAATGAGTCCAAAAGTCCATCTCTATGGAGCTTGGATATACGCTTCTCATTGATATGGCCCAAACGACAATGTCAGAGAAATGTAGGGTTCGAGTCATTTATTCTTAGTCTTTTATTATTTTCTACATTACAGATCAGATGGTCCAAGTTCAAAACATAAAGACCATTAAACAATTGGGCTACAGCATAACAAACATCATTCTTAAATATAGAACAACAGTTGTTCTTAATTATAAAAGAAAATCCAATCATGTCCAAACATGAAATAGATATAATGTTTCTAGTTATGGCCGGAACAAAATAACAATTATCTAGTTCTATTACCAGCCCACTGGGCAAAGAAAGATGGTAAACCCCTACGGCTACAGCAACAACTCTTGCTCCATTGCCGACGCAGAGGTCCACCTCCCCTTTACTCAGCAATCTTCTCCTTCCCAGTTCCTGCACATTTGTACAAATATGAGAACCACATCCGTTATCCAATACCCAAGATGAAGGAGCAGAAAGGTTTATCTCTATAACGTAGACATTTGAAGCGTAAGTCATACCTCCCTTCAATTTCTGCAGAACTTCAATGTACGAAGGACAGTTCCTCCTCCAATGACCAGCCTTGCCACAGTGGTGGGATTTCCCTTCCTTCACCGTACTTTTCTTTTTCATCAGTGCAGAAGACTTGGGCTCAAGATATGACTTAGGTCCCACCTTCGTCTTCTTAGAGCCCTTGGCCTTGCCCTTGCCCTTATGCACCATCAGTATGGGGCTGGCAGGCTTGGCCTTCTTCATATTGATTTCGGCAGTTCTCAACATGCCTAGGAGTTTGGGCAGTGTCTTGTCTATTTCATTCATGTTGTAGTTCAAGACAAACTGCTCATAACTGTCCGGCAATGATTGCAGGATCAGATCTGTGGCCAACTCTTGACCAAGAGGAAAACCCAGCCTTTCAAGGTTCTCTATATACCCAATCATCTTGAGTACGTGAGTCCCTACTGAGTCTCGAACTCCCATCTTGCACTGAAACAACGCTTTTATGACGTCGAACCTCTCTTGACGAGCCTGCCCTTGAAACATTTTCTTGAGATGCTCGTCAATCTCCTTGCACCCCATGTTCTCATGTTGCTTCTGAAGCTCAGAGTTCATAGTGGCAAGCATAAGACATTCGACATCTAAAGCATCATCAGTATACTTCTTATAAGTATCCTTCTCAGCACGGGAAGAGTTCCCGGTCGGCACCTCGGGGGCTTCTTCTTCCAAGACATAGAGCTTTCGCTCTTGCCTTAGAACAATTCTCAGGTTCCTATACCAGTGCATGTAATTTGTCCCACTGAGCTTATCCTTCTCAAGGATGGCTCTCAGAGACAAAGTGGAGTGTGAAACACTTGCCATGGAATTCTACAAGAATTTATGCAGAATAAAATCAGTACCAAAATCTCAAATATAATTTATTTTAATTTGAACTTCAATTAAAACACTCCCACTATTTTATTCGAAATGATATCCCTCACTAACAATTCGGAGAGTTCATGCGAGCTACTCTCTTAGTGGACAAGATCTGTATTTCACCAACACAATGAGTCAGCTTTGGCTTTCCTCTCACGATGCGGTTTTTTAGGTAGGCAACGCTTGCCAATTGCATCCTCATGCAATTCTTGTATGGTTGGTGAATAACTCCTTATTTGCATCCATCATATGGTGCATGCCAACCCAATGCCTCTAGGCACTCAACCTTTGAGGTCACCTAGTTAAGCTGGACCCGATGTCGACAGTGGGATATCACAATTATCCGCTCGCACCCTTAACAAGATAGATTAATGCACCTTGCTTTGGCAAGCCCACACTTCATCGATCGAGGCAGGAAGAGTGTCATCCATCGGAAGGCATCCGAACACTTAATATTTGATGAAGGGATTTTAATTATAGGTTAACAATTAACCATGATCAACATTTGATGAATGTGCACATCCAAAGAAAAGCAATTCTCCTAAACCACATGCATCCCTTATGTGCACATCCTGACACCATCAACAATTGATAGAAGGAAGGGATAAATCTGAACATCCGGAAATTTCCAAATCCTCAGATTTACATGCATTGGACAAAAGCAAAGACAACTCAACTTAAAGCAGTAGACAAGCTCATCTCTCTATGTTGGATTCAAAATCCAAAACAAACTCGAGGGATGGTTACTGCTAAGGAGACTACAATTTCTAACAATTAGAAATTTCCACGAAATTCCAGAAGTTCTTGGCGGGGTACCAAGACTAAATCTAGACATTTAGAACACTTCTAAATCCCTAGGTTTACACACACTGGAATAACAAAACTTCCAATACAACAATCATGGCCAGAACCTGGCTCTGATACCACTGTTGGGTTTCTCTATGAGGATGGCACAACATTTGTGCACGCAGCGGAAGAATAAAACATCAAGAAAACCCAAAAGAAATGGGATAGGGCCATGATAATTGAATCAAGAAGTTTACATACAACTATGCAAAATTACCTCAATGGCGTTGAGTCACAACTCAACGGTGATGCTCCAAACTTCGTCTTCTTGCTAGTGGCGAGTTCTACGTGGAATAATATCCACGTCTCTGCAGAAATCCACACGAGCGGGAGAACGCCGATCTATCCGTCGCACGGATTATCGGGAAGGAGAAAGACCGCACCTTGCTATTCGACAGACTGCTAGGTCCGCGCCAGGAAAAGCAACACCAGCGACAGTCGCCGGAGAGGAGGAGGTCGACAGAGCGAACACGGCGGCGGAACCCTTCCGTCGGCGGGATTCGGGATCGGCAGAACGAAGGGTGGAACGGCTTCCGTCAATTTCGATCGGCTGCCAAAAGCATTAATCCCGAAAACCCTAAGTGTCCCTTTTATACCGAAGGCATAAATAGACCTAGGAATTTCGCTATCTGCAGACCACCCAGAACTAGGGTTCCAGAATCGGCGAGAATCACCAAGCAGATTCGGTGAGAATCAATCCGCGAGAATCAGAATCAGCGTGAAACACAATCGGCGAGAATCACCCGGTTCGGCGAGAATCAGAGTACAATACTCGACGATTCACGCCGAACGCGGGTCGATGATTCACGCCGATCATGGGTCGATAATACACGTCGATCGGCGAGAATCAGAGAACTAATTCTCGACGATTCTCGTCGATCGGCGAGAATCAGAGAACTAATTCTCGACGATTCTCGTCGATCGGCGAGAATCAGAGAACTAATTCTCGACGATTCTCATCGATTCTCGTCGACCCTCGGTCGACTATTCTTACCAGTCCTTCAAGGCAACATTTGCCCAAACCGATGATCCTTTAAGGCAACACTTTGCCCATAACACCATTCAGGTCGGTGATTGGTAACCTTTACCAACACAATCAATCATCCAACTTCTCCACATCTCTTATGTGCGACCCTGCAGGCTCATATCGCGTTGACAGTGAGATTACATGTTTGATCACTTCCAGATCACCATGGTAACTCCAACAGGAACAACCCCTAACCGTCAGATCCCAAAATAAGGAAACGAATGGCTATGATTCGTAGCTGAAAAGTAAAACCTGGGCCGAACACGACCTGCGACATGCCCGTGTCAAACCTCATTCGCCGTCAAAATCAACGCGTTACGAAACTTACACGGGTCCCGACATGCCTGTGTTTAACCTGACACGCCCGTGTACAAACTGACACGGCCGTATGGCTGGCCATGTGCCCCCATTGACACAGCCCCAAAAACAACCCGAGACTCACACGGGTCTAGGACACGCCCGTTTCCTATTTGACATGCCCGTGTCAAACCCGAACACACCTGGGCTCCAGGCCATATTAACTGTCTCGACACTTCGTCAAGCGAAGTTCGTCGACTACTCGACACGGCCTTTGACACGCCCCTGTCCTAGGCCGTGTTCCCCGTCTCGACACATCGTCGAGCGAAAATGTCGACTCCCTGGGCCGATCGTGGATACGGGCTCGACACGCCCTGAGACACGCCCGTGTCTCAGGCCATGTTCCCTGCCTCGACACATCGTCGAACAAAAATGTTGACTCCCCGGACCGATCGTCGAAACGGGATTGACATGCCCTGGGACATGCCCGTATCCCAGGCCGAGTGCCCCCTGCCAAATACCAAATTTGGCCCAAAACGCCTCCCGTCGCTCTTTTGAGTTTCGGGGCATTACAACTCATGAGGAAGGACATTGGAGGAAAGGATAATAAGGCAGGGGTACTTCTGGCAGACCCTGAGGAAGGATGCAGCAGAGTTCGCAAAGAGGTGCGAAAAGTGCCAGCTGTATGCCCCCCTCCAACTCTTATCTGCTCAAAGACTTAGAAGCATAACATCGCCATGGCCTTTCGCCATTTGGGGGATGGACTTGGTCGGGCCTTTCCCGCCGGCCAGTGGGTAGAGGAGGTTTCTCCTAGTCATGGTCGACTACTTTTCCAAGTGGTTGGAGGTTAAGGCCTTGGCCAAAGTCACCTCACAAGTCATAAGGAACTTCGTCTGGGGGGAGATCATCTGCAGGCACGGGCTGCCTCAAGCAATAGTAACAGATAATGGTCCCCAGTTTGCTAGCGAGGAGTTCATCATCTTCTGCGCCCAGCTAGGGATAGACCTCAAGTTTGCCTCTGTCAACCAGCATCGGAGCAACGGCCAGGTGGAAGCGCCAAACAAGATTATTGTGAACCTACTCAAGAAGAAGGTGGAAAACTTATGGGGAATTAGGTGGAGCAGCTCCCCTCGGTCCTGTGGGCCTTGCGAACGACCCCAAACACGGCCACCAGTGAGACTCCATTCAAGCTTTCTCATGGGTGTGAGGCGGTCCTACTAGTGGAGTTCGAGGATCAGTCCCCGCGGGTCACTGCCGCAGGCGAAGGAGACGAGACGTGGAGGTTGGAGAATAAGGAGGGGATACGCCTCTCGCTAGACATGGTAGAAGAGCTGCGGGATATTGCAGCCATCCAGCAAGAAGAGATCAAGTGGCAGATGGCCAAGTATTTCGATAAGTATATCAAAGTCAAGTAGTTCGCCGAAGGAGATCTGGTGCTGAAAAAGGTTGACGCGGCAGGAAGGTCGACCCCCGTGGGCAAGCTCAACCCGAACTGGGAAGGGCCTATAGTGAAGGAGGTCCTTGGAACAGTAGGTTACTACCTCCAGGATGTGGAGGGGAGGACCTTAAGCCACACCTAGAGCGGCGATGACCTAAAATGCTTCTACCCGTGAGAGGGGGAAGGTGTAATTAGGTATCCAAAATCAAGCTTGTTATACTACATCAATTAACTTGTTTTCCTCTTGCATATTGTGAAATTATTATGATAGGATGTAATTATGTATTTTGCAACACCCCGAGCTAGGCTCGGTCCCAGGTAGACCCACTGCGCAGGCTCTCATCTAGCTAGCAGGTCCGAAGGCTCGCCTGTGGGGGATATGTCCAGTTTGTGGAAACTTCATTGACACCCCGAGCTAGGCTCGACCCCAGGTAGACCCGCTGCGCAGGCTCACATCTAGTTGGCAGGTCTCCCCTGCCTTGAGCATGTCTTGAAAGTTGCGGTCGACAGTGATACTTCGACGCATGCACATGTGCGCAAGCTCGGTACCGCGCAGCAGGGCCTGGGTGGAGTCGTAGGCCAGGAGCTGGGTGGTCATTTTATCATAGAGGACGACGTTCTCCTGGCTGTAAAGTCCGTAACCCAAGGAGAAGGCCTCGCTGGTGACTTGCTCTTGCTCCTCCAAGCTGGGTAGAAGAGACGAGATCGAGACCCTGTTGGTCTCAGTATCCTACTAAAGCAGCGGTTTATTTTACACATCAAGGCACTTCGTGCCAAGACATAAATTTTGATGCCCCCACGACACCTCTTCAGGCGGAGACTGAGCGGAGGTCTCGGCGGCGACCCCCTCGCCATCCGCCCCGCTAGCGGTCGGGGGGGTTCTCGGCAGGTGCCCCGACGCCACTCCTGGTAGCAGCAATCTCGCAGGCAGCCTGCAGGATTTCTTCAAAGGAATGGCCTAGAGCGGGAGGTCGGGAGGGCGAAACAGCTACGGCTTTCCCCTTGTCAGCAGCAGTTGTTTTGGGTCTCTTCATCGCTTAGGGCAAAGGGACGATGACCTTCCGCTTCCCGACACCGGTCGGGGGAAGTGGGGCATGCTCGTCCCGGCAATCTTGGGCCACGGACTTCGCGAGAGCCAGTGGATCTCTTGCAGCCTGGATCTCGGCATCCTGAGCCTCGGTGAAGGGTTGGCGCAGGGGGATCTCGCGCTCTCCTTCAAAGGCGACAACACTAAGCACTAAATCTTAAAATAGGGAATAAAGAGTCAAAGGCGAGACCATACCTTCGCCCGGGGTTATGGGGAGGAGCGAATCGATGCCCCGCCGGAGGAACTGGACGTCGAAATCCTTAGTTTCGAAGAACTCAAGGAGGGATCTCTCATGCGAGCCCAGGGAGGGCGGCTTATAGGCGGCGTCCTCGTACTGAATGGGCGCGAGAGGAACGTTGCCGAAGTCGCCGAAAATGAAAATGAACTTCTCGCCCCAGTGATGGTGCTTATTGGCGAGACCGGTGGTCTTGAGCAGCTGCCCCGAGAAGAAGACCACCCCTCCCTTAGCGCGGAAAGTAAACAGCTTCCGGAAGATGGGGAGGCTGAATTTGATCCTCTCGGATCGCATGTAGCAGATGAACACCACAAGGATTGCGACCGAGTTAGGATTCAACTATGCGGGAACCACTCCATAATACCGGAGGGCCTGGCGCATCTCTGGCCAGAGGGGGAGGCGGAAGCCCACCTCGAAGTGCTCAAGGGGAATGGCGAGCTCCCCCTCCCCCGCGCTGTTCACCCTGTCACGATTGCCAGGGTTTCGTGTGGTGAACCCGGCGGAAATGTAGCGGTACTTGATCAGCTGGTACTCCTCTGGGGTTAGGCTGCAAAGGGGAATTGGTGCTTTTGGAAGGCTTCCGCGCAATTGGAGCGTCCCTCGTTTCCTCCCGGCATCGTGCTTGTGGGATTGAGGATGAAGTCTTAATAAAAGAGGCGAGAGCAAAAGCTAAGCGAGAACGGGAGAAGGAAGCGGAAGCAAGTAGGAGTTCTCGGTAAGCTGCGAAAGTAACGAGGAAAAAAACAAAGCTTCCGGATCAGAGAAATACATACGGTGGGCGGACCCCCCTATTTATAGAAAATCGTGATCATAATGGTTGTTCCCAAAAAGGCGGCGGGGGTACAGCCGTGACGCTCTAAGTAGGCGACGCCTCGGTTTCCCGCCCAAGTTTACATCGACTGACAGACAAATCTGATTAGTGCATGCATTTTGAGATGATATGCGACAGGCGAATCTAGAGGAAGCTAGAGTCACTCTCGTCGAGCGAGAGTCGAATAAAAAAATAATAATGATAATAATGACAAGTTATAAGTTAGACTGATAAGAAAATAGCAAGATACATTGGGGAAGGGGAATCAATAAGGTTCCCACCGCCATCGTCCTCGTTCTCGCCGCATAGTCCTCGGTGGTGCCAGCGGGTTGAAATAGGACGATAGGACGGTGCATCCTAGATTGATTCGACGGGCCTGGTCTCGGATCCGCGCGATACACCTCTTGGGAGAAGACTCGGCGGTAGGCCCACCTGGCCGCTCTGTCTCGCCTAGGAAGTAGTCTCGCTCTAGAGCCTCCAGCCTATGCTCCACCGATTCGCGGAACTCTCCCACCGCAGAGCCATGGGCCCGTTCCCCCCGTACAAACTTCGACAGGACAGCCGCAACCCTCTTCCCCCGCCTCTTAGCGCTCCCGGCACTATTCAAGATTTCCTCCATCTCGTCAGATGAAGGGAGGGGGAGCTCTCGCCGTCCTCCCCCTCTCTGTCTTCATCATCATCTTCATCTTCTGCGTCAGCTCCCGACCGCGAGCCTGGATGCCCTAGCAAGAGAGTTCAATGGTCATGACTAGAGCTAAGTAATGACTATAATAAGCATCCCGCATAACTGCAGTAGGGCGAGAACCGCCAACCGACAACAGGCGAGAAGGCCTGGACCCCTCCTCAGTTTCATAAAGGAGGTGGGGCAGCTTTCCTCTCCCAGGGGGAAGATTTTACGCATGGTGATCCCGGCTTGCCCGAAGCAGGGGGAGTTGTCCTCTCCCGCGAGATGGCTGGCATCCTGGGGAGCTATGGCGGATTCGATAACCACTCCTCCCGCCAGCAGGGTGGGACTAGCCGCAGGTGCAGGCAAGTTAGTGGCCCTTGCTTCGTTTTCCCGGGTGGCGAGACCCGGTTTGGTGGAAGCTGGTGCTCCAGAAAGTCAATTCAGCAATCTGAGACTGAGATAAGAGTGATAGGGTGGAAAAGATACCTGCAGTTCTTGGGGGGTCAGCCGAAGGAGCGACCTCCGAGACCCGTGGTTGATTCTCAGGAGGACGAGATGACGAGTCTGAAGGCTCCTGCGGGGACTTGACGCCGTCATCTTGTGCCATTTCCTACGAGAAGTACCGCGTCAGTTGCTAATCCTCTTGTGTAAATAGCTTGTGGTTTCAATGATCAGCAAGTTAGAGACATACCTTCAGTAGAGAAGGATCATCCGCACAGCTTGGGGTCAGGGTAGGCGAGTCCCTGTTCTCATGTGACAGGTCTCGCTGGACCACCTTCACCCTCTTCTTCACTTTCTTCTTCTTCCTTAGCTGAGAGGGCTCAGCGGTTGGCGACTTTCTCCCCAGCCAGGGGGCAACCAAAGCACTGTTAGCCTTGGCTCGCGCCTGGGCTGCATTGATACGGTCTTGGAGGTCCTGCGGGAGCAGTTTGTCAACTCGCTTGGAACACATCGGAAAGATGCGTGAACTTAAACAGGGAGCAATGATTCTGGGGCAGTCTTACGGCCGTCTATCAACACATATATATAGCCACATATGGCCCACTAAAGGATTCTCTTGTGAAGATGACACGTGCTCAACGAATATTTACGGGTTGGACGTGTCTTTTCAAGCGCAGAGCTAGCTCAAAAAGAGCGAGGATTGTGTACAACCCCATATTCACTGAGTGGGACCCAGAGGCACCAACGGTCAGGATTGGACTACCTTCGGGCTTCAGACCGGAAGAGCTCCCGCCTTGGAGGAGCTCTCGCTCATAGGTGGGCGAGATCGCTTGCACCAAGCCTTGGAGGAGCTCCCGCCCATAAGCGTGCGAGATTATTCGCGTCAGGCCTTGGCCGAGACCAGCCAAGTCTCAGGAGCGGGCGAGAAGACATTGAGTGGAGGCGGGAAGGTTCTCGTCTCAGGGTTCTCGCCGAGTGGGGCCCAGGGCCAGGGGTAAAATTACCTAATTACCCTCAGGTAAAATTACCCATATACCCCTAGGGGATGCATTTAGTACTTTACAAACATCGGGATTTGGCTATTGGTAGGTCAGCCAAGGGTATTTCAGTAATCTCAGGTCAGCAAAAGGCTATAAATAGACCCATAAGGGCTCCTTAGAAAGCAAGCTCTCATTATCCTCCAAATCTCTAGTGCTTTCAGAGGAGCTCCTAGCCCAAATTTTGGCTTTGGAGGGGAAGCTCTCAGAGATTTTTCGGGTGTGAGGTGGGACCTCCTTGCTGAGGCTTTGGGTCAGTCTTAGGTCCTTTGCAACTAGTCGAGGGTCGGGGCTCGAGAGAAGTAGGTGTTGGCTGCACTCCTATTTTTGAACTCCCGTTGAGGTCAATTATGGCTTCAACATATCTAATGTTTTTTTGGAAATTTGTCATACCTTTAAGATTAATGGTGTCACTGATGACGCCATTCGTTTGCATCTTTTACATTTTTCCTTAAGATCCAATGCTAAGGCATTGTTGAATTCCCTCCCTCGAGGATGTATCACCATCTGGGACGAGCTTGCAGAACGGTTCTTAATGAAGTATTTCCCCCCGCCAAAACTGCAAAGTTGCGGGCATACATTTCTTCGTTTTTATTAAATGATTCCGACTCTCTATTTAAGACTTTGGAGCGATTCAAAGAATTACTCCGCTGGTGTCTACACCATGCGCTGCCTGTATGGTTGCAGGTCCAAATCTTTTACAATGGGCTTAACTATCAGTTACGTCAAATGATTGACGTGGCTGCCGGGGGTACTCTAAATAATAAAACCCCTGAGGTTGCCCAAGCTCTTATCGAAGAAAAGGCCATGAACGCCTACCAATTGAACATCCCGTGGGACGTCCCAAGCAGGCTACCGGCCTCTTCGAAGTGGATTCCACTGCCCACTTAGCCCTTTAAGTTGAAAGCCTGACGAAGCAGGTGTCGGAGATGTCTGCTTCCCCCTCCACTCTGCCTTGGGCGATTGCCTCTAATGTCAGCGTAGTCAAAGAGTTCGTAGACTACGTGGGAAATCTTGGGTGACCTTCCTTCAACCCCAACAACAACCCTTATAGTAATAACTATAATCCGGGTTGGAGAAACCACCCCAAATTCTCATGGAGCAACTTGAACAATGCGCAGCGCCTGCCCAATTCTTTTGCGCTCGAATTTCTGCATCCTTCCCCTCTTCCGAAACCCACCCCCATGGAGGAACGTTTTTCTAATTACATAGCGTCCAACGAGTCAAATATCCGGAACATCACTAAATCGCTAACAAACATAGAACTTCAGGTTGGACAGCTGGCGTGAATGTTGTCCGAGAGCGGGCTCGAGGCATTGCCGGGAAACATGGAGCCCAATCCGCATGAGAATATCAATGATATAACCCTCCGTAGCGGAAAGGAGGTGATCGATCCAAAACAAATCGATTCATAGTTATATATTTCACCTCCGACCCCGCTTCCCCCTTCCTCGGTTACGCCGTCTTTACAAATTTTATACGAAAAAATTATTAAAATTCCCTTGCCGTATCCACATAGGCTAGATAGTGAGCGTAAGGACCCACAGTACAAAAAATTTATTTTATTTTTAAAACAAATTCATATTAATGTTCCCTTCTACGAGGCGATCTCGCAAATGCGTAAGTATGAGAAATATTTAAAAGAACTTCTTTCTAATAAATAAAAATTAGAAAATATTTCGCATATCTCTTTTAGCGCAGACGGATCAGTGACTCTTACTAATAAATTGCCCCTTAAAATAAATTACCCGGAACGGTTCTCCATCCCGTGCCTTTTTGGCAATATATTAGTAAAATATGCTCTTGCAGATTTAGGAGCGAGCATTAATTTGATGTCGTTCTCTCTCTTTCAAAAATTAGGTTTGGGCACTCCGGCCCCTACTAAAATGCGAATCAAATTAGTGGATCTCTCGGTTAAGTTTCCCGTCGGGGTAGTGGAGGATGTTCTTGTCCGAGTTGATAAGTTTATCTTTCCGGTAGAATTCATCATCTTAGACATCGAGGAGGACACTGATGTTCCAAAAAAGATAATAAATAAAAAACACATAAAAAATGAAAACTCTAAAATCAAAAAAACTTTTTATGAAACAAATAAATCGAATATTCCATTCTTAACTCTTTTTGCTCTCTAAAAATTTAGTTGTGAGTTTATTTATTAGCGAATTTCATTAATTCTTTGTTTACTATTCATTTATTAAATAGAGATTGATAGATTTATATATCTGGGGTTTAGTTTTAAATAATTTTTTATGCTTTGTTCTTAATATAGGGGACTTGTTTTAGTCACTACTTCTAATTTATCTAAAAAAGAGGCATGTGTATTATGTTTTGTTCGATCCCTAGTTGGATTTGGGCTAGGTTCACTAAACTAGGATGTTTGACCCAACATGTATAGCCAGGGTCATGTCTGTGTCCTAGAGTTTAGGCCATGTCCTTAGAATCAACAATGCATGGACCAGCCATCTACAGACTGCAAAAGACTCAAGACTTAGAGAAATTTCAAAGACTCAGGAAAATGAGTTCGACGTTCGTCGAACTCAGCTCGACGAAAGTCGTGCTCAGCTCGACGAACTCAGAAAAAATTCTCCGAGCTGAGCTCGATGATCTTGGATCTCAGGTCGACGATCTTCGGATACTATACTTCAACATTCCAAGTCTAGAATTCCTTTCTCTGAACTCCAGTCGACGAAGTTAGATTATTAGCTCGACGAACTTAGTTCTCAAGTCGATGATTTCTAGATGCTCTACTTCAACATTCTAGTCCAGAAACATCTCAATATTCTAACTCCAGAAACTGAACTCCAATCGACGAACTTAGAATCTCAGCTCGACGATCTTGATGCACAGAATTGGCAAGGTTCTTGAGAAAGCAGTTAGAAGTTCTCAGGTCGACGATCTTGGATCTCAGATCGACGAACAACAATTATCTAGTCGACGAACATAACTTCTCAGCTCGACAAACTCTGTACCCAGGTCGACGAATTCTGTTCTTTGCTCGACGATTTCTGTGCAGATCCAAACTTGGATATTTCTTTCGCTCTGTCCTTATTTTATTGCAATAATTCCTGAATAATCAATGCTTAATATTCCCTGAATATTACCATTAGAAGCAGCATTGATTATGGTTTTCATCAGGATTATTACTTGCCGCTTTTCAATGGGATAGTTGGGGAAATCAATCAATGCAGACATTCTCAAGGCCGTCAACAATCAATGCTGGAAGGAATTCAAAAATTCAGAAGGAAGATTTCACAGAAAATATAAAAGGATTTTTCTTCTTCTTTCTCTAGATATACACACATACGGGAAATAGCAGTGAGACAGTAAGCAGAGCACAAGAGATACATAAAGCAATCATACAGCAACACAGTCAAGAAAATAAGAAGCCATAGACCAGACCAAAGAAACAATAGTAAGAAGAAGAAGAAGAAGAAGAACATCAATTAAAATAAAGAGTCTTCTTCATTCTTCATTTCAGGATTCTTCAAGGACAACAAAACTTATCAGTCAAGAAGTTCCGGGATATCTTCTGGTCAAGGCTAAATATTGAAGACCTACTCACCCTGAAGCAAAGCTTAAGACTTCCTGAGATCAATATCTCAGGGGGATCTTTGTTAACATGAAAGATCCACTAAGTCTTCTCAGTTGTATTTGAGAAAGAGAAGACACCATTACTCTCTCACCCCATCACTGTAAAAGGGTTCTTTAGCTCCCTTCAAAAGTTATTCCTAGTTGCAAGTCTCCTGATCAAAAAACTTGGGATTGTTTTTTGAGCACCTGACCAAAAGCTCATTGGTGGCAGTCACCTGATCAAAACCTGATAGTGGATTCCTATCAGGGTGGTAGAAGAGTGGATGTACCCAGGTTGTGGAACCACTATAAAATTCTTGTGTTGTCTGGTTGCCATCTTTTTCTTGTGTTCTTGTTGTTCCTGTGATTAGTTAGTTTAATATTTGTAGTGCCTGTGATAGATTAGGTTATCTTAGTTTGCACTATTACTTATAGTAAATATTGGTATCAAACAACTGCTATACTCTGAAGTTTTAATTAACAGTAAAAAGCTTTAAAGTTTTAAGGATACTCTATTCACGCCCCCTCTAGAGTATATCAGATCTAACCCTCACTTTCAATTGGTATCAGAGCAGGTACCTTTGGTTGTATAAGCTAACCCTTGAACCATAAGATCCTTTGTTAGATCTGATTTCTTTTATTTCTATTAGGATTATATTCACAGCATGGCACAGAATAAAGATTATGCAAGCACCAGAACTTCAGTGTGCAACTTAAATAAGTTTGCCATCTAGAAGGAAAGAATAAAACTTTATATGAATTCTATAGATGAGGACATCTACAATTCTATCTTGACAGGTCCTCCCCAACCATCTACATATACAGCAACCTCAAGCACTCATGCAGTTCCACCACCTGAGTGGACTGATGCTCAGAAGAAAGCCAAGGTTGCTGATGCTAAATCCATGAACATTCTGGCCCAAACAATGTCTGATGATATTTTCTATAAAGTGGCTGAATGCACTTCAGCCAAGGCCATTTGGGACTCTCTCAACCAAATGGTGGTTGGCTCTACTAATAAAAGGAAAGACAGAAGATCAAACCTCATATCCCAATATAAGAACTTCAAAAAGGAGGAAGCAGAATCTGTTGCAGACATGTACAACAGACTTAGCTCAATAATCAATGAGCTGAAGACTTTGGATAAGGACATCACCCTTACTGAAGTCAATGATAAAATCCTCATGTGCTTCCCAAGCTCATGTGATTCAAGGATCTGGCCAATCAAGGATGTCAGGAGCTTAAATGAGATTTCCACAGAATCTCTATTGGGAAAGCTCAAGTCCTATGAGCACCTTATAAAGTCCAGAGAAGCAGCTGAACAAAGAACTCCTCCACCAGCAAGAAAGGCGCACAACATGGCATTCAAGGCTGCTGAAGAGACTGAAGCTTCAACAGTAAATGAAGAATTGATGAGTCTCTGATGGGTCCGCGAACAGACTCTTACTGTGGTTGGTTCGGTGAGTCGATCGCCGCGGGCTTGCTCGGGTAGGCAAGTGCACCTATCGCAAGTAGCACTCGATATTCGGGGGAATACCGAGGTCGTATTGTTCTCGGGGTCGTGTTGACTATTCTTACTCCTCCGGGAGGACTATTATTTTACTAAAAGAAAGGTGGATTTTTTTGCTTAATAAAAGACGAAAAAGCAAAGGAGCGAAAAAAAAAACGATTTAGAAAATATTCGATGAAGGGTTAACGCTCGGCATCGAATTGGATAAGACTAAAATAATTTTTAATAATTATAGGACTTGGTTTTCAAATTAATAATAAGGCAACTTGGCCGTGGAGGTTCCACAAATGTGAGCTCACCTAGCTATAGGGATATCGCTCACCTAAACGTTAAGACTATTCGACCGAACGTTAGTCCGACGAAGGATTCCTCTTAACGCCCGCTTTACGCTAAGAACCCCGCTATTGGGTGGGGAACCCAATCCGGTAGAATTACGCTTGTCCTCTATCGAGGGTATGCACGCAACTCTATTTACCCAGGGGTGATCGGTCCATATGCACGTCCTCTCGGCTAGCTAGCATATGGACTACGGAAATAGGGCCCACACATCGATATGTGGTCCTACGCGTCGTAAACCCGGGGTAAACCTTAAGTGCTTAAATTAAAATGAAAATAAAGAGCTTTAATTATTATAAATCATTTTAAATGTCCCAATGTTGTTCGATGCCGAGGCTAATAGTGATTAGCCACACATCGGTATGGGGACGGCTTATAATTTAGTGAGGCGCAAGTTCGAAATTAAACACTAAACGATTATAAGAAGGGGACATAAGAAAAATAATAAACATTTAGAAAACTGAAAAATTAGCTAAAACAAGAACTCACGCACACTCCAAATTATAAATTAAACAGGAACTAAGTTACACATGAAAGAAATTTGCATATTTAAAATTTGCGAGTCCCACTCAAACGAGTGGGGGCGGTAAATAAAAGCTGAAAATTGCAAGTCCTACTCAAACGAGTAGGACTGAAATGAAAGCGAGTCCTACTCAAATGAGTAGGAGAAAATAAATGCGATTACAGGGCAATAAAGTCCGGCCATTAAACTCAAGTGAGTAGGCGAAAAAATAAAGAAAGAAAAATTATAAATCCTACTCAAATGAGTAGGCGGGAAATAAAGTCACACAGACACATACACTCCATAAGAATTTCAAGTAAGCAATAAAGCTAACACCTACACTCACACACTCTACAAAATTTGAATCAAAGCATAAAAGTTATACACCTACACTCACACACTCTACCTAATTTGAACAAAGCATTAAAAATTATACTCATACACTCACACACACAACATGAAAATTTAAGAAGAACAAAAGAAAGTCTATTCTCATACACTCACACACACTAATAACAAAGAAAAATCAAAGTTGCTTATAAATGAAAATAACAAGATTTCTACTCCTAAAACTTACCCAAAACACATACAAAGAACAAATAAAAAGAGAATGAGCAAAAAGTTTTACAAAATAAAGTCAAAATCAAAGGTGCTCAAAAATTAAAACTAAAACTTTTTCATTCTTAAGAATTTATAAAAGTGATAAAAAAGGTGAAGAGAAAATGAAAAGAACAAAAGATGTTTTACAATCCTAAAAGAAAAACTAAGTAAAAAAGGAACAAAATCACTTTTCAAACCTCATTTATAAATTCATAAGAATGAAATCCTTTTACTTTCAAGAAAAAAAAACATGGTGAAAAAGAGGAAAACCTATCATACCTAAGCATGAAAACAAGTTAAAAATATGTAAAGTAAATAAATTACACTCATACACACACACACACACATTTCATAAATGAAGAACAATGATTAAACCAAGGATAAAAAGGAGAAGGAAAGTCGACACAAGTGTTCATTCCAAAGCCAAATTTGAAGAGAAAGTCTAACATTTTTTGATTAAATGAAACTATTACAAGCTATTACAAGAGCTAAAGCTAAAGCAAAAACAAACATGAAAGAAAAGAGGGAGAAATCTCATTACATAGCTTTAGAAATCACGGATGCAGCCCACAAAAAGACACTAAAATGACCCAAAAATCTGAACCCTTGGACCTTACAGAACTGGGCAATTTATAGGCAAAAAATTCTAAGTACACGCCCTAGGTCACGGGCGTGTAGGGGGGGCGTGACAGTACTATTCACAAAGGCGGCCGGCGATTGGACAGGAAAGTTGACTTCGGGCTGAGTTCGCGGTAGTCATGCCCCGGGTCACGGGCGTGACTCTGGGCGTGTCGGGGAGGTAGAACCGGGCGCGGGTTGCGCCGAAAGTCTTCGGCAGCATCTTGTCGGGCTAGCTGGAAAGGTCACGCCCCAGGTCCCGGGCGTGATGCTGGGCGTGTCAGTTGGTGTCGACACTCGACGAATGTCGAGCGGAAAGTGTCGAGTCGAAATCGTCGAGCGGAAATTGAGTCACGCCCCAGGTCACGGGCGTGACGCTGGGCGTGACTGTTGGTGTCGACACTCGACGATCGTCGAGATGAATTCGTCGAGTGGAGTAAACACGGGCTTGGGTCACGCCCCGTGTCGGGTGACACGGGCGTGTCGCCAGGCGTGTCAAGCTTTTCTCTTCAGAAATTTGCAATTTCACGGGAAATGCAATGTCACGGCCCGGTCACGGGCGTGACCAAATTGTCACGGGCGTGTACTGCCCAATTTTGGCAGATTTTGAAATTTTTCTGCAAAATAAAATAAAACAAGTTAGAAGAAAATTTACAAGAATAGGAGCATTTTATTGAACAAAAATAAGTAAAAACGACGAAAATAAATGAAAATGACTAAATTAATGTACACAAAAATACGTATATTTACAATTCATCAAATACCCCAATACTTAGGCTTTTGCTATTCCAGAGCAAAAGATTGAGGTGAATCTATAAGGAATAAAAAAAACTCTAAGTTATAGCTATCTCTTAATCAATTATAAGAGAGATTGAAATAAATATACGGGATGTAAGAGTTAAGTCCTAAAATTATGTAGATGATTTAAATAGCGCAAAAGTTTTGGCCAAAAGACTTCTTGATGTAATCAAATAGAAGGCAACATTTGTAATGGTTAGATTAACGAAAATAGTTTGGAATTATAAGAACTCTAGCTTATACGAGTGCTACCTGAAATAATACAATTTACTAATTATGCTCTCAAAAAGATTTTTGAATTAATTCTAGAATCGTGAAATTGGCTAAGGGGGTAGTGGGTTTATGAAGAGGGTTTTGATTTTTGAGGTGAGGTAATTTTTTCTCGAACCTTCATTTTTTTTCTTTTGCATTATTAGGAAAACGAAATCTTATTTTCCTAATATAAGTTTTGTTTTTCAACTTCATAAGAATAAAAATAACCCAATGTATATTTGTAGGAGTAATGAATTTTATCCTCTTACTCCATATATAATCTTTTTAAATTATTGGGTGCCTATGTTTACGGAACAAAATCTTATTCCCATTGACATAGGATCTTCTAAGTTATAGCTATCTCTTAATCAATTATAAGTTTTGTTTATAGTCGTGTAGCTTGACTATTTTGCCGGGTTTATAATGTGGAGGAAAGTTATGGTTTCGCTAAAACCGATCACTGGGTCGCCTGCTATATAAGACTTTAACCTATGACCGTTTACCTTAAATGAACCTTTTTCCGGGTGGGAGACGAGTACGGTTCCATATGGAAAAACTTCTTCAACGAGGAAGGGACCGGACCATCTAGATTTTAATTTACCTGAAAAAAGCCTAAGACGTGAATTGTAAAGAAGGACAAGATCGCCCGGAGAAAATAATTTTTGGGACTTGATTTTTCGATCGTGATATAACTTAGAGCGCTCCTTATAGAATTTATTGCTCTCGTAAGCGTTCGCACGCCATTCATCGAGCTCGTTTAGTTGCAGTTTTCTATTTTGAGCGGCTAAGTTGGAGTTGAGGTTTAAGAGTTTTAAAGCCCAAAGAGCGCGATGCTCTAATTCTACGGGTAAATGGCACGCTTTGCCGTAGACTAAACGGAACGGCGTACAACCAATTGCGGTTTTGTATGCCGTCCGATACGCCCACAACGCATCATCGAGTTTAACGGACCAATCTTTCCTATTTAGCGAAACGGTTTTTTCTAAAATTCGCTTAATCTCTCGATTTACTACCTCAACTTGGCCACTTGTTTGCGGGTGGTAGGGGGTGGCAAGCTTGTGCGTGACTCCGTATTTAGCTAACGTCTTAGCCATAAGAGCGTTACAGAAATGCGTTCCCCTATCACTAACAATTGCGCGAGGCGTGCCGAAGCGAGAAAATAATTTTTTAAGAAATGTAACGATGACTCGCGCATCGTTGGTGGGGAGAGCTTGCGCTTCCGCCCACCTCGATACGTAGTCGACCGCCACTAAAATATACATATTTTTGAAAGATGGAGGTAGGGGCCAACAAAATCTATGCCCCACAAATCGAAGACTTCGCACTCTAAAAACATATTTTGGGGCATCTCGTCGCGACGAGAGATGTTACCCGACCGCTGACAACTATCGCATGCGCGCACAAAATTATGCGCGTCTTCGAAGAAAGTGGGCCAAAAGTAGCCCGCCTCTAGCGCCTTCCGAGCGGTCCAGTTGGCTTGATAATGCCCACCGGCTGGACCCTCGTGGCAGTGCTTAAGAATTTGTAAGCACTCCACACCCGCAACGCATCTTCGGACCGCTTGGTCCGCGCAGATACGAAAAAGAAATGGGTCCTCCCAAAAGAAATTTTTCAAGTCAGAAAAGAATTTCTTCTTTTGATGACTGGAAAACTCTTTTCGAAGGACCCGCGCTACTAAGAAATTTGCAAAATCTGCGAACCAAGGCGAAGATGCCGAAGATTTATTAATGGCAAGAAGGCGTTCCTCGGGGAATCTGTCATTTATTTCAGATTCGACGAGCGCTTTCGCACCCGGATTTTCTAAACGGGAGAGGTGGTCCGCCGCTAGATTTTCCGCTCCCCGCTTATCTCGGATCTCCAAATCAAACTCTTGTAGGAGGAGAATACATCGAAGAAGGCGGGGCTTCGCATCATTTTTAGCTAATAAATATTTAAGCGCGGAGTGATCGGTAAAAACGATAACTTTAGATAGCGTTATATACGAGCGAAACTTATCAAAAGCGAAAACGACGGCTAAGAGTTCCTTTTCCGTTGTCGTGTAATTTACTTGTGCGGAAGTGAGCATATTGCTAGCGTAATAAATAGGATGAGAATGTTTTTCTACGCGTTGGCCAAGAACGGCACCTAAGGCAATATCACTAGCGTCGCACATAATCTCGAACGGAAGGGACCAATTAGGGGCAACTAATATTGGTGAAGTGATAAGTTTTTGTTTTATTAAATTAAAGGCGGACTCGCATTCGCTACTAAAGATGAAACGTGATTCCTTTTCCAAGAGGTGAGTTAGCGGCTTTGTTATTTTTGAAAAGTCTTGAATGAAGCGTCGATAAAAGCCCACATGGCCTAAGAAACTCCTAATAGATTTTACGTTTGTTGGATGCGGAAGTTTTTCTATAATTTCTATCTTGGCCTTATCCACCTCTATCCACTTAGACGAAATCATATGGCCGAGGACCAAACCTCCTCGAACCATAAAGTTGCATTTTTCCCAATTTAAAACAAGGCTTGTGTCCTCGCACCGTTGAAGGACACGATCTAAATTGTGAAGGCAATCGGGAAAAGAGCGTCCAAAAACAGAAAAGTCATCCATAAAGACTTCCATAATGTCTTCTACTAGCTCGCCAAAGATCGCTAGCATACATCTTTGGAATGTAGCTGGCGCGTTGAAGAGTCCAAATGGATTTCTTCGATATGCGAAGGTGCCAAACGGGCAAGTAATAGTTGTTTTCTCTTGATCATCGGGGGAAATGGGGATTTGGAAAAACCCCGATAAACCATCAAGAAAACAATAATACGGATGACCGGATAAACGCTCTAAAATCTGGTCTAGAAATGGCAGAGGGAAATGGTCCTTGCGGGTGGCGTCATTAAGTTTTCTATAATCGATGCACACTCGCCAACCCGTAATAGTACGAGTTGGGACAAGCTCGTTATGCTCATTCGCCACTACGGTAAGGCCGCCTTTCTTGGGCACGACATGCACGGGACTAACCCATGCACTGTCCGAAATAGGGTAGATAATCCCCGCATCTAATAACTTAATGATTTCGGCTTTAACGACATCTTTCATGTTTGGGTTAAGACGACGTTGCGGCTGAATCGTTTTGCGGCAATTATCGTTAAGGAAAATCTTATGGGTGCAAAAGGAGGGGCTAATCCCCTTTAAGTCAGAGATTTGCCACGCAATTGCGTGGCGATGTTTAAATAAAACTTCCAATAAATCGGAAGTCTCCGAATCACTCAAGTCCGAAGAAATGATAACGGGAAGCGTATCGCCTTTTCCCAAAAATGCGTATTTGAGCGATGCGGGTAAGGGTTTGAGGTCTAGGATGGGTGGTTCTTCTAGGGAGGTTTTAATGCCTATGTCTTTCTTACCAATTGGTTCGGAAGGCAAGTCTAAAGAAGTATCCTCATCGCATTTAAAATTTTCGAGCGCATAAACATCATCGTTTAAAAATATGGACTCGAAAACGGGAGAAGAACGATCTCCAAAAAAGGTATCTAAAGAGTAGCAGAAATCGTCGCTCGATGACAAATTGTCCATCGAGGGATTAATAGAGAAAGTAACCTGATCATCGCCTACTCGGAGGAGAAGGCTACCATTACTAACATCTGTTAGTGCGCGGGAGGTGGCGAGAAAAGGGCGACCGAGTATTATTGGTACCTCGGCGTCCTCCTCGATATCTAAGATGACGAAGTGTACCGGGAAGGTAAACTTGTCGACTCGGACAAGGACGTCCTCCACTACCCCGATAGGGAACTTAACCGAGCGATCCGCTAATTGGATGCGCATATTCGTAGGACTAGGAGTACCCAAACCTAAACGTGAAAAGAGCGAGAACGGCATCAGATTAATGCTAGCCTCTAAATCAGCTAAGGCGTACTTTACTAATATATCGCCAAAAAGGCACGAGATGGAAAACCGTCCCGGGTCGTTTTGTTTTGTGGACAATTTATTAGTAAGGGCCGCCGAGCAGACAGCGTTGAGAGATACATGCGAAATATCCTCCAATTTACGTTTATTAGAAAGTAGTTCTTTTAAAAATTTCGCATATTTGGGCATTTGCGATATAGCCTCGCAAAAAGGAACATTAATGTGAATTTGTTTTAATAATAAAATAAATTTTGCATATTGCGCGTCCTGACACTCGTTTTCTAACTTATGCGGATATGGGAGAGCCTTGTTTAAAATAATTTTTTCTTTTATAATTGGTAAAGGCAGCGTAAGCGAAGAAAGGGGAAGAGGGGTCGGAGGTGAAATATGTACCTGAGGGTCGGTCCGTTTTGGATCGACCACCTCCTTTCCGCTACGGAGGGTTATAGCATTGGCGTTCTCCCACGGATTGGGCTCCGTGTTTCCCGGCAGTGCCCCGAGCGCGCGCTCGGACATCATCCTCGCCAGCTGTCCAACATGTTGTTCGAGTGTTTTTAGCGATCCGGTGATGTTCCGGATATTTGACTCGTTGGACGCAATATACTTCGAAAAATTTTCCTCCATCGGGGAGGGTTTCGGAAGAGGAGGAGGAGGAAATCCGGGCGCATAAGAAATAGGGGGACGCTGAGCATTATTCGGGTTGCTCCACGAGAAGTTGGGGTGATTCCTCCAACTCGGATTATAGTTATTACTATAAGGGTTGTTGTTGGGGTTGAAGGGAGGACGACCCGAATTTCCCATGAAGTCCACGAACTCTTCAGCTACGCAGACGTTAGGGGGAATAAAACAAGGCGGAGTGGAGGAGGCAGCAGATATCTCCGCCACCTGCTTTGTTAACCTTTCAACTTGAAGGGTCAAGAGAGCAGTGACATCCACTTCAAAAAGACCAGCCGCCAGCTTTGGCCGTCCCCGCGGGACGTTCCATTGATAGGCGTTCATAGCCATCTCTTCGAATAAAGCCTGGGCGGCCTCGGGGGTTTTGTTGTTAAGCGTACCCCCGACAGCCGCGTCAATCATTTGACGCGTCTGAAAATTCAGCCCATTATAAAAAATTTGAACTTGCAACCACGTTGGCAGCGCGTGGTGCGGGCAACGGCGGAGGAATTCCTTAAACCGTTCCCAAGTCTCCTATAGAGACTCAGGATCGTTTTGCACAAACGAAGAAATATCCGCCCGCAACTTTGCAGTTTTTGCGGGCGGAAAGTACTTCGTTAGGAACCGTTCCGTCAACTCAGCCCACATGGTGATACATCCTCGCGGGAGGGCATTCAACCATGCCTTGGCTTTGGACTTAAGGGAAAAAGGAAATAAGCGCAAACGAATGGCATCATCAGTGACGCCATTAATCTTGAAGGTGTCACATATCTCCAAGAAATTGGACAAGTGGACATTCGGGTCCTCATCCGGCATTCCATCGAACTGCACGGCATTTTGGACCATTTGAATGACACTTGACTTTATTTTGAAATTATTATTCGCCGCCGCAGGGCGAACAATACTCGACCCAGAATCATCCAGGTTAGGTCGGGCGTATTAGGACATAGTACGCTCGGCCGCCGGGGGAGGGTTAGGCGCATCCATAAGTACAACAGTAGGTTCTCCGATAGATTCCTCGGGATCTAAAGAAGGATTTCGGCGTTGAGATCGAATACGCACAAGAGTGCGTTCGATCTCAGGGTCGAAGTCAAAGTCTTCAGACTCTGAGGGTTGTCCTCGGGTCATACACCCAAACAAAAATAAAACAAAATAAACTTCTTTTTTTTATAGAAAATAAGTAAAATTAATAGACTCCGGAATTCGAAATAGCAACTCGAAAAGAGATTCCCCGGCAACGGCGCCAAAACTTGATGGGCCCGCAAACAGACTCTTACTGTGGTTGGTTCGGTGAGTCGATCGTCGCGGGCTTGCTCGGGTAGGCAAGTGCACCTATCGCAAGTAGTACTCGATATTCGGGGGAATACCGAGGTCGTATTGTTCTCGGGGTCGTGTTGACTATTCTTACTCCTCCGGGAGGACTATTATTTTACTGAAAGAAAGGTGGATTTTTTTGCTTAATAAAAGACGGAAAAGAAAAGGAGCGAAAAAAAACGATTTAGAAAATATTCGATGAAGGGTTAACGCTCGGCATCGAATTGGATTAAGACTAAAACAATTTTTAATAATTATAGGACTTAGTTTTCAAATTAATAATAAGGCAACTTGGCCGTGGAGGTTCCACAAATATGAGCTCACCTAGCTATAGGGATATCGCTCACCTAAACATTAAGACTATTCGACCGAACGTTAGTCCGACGAAGGATTCCTCTTAACGCCCGCTTTACGCTAAGAACCCCGCTATTGGGTGGGGAACCCAATCCGGTAGAATTACGCTTGTCCTCTCTCGAGGGTATGCACGCAACTCTATTTACCCAGGGGTGATCGGTCCATATGCACGGCCTATCGGCTAGCTAGCATATGGACTACGGAAATAGGGCCCACACATCGATATGTGGTCCTACGCGTCGTAAACTCGGGGTAAACCTTAAGTGCTTAAATTAAAATGAAAATAAAGAGCTTTAATTATTATAAATCATTTTAAATGTCCCAATGCTCTTCGATGCCGAGGCTAATAGCATTTAGCCATACATCGGTATGGGGACGGCTTATAATTTAGTGAGGCGCAAGTTCGAAATTAAACACTAAACGATTATAAGAAGGGGACATAAGAAAAATAACAAACATTTAGAAAACTGAAAAATTAGATAAAACAAGAACTCACGCACACTCCAAATTATAAATTAAACAGGAACTAAGTTACACATGAAAGAAATTTGTATATTTAAAATTTGCGAGCCCCACTCAAACGAGTGGGGGCGGTAAATAAAAACTGAAAATTGCAAGTCCTACTCAAACGAGTAGGACTGAAATGAAAGCGAGTCCTACTCAAATGAGTAGGAGAAAATAAATGCGATTACAGGGCAATAAAGTCCGGCCATTAAACTCAACTGAGTAGGCGGAAAAATAAAGAAAAAAAAATTACAAATCCTACTCAAACGAGTAGGCGGGAAATAAAGTCACACAGACACATACACTCCATAAGAATTTCAAGTAAGCAATAAAGCTAACACCTACACTCACACACTCTACAAAATTTGAATCAAAGCATAAAAGTTATACACCTACACTCACACACTCTACATAATTTGAACAAAGCATTAAAAATTATACTCATACACTCACACACACAACATGAAAATTTAAGAAGAACAAAAGAAAGTTTATTCTCATACACTCACACACACTAATAACAAAGAAAAATCAAAGTTGCTTATAAATGAAAATAACAAGATTTCTACTCCTAAAACTTACCCAAAACACATAAAAAGAACAAATAAAAAGAGAATGAGCAAAAAGTTTTACAAAATAAAGTCAAAATCAAAGTTGCTCAAAAATTAAAACTAAAACTTTTTCATTCTTAAAAATTTATAAAAGTGATAAAAAAGGTGAAGAGAAAATGAAAAGAACAAAATATGTTTTACAATCCTAAAAGAAAAACTAAGTAAAAAAGGAGCAAAATCACTTTTCAAACCTCATTTATAAATTCATAAGAATGAAATCCTTTTACTTTCAAGAAAAAAAAAACATGGTGAAAAAGAGGAAAACCTATCATACCTAAGCATGAAAACAACTTAAAAATATGTAAAGTAAATAAATTACACTCATACACACACACACACATTTCATAAATGAAGAACAATGATTAAACCAAGGATAAAAAGGAGAAGGAAAGTGGGCACAAGTGTTCATTCCAAAGCCAAATTTGAAGAGAAAGTCTAACATTTTATTGATTAAATGAAACTATTACAAGCTATTACAAGAGCTAAAGCTAAAGCAAAAACAAACATGAAAGACACTAAAATGGCTTTAGAAATCACGGATGCAGCCCACAAAAAGACACTAAAATGGCCCAAAAATCTGAACCCTTGGACCTTACAGAACTGTGCAATTTATAGGAAAAAAATTCTAAGTACACGCCCTAGGTCACGGGCGTGTAGGGGGGCGTGACATTACTATTCACAAAGGCGGTCGGCGATTGGACAGGAAAGTTGACTTCGGGCTGAGTTCGCGGCAGTCACGCCCTGGGTCACGGGCGTGACTCTGGGCGTGTCGGGGAGGTAGAACCGGGCGCGGGTTGCGCCGAAAGTCTTCGGCAGCATCTTGTCGAGCTAGCTGGAAAGGTCACGCCCCAGGTCCCGGGCGTGACGCTGGCGTGTCAGTTGGTGTCGACACTCGACGAATGTCGAGCGGAAAGTGTCGAGTCGAAATCGTCGAGCGGAAATTGAGTCACGCCCCAGGTCACGGGCGTGATGCTGGGCGTGACTGTTGGTGTCGACACTCGACGATCGTCGAGATGAATTCATCGAGTGGAGTGAACACGGGCTTGGGTCACGCCCCGTGTCGGGTGACACGGGCGTGTCGCCAGGCGTGTCAAGCTTTTCTCTTCAGAAATTTGCAATTTCACGGGAAATGCAATGTCACGGCCCGGTCACGGGCGTGACCAAATTGTCACGGGCGTGTACTGCCCAATTTTGGCAGATTTTGAAATTTTTCTGCAAAATAAAATAAAACAAGTTATAAGAAAATTTACAAGAATAGGAGCATTTTATTGAACAAAAATAAGTAAAAACGACGAAAATAAATGAAAATGACTAAATTAATGTACACAAAAATACGTATATTTACAATTCATCCGTCTCCTTGCCAAAAGATTTTACAAAATGACAAGAAAGGATTTCAGAAGAAGATCATCCATGCAGGATTATAAGCCAAGGTATGACAAAACTCCTACAAAAGAAGTAGTGTGCTTTGGCTGCAGGAAACCTGGACACTTTATCTCAGAGTGTCCAGAGAATCAAAAGAAAGAAAGAAGAAGAGTGAAGGACTCCAGAAGATAGCAAAGCAGTAGGCCTTCCTCCAGTAAATACAAAAAGAAGGAAAATGGCTTTGTAGCTGAAAACTGGAGTGACATTGAAGATGAATCGACATCTTCCAGCTCCAGTGAATAGGATGAAGAGGCAAGGGCCAAGGAAATCTACCTCATGTCCATCAATACCTCCAGCAGTCAATCAGACAATGAGGAAGAACCTGACAATGATGGAACTTCCGAATCAGAAACTGCTCAGGTACTGTCAACTTTTGATTATAGTTCTGATACTTTCAAAACTGAGTTTAAAACCTTGTGTATTGATTTAATCAACTCTAAAAAGGAAATCAGAACACTTAGGGAAAAACTATCAAATCAAGAAAATCTGATTTCTGAAAACATCAAGTTAAAAGAGGAACTAACTCTAGCTAATGAAGAAATCAATTCTCTAAAAATAGAGCTATATGAGGCCAAACAACTTGAGGAATCTCTCAATGAGAGAAGCCTTAAGTTGATGGACATCATAAGCACAGTCAATGCCAGACTGAATGATAAAATGGGCTTGGGTGTATCATCAAGTTTACCCCCCATACTCAAGAAAAACATATTACCAACTCCCATTAGATTTGTGTCAGCTAAGGATAAAGGGGTAATGAACAACAAACAAATCACAAAAGAATTACCTAACTTTAAAAATAACAAAAATAGAAACCAGAAAACCTTAGATAAAAACAAAGTTCAGCAGATTTCGTCGAACTCAGATCGATGAAATGTTTCCAATTTGTCGAACACAAGTCGACGAACTCTGACCGTAGATCTATATAATAATTATTCGTCTTACTGCATTCGACGAACTGTGTATGGTTCGTCGAGCAGAGATCGACGAACTTGGTGCACAAAAAATTAACATGTTCATTCTCCGAGCAGAGATCGACGATGTCATCCCGTTTCGTTGAACTTCGGTCGACAAAGTTACAAATTTTCGTCGAATCCAGACAGACTTAATAAAAAATCATAATTATAACAGCAACTCTAATCAAACTAGGAAACCTTTTAATCCACTTCCTGATTGGATAATTCCTCATAGAAGATATCACCCCTTAGGATATAAATCTCAACCTGAATTCTCAGTAATATCAAGCTTTTCTTATCAACAATATAAAGGACCCAAGGTAACCTGGGTCAAGAACAACTAACTGTTTTCATTGCAGGAAAAGAGCTGTCCGGCTGTTAATCAAAAATGATATCTTGATAGTGGATGCTCCAAGCATATGACTGGCAACAAGGACAACTTAAACAACTACAAGTCCAAGCTTCGACCAAAGGTGATCTTTTGTGATTCAAATTGGGGACAGTCAGAGGGCTTTGGAGAAGTAAAGATTGGAGCAGTCACCTTCAAAAAGGTGACCTATGTAAGTGGACTCAAGCATAACCTCATCTCCATAAGTCAACTATGTGATGAAGGTTATCAGGTATACTTTAACTCAACATCTTGTATTATTTCTAATAAAGAAAAACAAACTGTTTTAATTGGAAATAGACAAGGTAACATATATATAATAGATTTTCATTCTGCAACCACAGATATCTGTTTACTTAATATTGTTAGCAAGCAAAATGATCTTTGGCATAAAAGGTTAGGATATGTTAATATGAAAAACATTGCTAGGCTATCTAAAGACAACATTGTGAGAGGTTTGCCTTCTGGTTCCTATAAGAAGGTAGGCCTCTACAGGGCTTGTCAACTAGGCAAGCAAACTAAATCTAGCTTTTAGTCAATTAATAAGAGTGATTCACCTAGGATTTTGTACTTGCTACACATGGACCTTTTTGGACCTATTGTTATACAAAGCCTAGGAGAGAAATCTTATACCCTAGTTATTATAGATGACTTCTCAAGATTCACTTGGGTGTTCTTTCTGAGATCTAAGTAAGATACATTCAAAGTTCTTACAGATTTTCTCAGGACCATAAAGACTGAGTACTCTACTCATGTTGCATTGATCAGAAGTGATCATGGTACAGAGTTTGAGTGTCTTCTTATGCATGAGTTCTGTGAGAAGGAAGGAATCAGGCATTGCTTCTCAGCTCTTAGAACTCCTCAACAAAATGAGGTAGCTGAAAGGAAGAATAGAACCTTAATTGAAGCTGCAGGCACATTACTTACAGATGCTTACATGCCCCTATCCTTTTGGGCAGAGGCTGTAAGCACAGCAAACTATGTACTGAATAGGAGTCTAATACATAAACTTAAGAATAGGACTCCCTATAAATTGCTTAAAAGGAAGAAACCTAAAATCACTTATTTTAAAGTATTTGATTGAATATGTTATATACTTAATAATAACAAGAAATATATTACAAAGTTTGAAGTTAAGGCTGAAGAGGGGATTTTTCTAGGATATTTCGAAGTAAGCAAAGCTTATAGGGTGTTTAACAAATCTTCTTTAAAAATTGAAGAATCAATACATGTGACGTTTGATGAAGCTAAAATGTCTTACAAGGAGAAAGAAATTTCTACCAATAGCGCCTTGCAGGTACCTCACTTGTGTGAGAAATTGGTAGAGTTAAACCTTCCACAAGAGGTTACATAACCTCCTCCACAAGCTGAAGAAGACAGTGAAGAAGAACTTATGGAAGAAGATGAAATTCCTTCAACAATAGATATTATTCCACAAGAGGAATTAAATCCAAATGCTGTTGCTGAACCAACTCCACCCACTGATCTTGTCAAACTAAGGGATCACCCTAGATCTCAAGTGATTGGAGACATAACAGTAGGTGTACAGACAAGGCATCAACTTAACCAAGATGTGATGCATGCCTGTTTTCTCTCTCAAGTTGAGCCCCAATCCATAAAAGATGTTGAGCAAGATCCCTACTAGATCATTGCAATGCAAGAGGAACTCAACCAATTTGAGAGATGTAGAGTTTGGGATTTAGTTCCAAGACCCAAAGACTACCCAATCATTGGAACTAAATGGGTATACAAAAACAAACTTGATGCCCATGGTGTAATTGTGAGGAACAAGGATAGGCTTGTTGCTCAAGGTTATAAGCAAGAAGAAGGAATAAACTATGACCAAACCTTTGCACCAGTTGGAAGGTTAGAAGCAATCAGAATATTTCTTGCTTATGCTGCCTACAAGAAGTTCAAATTCTATCAGATGGATGTCAAGAGTGCCTTTCTGAATGGAGTACTTAAAGAAGAGGTTTATATTGAACAACCTCCAGGTTTTATCTCTCCAACCCATCCTTCATATGTTTTCAAATTGAATAGAGCTCTTTATGGTCAAAAGCAAGCTCCAAGAGCTTGGTATGAGACACTAGCTAGCTTCCTGATAGAGCATAAATTCACTAGAGGCATTGTAGATAAAACATTGTTTACTAGGCACCATAAGGATCAAACTTTGTTAGTACAAATTTATGTATATGACATTATATTTGGGTCTACTAATTCCAAACTATGCAAGAGGTTCTCTGACCTCATGCATTCAAAGTTTGAAATGAGTAGCATGGGTGAGCTCTCTGACTTCCTTGGTATCCAAGTAAATCAGCTACCTGATGATATTTTCATCTCCCAGGCTAAATATGCTAAAGAGCTTATTTTAAAGTTTGGGATGGCTGATGCCTCAGCTAAGAAAACACCCATGGCCACTAATGCTGTAATAGATTCAGATACACATGAGAAACCTGTTGATCAAAAATTATATAGGGGCGTTGTTGGGTCCCTACTATACCTAACAACAAGTATACCTGATATAATGATTTCCACATGTCTTTGTGCTAGGTTCCAAGTGAACCCTAAAGAATCTCATCTAGTTTTTCCAAAAAGAATTTTGAGATATATAAAGAGTTGTCCTAGTCCAGGACTCTGGTATCCTACTGAGTCAGAATTTGAGTTAACTAGATATTCAGATGCTGACTTTGCTGGATGCAGGTTAGACAGAAAAAGTACCTCAGGGACTTGCCAGTTCCTTAATATGAGATTAATGTCTTGGTTTTGCAAGAAACAGTCATCTATGTCTATATCAACTACTGAATCAGAATACATTACAGCTGGCAGTTGCTATTCCCAGATGCTGTGGATTCAGAATCAACTCCTGTACTATGGATTCAACTTAAATAATTCAACTCTCTTATGTGATAACATAAGTGTTATATCCATAACACAAAATCCAGTCCATCACAGTAGGACTAAGCATATAGACATTAGGCATCATTTCATTAGAGAGTGTGTAGACAAAAACAAAATTAAACTTATCTATATCTACAATGACTTAGAAAGAGCAGATATTTTCACCAAACCCTTGGATGAAAGAAATCACTTGTTCTTTGTAAATCAGCTTGGAATGATCAATGGAGAAGCTTTAGTTTAATTTTTATCTATGCTCGACGAATCTTTCAAAGTTCGTCGAACGGAGATTGACGAGCAAAGAAACGTTCTAGAGAAATTCATCGAATGGAGATTGACGAACTCTCTGTGAGTGAAGTTATTTTCATCGAACGGAGATTGATGAATCTACTTCAGAAAACTTTCGTTGAACGGAGCTCGACGAAATGTTCTCAAATCTTCAGACTGAGCTCGACGAATTATTTAACTAAAAAAATCTTTCGTCGACCTCAAATTGAAAAATTCTTTTATTTTTCGTGGAACGGAGTTTGTCGATTCATATTCTGAAAAACCATATATCTAGTTTTTTCTTCGACCTCCGTCCCGCGCTTTCAGTTCCATAGCACTTGATCTTTGTTTCTCCCTTGCAGGTGCAATATGGCGATTCCAGCGGGCAGTCTTGCGATAATGAAATTTGATACTAGATTTGATGTAGACTTTGAGTCGTTTCAATACTCAGATCCAATCTTCTTGGACATCCTAAAACTACTTGAAGATCAGTAGTTGAAGAATCTGATGTCCACCAGAATCAAGTTAGCCAGCACTGAGATCAGGGAATGGGTCTACACCTCCTCCACAATAGATGAAGACACCATGACAGGCACAATATCGGGTAATGCAGTCTCTCTTACCCCCGCAGTTTTAACTGAGATTTTTGGATTAGTAAATGGTGAAGAGGAACTAGAAATTGATATTGATGAATTTAATGAAGTGTTAAATCAGATGGGTTATTCTGGATAAACCCCCAACAAACTGCTGAAGAAAAACCTATCTTCTGAGTATAAGTTTCTAGCAGATATTGTGGGGAAAGTACTGCTGGGCAAGCATACAGCCCATTAGTACATCACTAGGCATCAATTCCTAGTGATGTGTGCAATGGTGAATAACAAGCCAGTGAATTGGGCTCAGATTCTGTTTGAACTGATAAAGAAAAAGAACACCAAAAAGGAGGTTTGCTTTGGAAGGATTCTAGGAATCTTCCTTAAGGAAAAGGCTGCTGAATTCCTGGTCACCTCGACCATATTCATAAATGCCTCCAAGAGGCTCATCTATGCCCTCTTTGGCAGGTGGGAGAGGACCATCACTAAGCCCTCTTTGGCAGGTGGGAGAGGACCATCACTAAGCCCTCCAAGGCTTCATGCTATTACCCCCAGGACTTCTGAGAGTACAAGGGCTGATCCAGCCACTTCCTACCATGCTGAAGATATCCCTCCTCCACCACCACCTCCTCCAGTCATCCAAAGTCACCCTCAGATGGTACACCAACTCCACTCCCCAGTCCATAACCCAATTCATACCATAGTCCATACTCCCTCATCTCCGTCCCCCCATAGTACACCAATTCCATCATCTCCAGTACCTCCATCACAAACTCATATTCACTTTCATTCATCCAGTCAATCCCCAGGTGGCACACCAGTTCCATCACCACCCTCATCTCCACTACCACCACATTTGGCTGACATTCCCCTCTCCAATCTGTCCTCCCTACCATCATTCAATCTGCTTACATCCCCCTCCATACTTCTTCATCCCCATATGCACAAATGATAAATTCTCTACCTCCTCCTCCACCATCATCTTCCATCCCTCCTTCTGTCTCCACTGAGACACCTTCTGAATTCTTGCCACTGGACCCCTCCATCATTCCACCTCTTGTAGCACTTCTCACTTCCCTCCTCAAAACTCTTATAGCAGAGGCTATTTCACCTCTTGCTTCTTCCATCTCTTCTCTTGCTGATAAAATCTCTGCTCTCTTTGCCCCTCCCTCTTCAGTCAGGAGCCTGACTCTAGTATCCACTGAAACCAGGCAGGGGGAGATACTTTGTGATTAAGTAATAGTAGCAGTAGCAGTAGAAGCAGCAGCAACAACAACATGAGAAGCAGCAGTAGAAGAAGCAGCAACAAATGCAGATGCTGATGATGAATTATTTTATTTCATTAACTTTATTGAATCTGATATGGATATGGATGAGACAGTCTCAGAGAAAATAAAGACTGCTGGTGATTACATTATAAATCCCAAAATAGATCTTTTGAATTTGTTGAATCTTTTTGATACAGTTTATTTGAATGAACTTCCAGAGTACATCATAATGCCATCTTTGTCTATAGTCCCCTACACCTCACCAATAAGCCCCAAGGTTGCCAAGGAACAAAAGGCTAGTTTTGCTATTACAGAGGCTCCAGCCATTCCATCTCCACCAAAATCTGATTCTCTCATTACTGCATCCCCTCCTAGAGTCATTTCTGCTCTAACTTTTCTTATGGATGACTCTCCAATGCCTGATCTTGATGAATTGATCATGGCTGATATAGAAGAAGAGATTAAATCAGTTGCTGAAAGCACTGATGTGTACAGTTCTCCAGCTCCAGCTCCAGCTCCTCCTCCAGCTCCTTCCCAAGCAGAGAAACCCTTGATATCTGCAGAGGCTCTGGAAGAAATAAATGTTTTATATGATACTTCTCAAGACTCTTCTAATGATGAAGATGAGGAAGAAGATTCTGATGATGAGCCCAATGCTAAAAAGAAAGTATCCAAGAAGAGGAAAGCTCCTCCACCTCCTGCTCTACAACCTAATCCAACAAATGATATCACCTATTATTTTCTTCAGAAAATCACACCATACAAGGGAATGTCAGCATGGATTTGGTTGTCTAAGAACCAGTAGAAAGAAAGAAAGAAAAGCAGGAAATACTCACCTCCTCCTTAGAGATTCAAGAAAGACACTCCTCCTCCTCCTCCACCTATTGCTGGTGCTTCAGGTTCTTCATCTCAGAGGACTACCCAATATCAAACATATCAGAGACAGGCTCAACGTTCAACGCTCGTGACATGGGCGTGTTACTTTGATTCTGGTAAAAATCTGCTTCCTGCACAGAATTTGGTACCAGTACAAGCGGTCGACGTTCGTCGATCAACGCTCGATGAATTTCATGACATGCTCAACGTTCACCGTTCGTCAATCAACATTCAACGCCAACCGCTCGATGATTCCTCGAGCAACGCTCGACGAATTTCATCGAGCAACGCCCAACGAAATTATGCCAGGCTCTGTGCTCGACGTTTGATTCAACGCCAGCTAGTTCATCGAACGCAGATCAACACTCCATGCTCTCCGTTCGTCGAACGCAACTCATTATCGCGCTCGATGAAATGATTACAGATTCAGCGCTCGATGATTCGTCGATCAGTGCTCGACGAATTGCATAACAGACTCGACGCTTCGCCATTTGATTCGTCGATCTCAACTTCGCCAGCTCATTCGTCGATCAACAATCGACGTTAGCCGATCGAGGACCAAACCCTAATGCCAGACGTTCAAGATCATCGAACTCAATTCGACGATTAAATAATTCTCAGCTCGATGATTTCTGACAATGACTTGTCCCGATTCCCGCAGCTTCCAAAACCAGGCCAGTCATTAAAATTTTGGCTTCCCCTGCACTCCATTATGTCGTCTCGTTCCTTTTTGTCTATAAATAGGACTTTTCTTTAATGACAAAGGGTTCAATTTTTTGATCCATTTTTCTGTTGGCTGCTGCTAAGATGTCTTTTATGCTATGTAAGGATAATTACCCCCCCCCCTCCTCTGTGTTTGTGTTAGCTTTTGTAATCAGATTTTCTTCTTAATAAAAGATGTTAGTTTTTCATAATTATATTGTACTGAAATGCCTCCGAGTGCCCGTCTTTCAACAATCTTATGCATCTTACTTTTTCTTTTTAAATATGGGTGTATGTGTGAATGAGTTCTTTCTATCATTTTTATGAGTTCAAATCATAAACTTTCATAGTTTAGTTTTAGATTTATTCAAACTTTCTAGTTGTTATTATAGTTTTTTTTATTTTCATGTCTCCTAGGTTTTGTTTAGATTTAGGATTTTTTTGCTTTTCATTCATCCTTATGGATTTGTAAAATGGTTTCAAAGTGGTTTTCATTTCTCTTTAACTTAGATTTTCCTTTTTAGCTTGTAAAACTTTTGTTTATTTTTTCACCATCTTCCACTTTTAAAATATTTTTACAAACTTATAAGAATGAATTAGATGTTATTTCAATTTTTCAAACCCTTTAATTTTCGCATTTATTTAAAAACTCTTTTGCTCCAACAATTTTTATTTCTACTTTTTATGCATTTCCAGCAAATTCTAATGGTAAAAACATAATCATTTTAATTTTTCAATCACTTTGGTTTTTCTCTTTTTTGCTTGTGTGTGTTAGTGTATGGGTTAGCTTTTTCTTGCTTTCCTTCAAGTTGTGTGTATTTTTAGGAGTTAGCAATTTACAACTTTTATTTCCCGCCTACTCAATTGAGTAGGACTTGCAATTTATCGCTTTCAATTCCCGCCTACACATTTGAGTAGGACATGCAATTTACTGCTTTCATTTCCTGCCAAATCGTTTGAGTAGGAAGACAATTTCCCACTACTCGTTTGAGTAGGACTTGTCATTTTCAGCTTTAATTTTCTGCCTTCTCGTTTGAGTAGGACTTGTAATTTTCATCTTTAATTTCTTGCCTACTCATTTGAGTATGACTTGTCATTTTCAGTTTTAATTTCCCGCCTGCTCGTTTGAGTAGGACTTGTCATTTTCAGCTTTAATTTCCCACATACTCGTTTGAGTAGGACTTGTTATTTAAATTATGCAATCTTTTTTTTGTAACATAGTCATTTTTTTATTATGAGTTTGGTTGAGTGCATTCGTTTTCCTCCTTTTTTGTAGTTTTGCTCTTTCTAATATTAGGTTATCTTATTTCTTCTTATTGTGTGTAAACCTTCAATGCCAAGTTTAGAACTCACGCCTAACCAAACTCATAAGTCATCCCCATTCTGATGAGTGGCTAATTTCTTTTAGCCCCCAGTATCGAAGAGCATTGGGATATAAAATGTTTTTAAATGATTAAAGGTCATGTTTTTCTATTTAATTAAGAACTTAAGGTTTACCCTGGGTTTACGATGAGTAGACCCACATATCTATGTGTGGGCTCTATTTTCGTTATCCATACGCTAGCTAGCTGAGGGGCCGTGCGTACGAGAGCCTTCGTCGAACGAGAGCCCGGTCGAATAGACTTAATGTTCAGGTGTGCGATTGTCCTGGAGATAGGCGAGATCATTCTTTTGGATCCTCCACGACCAAGTTTTCGCTTTAATTGAATTGAAACAAAGTATCTCTAATTATTTAAATCTATTTTAGTCCTAACGTAATTCGATACCGGTTGTTATTTCTTCATCGACCCCTTTTTCTAAAATCTATTTTCAGCTCTTTCTTATATCGCTTTAAATTAGTTAAATCCGACAACATAACTTTTTCAGTAAGATAATTGTCCTTCCGGCAATAGTAGAGATAATCAACCCATTCCCGGGAAATTTACGATCTCGATATTCCCAAGAATATCCCGTATTACTTGCGATAGGTGCACTTGCTTATAAGTTGCCGCACGAAATCCGGTCCCGCCGTGCTCCATAGATAAACCAGAGACGGGCTTCGCGCGCATCAAAGTACAACCAACCAAAAAGTTAAACTAGTAGCTATCAAAGTGTTCAACATTCCAAAAGAAAACCACCAGTGGACGTCAACAACCTAACACGAACCCACTGAAAGTATGAATGTCTGAAGTAGAACTGAAAACAACAAACTACCTCACAACGGTGAGGAAAACCAATGCAACAACTGCAGTCCACATGCTACCACCTAACACAGCCGCTCCACCGACTACAGCCATGAACCTGAGACATTCAAAGAAAGAACAGCTCAATAAGAAATTTGCAAGTGGTAATGGAAATAAGCAGGTAATAAGTAGAAAAGGAAAGAAAGTTTCTACCAAACCTAGCTATAAGAAAAGCTGAAACCACAACTGATTAGCCAAATAGAATAGGTAAAGTGAAAAGTTTGCAATAATGGAGTTAAAAGAAATTTGCACCAAGTGCGGAATGAAGCCATGCTTTGACAAAATCTGCAAAGATAAGCATGAAATGGCATAAACTGATATATAATAAGCAAATGAGCATAGAACAGATCAAAAATATGAATCATTAACACTTGGTAAAAACAACCAGGCCGGAGTCGGTGACCAAAACATCCAAACCCGAACTACCAGACCCAATCATATCACAAAAGGCACTGTGGTGGTGGCCACCTAGCCTAACAAAACCCAACAGTCCATAAATCGCAAGCCGAGTTCGGATCTACGGAGGTGAGGCCGTTGCGGTGCTTTTCATCCGTCCAGATTTTCATGGCGCGAAAGAGGAATTCTAGGGTAACGATTCTCATCTTGGACATGTGAAGTACTCTTTCCCTTTTGCATATGAAGACCGCTCTCGCGAGTTTGCGGTGAGTGTGAGGTGTTCCTTTGGGTAGACATGAATAGTCCCCGTTGTTAGCATGTAGAGTCCGTAATCGAGAAATGGACATAAGCATGGTGTGTGAAGCCTATTCGGACAAGTTGGTCTGGATCGGTGATGTTGCATTGCATGAATGGCCGGAGAAGACTCCGTGCCGATGTTTGTTTTTCGGGTTTTCTACGTGGTAGATTGCAATAGGGAGCCTTGGGGACTAACCTCAAGGTGCACCCGGAAAACTGGGCAGAAGCGTGGTTGTACCATCTTGGTGGCCTGGTAGCCAACTTTCACTTAACTGGGTTATATAATACTGTGTGTTTGATACTCGGGATTCGGGGAAGCTTGACCCGGGCCGATGACTTAAATTGTCGTGGCGAGGTGAGCAACGGGTTGAGTGGAACCGTACACGCTCTATGTAGTTCGGTTTTAGGGGCCTACCGATGGTATAGAGGGTGGGTCTTAGGCTGTCGATGTCTTCAACTGAGGTGAATTCCGCCGAAAAGACTAGAATGCTCACGAGTTTGCCGTGCTAAGCGCGGTGGTGGACCGAGTTCACTGTATAAGTGCCCTGAGAGCACGGGGTGTGTGGCCGTGTGTGCCTACGCTTGTGATAAAGTGTGCATAAATTGTACTTTCACTATCTTGTTTTGCCATGCTAATAAAGTGTAGGAAAGGAGCATCGCCGCCCCGAGTTTAGGGGCGGGGTCGTTATAACTTGGTTATCTTTAGCTGACCGTTGCTTTTGTTTGCGACCACTTCAGTGGATTGTTGCTTGCAGGTGCTGTAGAGCCTAGTGGGAAATAGCACGCTAAAGCCCTTGTTGCGGAGCCGGCCCTCGAAGGCCTAAATTGGAATGTTTACTTTTATTCTCATGTATGACCGGCCTGCTTGCCGATGTTTGGAAGACACTTTTGTTTAAAGTAAACTCTTATAAGGCCATGAAAGTGAGGGATAGATAGAATTTACTCTAGAGGGGGGGGGGGTGAATAGAGTATTAAAAACAATTTTTTGGATTTATTGCGTAATTAAAATATTGATACTTATTTGAAGGAGGGAAAAACACAAGAAACTATCACAGCACAATACACAAAGAAAACACAAAGCAAACTAGACGACACAAGAAATTTTATAGTGGTTCCCCAAATCTGGGTACATCCACTCTTCTACCACCCTGGTAGGAAGCCACTTAGGTTTTTGATCAGGTGCCCTATCACCACAAGATCTGCTTCAGGTAGATCTAGAAACCCTTCAGGCTTTTGATCAGGTGCCTAAAAACTAATAGGTTTTTGATCAGGTGCCCTATCACCAAGGAGTTTACTTTTGAAGGGAGTAACAACCTGTACAAGAGAGGTTAAAGAAAAGTAGATGACAGTCTTCTCTTTCTCAAACACAATGAGATGACTATGTGGATTTTTGATGATGCCAAAGCTCCTCCTGAGATATTGAGTAGATTTAGGAAGATTGAAGCTTTGTCCAGGATATAGGTCTTCAGATTGATGTTGATTTGAGCTCTCTGTAGATTTTTGAAGCCTGAAGAAAGAAGAAGACTAGAGAGAATTGGGTGTTGAACAAGTTCTTCTTCTTCCTTGTTTCAGCAAAAGCAAGAGACCTTGAGAGAAAAAAGATTATTTTTCAGACTATCTGTCACAGTGATTCTTGTTGTCTCTTTCTTTTTGAGTTCTCTGTTTTAATAAGAATGACCAATGGCCTGAAATTGAATTCCCCAGACAGTACTTAATTCTCTGCAAGAATTTAGGAGCCCAAACGGCTAGAATGGCTGGCAATCATAAATGCACTTCCATAACTGTCTTTACAAAATATTTTGTGAATACCATAATTAATGCTTCATGAAATATGGCTATCAGCCTTGAGAATGTCAGCATTAAGTATCAGAATATATTTGCCTTAAAATAATTTATCATAACCAAATATTTCTGACCGATATGAGAGAACTGATAACTAGAGGCAGCATAAAATCGTAAACCCTAGTTCAGAGATCTTCGAACTGGGTTAAGAGATCGTCGACCTGAGAACAACTATCGTAGATCTGAGATAACTGCTGAGAAGCACAAGATCATTGACTTGAGCTCATAGATCGTCGAGCTCAGTTCAGAGTAGAGAATTCTGAGATCGTCGATGGGAGATCGACGATCGTCGAGCTAAGTTTTACTGTAGTCGAACTGATGTAGATAATCCATAATATCTTTTTGAATCTAGGTCTGAGTCCACTGCAATGCTAGTTTGAACAATCCTGACCTAAAAGGATCTAACTAAGACTAGACAAGGACCCAGGCTATACATGGGGGTCAAAACATCCTAAGAGTGAACCAAGCACAAATCCAAATAAGGGTTCCAACAATCTCTCCCTATTTGTGTGAGGTCACTCAAAAACAAAACTGAAAATAAATAAAAAATAGAAAGACCATAAATATCTGTAGGGATGACATAACATCAGCAGATATGTTATAGCAATGCATTGTACATAATCAGTTAAGCATTAAAAAAATAAATACAAACTATAGTTTATCAGATGAAGGACTAGAGGAGGGTTTAGAAAAAAATTATCTTTCTGAGTGGATCTGGTATATCCTACTTATAAGTCATCAGGTCTTGTCCACCAATAGTTGTCTGAGCACTAGTCCTGGGCACAATTGCTTCTGGATGCAATGTCATATATTCAGCTAGATTGAAGACTTTCTTGCTAACGAGGAGTTTGTCCAGCTCCTTTTCTCTGTAGGATTACATGGTGGAAAACCTAGATGGATCTTCTCCTTATGCTACAATTTTTCTTATCTGAGAGAGACCAATCAGTTCTTGAAGCCTGGCCATCCTAGAGTTAGGATCAACTTCCTATTCAATAGGTGGCTGATCATCTTGAGGAGGGAACATTGAAACTTCTTTGAACTGAGTGGATTGAGCCTGAACGTCTGTTGTGCTATGTTGTTTATCACTTTGAGAATAGATAGATCTGGGAGGAGCAATCACACTATACTTTCCTTTGGGCTTATGAGTTTCATCATGTCTTCTGGACTGATAAGCAGTTGTCTCCTGAACCTTGGGAAGAACTTGTTGTTGTGGAGGAGAGAAGGAGGGTTTCTGAGAAATTACTTCATTTATTTGCTATGTATAACTTTGATTTCTTTGTTGTTGACTGCTTCCTTGGGAATGAGATCTGGAAGATCTATCCTGCCTTTGATATGTTCTAGAGAATGAGGAAGGCTTGGAAGTTGCATTAGAAGCTTGAGGAATAGATCCTGAAGCACCAGCAGGACGAGGAGGAGGACCTATTCTGAAATTCTGAGGAGGAGGTGAGTATCTCCTGCTCTCCTTCCTGGCTTTCTATTCATTTTTTGATAACCACATCCAGCTTTCCATGCCAGGGTATGTAGTAATCCCTTTCAAGATGTAGTAAGGGGTATCATTAGTATTGCCTGGCTTGGGAGCAGCCTTGGGAGCAGCTTTTCTTTTCTTTGGCACTTTATTTTTCTTGGAATTTTCATCCTCTGAATCATCATCCTCATCATCATCAGATGAATCAGGAGGATTGTCATATAGGTCATTTATTTCCTTCAGCTGTTTATCATAAGTCTTTTTAGCAGCTTTTTCTTTAGCTTCTTCCTTAATGTCAAGAGCAATAAGATCATCTAGAGAGGGAAGAGGACTATCATCTATGGAATAGGAAGGTCCAAGGGGTTGGGACTAGATCAATATACATAGAATATACTTTAGCAAGAGGAGCACAAGGCTCACAGAGATTTATTAAACAAGTCTCAAGGGCTAAGGCCAGATTTCCTGAAGCCACTAGATCAAGCAGTGTATCAACAATTAAGAGAGCATCAAGCTCATCCTTATCTTCTGTAATAGGCATACGATCAACAGCCATAGGGAATGAAATATATGTACAAACTGTAACTGACTGAATAACTGTACTTATTGGAGCAATTGGAGTTGACTGAATCTGCAGGAGTTGTTTCACAACTAAAGGACTCACGGGTCTGGTATAACAGACCATGGCCTTGGAAGAGTATATCTCAACTGAAGTCCAGACTGATCTAAACACAGAGAAAGAATGCAAAATAAATTGTAAATCAATGGATGGATGAATAAAGCAATAACCACTAGAAATGCAGGGATTGACACATCAGTGTCCTCATCTGACATAAGAAAATCTAAATAAGGAACTATATCTACACAAAATTCCTGAAACACTTCTTCTTCCTGTACTGCTGGAGGAGACTAAGCTGGAAGTTCTGCTGAGGCTGAACCTGCTGCATCTTCATAGGACATCTCCCCCTACCTAGTTTCAGTAAGAACTGGAATCAGGCCCCTAGATGAAGAAGGCACAGAGGAAGCAGAAAGGGAAGCAGAAAGAGTGGCAGAAAGAGAGGAGATAGATTGAGCAAGAGGTGAAATGGCCTCTGCTATCAAGGATTTTAGAGTTGGAGTGAGGAGTTCTAGAAGATGAGAGAGAAAAGAGGGATCAACATGAAGAAACTCAGTTGGAGTCTGAGTTGAGACAGAATGATGAGAGGGATAAGGAATGAAATCAGTCATGATGTCATCCTGAATAGGGGAGTCTCTTGAGGAATTTTGTGGAGATTGTGGTCTGGAGGCTTCAATGTTGATGGGTGAATCATGTGGACAAGAAGGAGATGAGTGAGGTGAGAGTAGGTCAATATTTGGAATGGATATGGTGTGGAGGTTTTGAGGTTCAACAGGGTGAAGGGTAAATGGTGACTGAGAAGGTGGAGAAGGAGGGATAATTGAGGATGAGGGAGGAGTTTGAACACTGGGAATGACGGGGGATGCTGGAGGTGGAGGAGGAGGAACTTCTTCAGTAGGGTGAGGAGTGGCTGTCATAGCCCTTGTGTCCTTAGATATATTGGAGGAAGTTCCAGCCTTGGAGGGCTTTTGAATTATCCTCTCCCACTTCCCAAACAGAGAGGAGTCCAACCTCTTGCTTGCATTGATAGCTATGGTTGTGGAAACCAGTAGCTCTGGAGCTTTCTTCTGAAGGAAGATTACCAGAATCCTTCCTAAGCAGACTTCCTTCTTACTGTTCTTTCTCTTAATCAAATCAAAGAACAAACTAGCCCAATCTAAGGATTTCTTATTAACTAGAGCGGAAATAATGGCAAACTGTCGCCTATTGATGTTGTCGTGGGACGAGTGCTTACCCAACAGTACCTTGCCCACAATATCAGCAAGGAACTTAAAACCAACAGATAAATTCTTCTTTAAGACCTTAGATGGGACGCCCTCAGCATGACCCATCTCCATTGACATCGTGCTATACTTAGAACTATCTTGTTCCATCTCGTCTGTTCCATTTTTCAACTCAAAAATTTCGGTAAGAATTGTAGGGTTTAGAATCACCTGCTGTCCAGAAATGAAACCGATCATTGAGGAGTCATTTTGTTGAAGAAGAGTAAACCCATTCTTTGATTTCAGCAATAAATAGTTTGATCCTTGTAGACATGAACTTCTTCAGACCCTGATAATCATATAACTGTAACATTTCTTGAAAAATAGGATCACCGTGACTGATCGATTCGAAGTCGATGTCGAAACAAGTGTCGAACTTCATCGCTGAAAGAGCCGCCGCAGAAATTGCCATGGAAGATCTGTAGACTCAAGAGAGAAGAGATCAAGGGCAAAGGGAAAAATGAAAGCGCGGGACAGAGATCGAAGAGAAACCTACATATAGGTTTTTGGAATATGAAAAGACGATCTCTATCCGACGATAAAAATAAAAAACGTCGATCTTAGGTCAAAGATTAATTTATAAACAAATAACATCTTTGGTCTCTGATCTCAGTCGAAAATTGATTGTCGAGTATAGCTCATTGATTAATTTACTGAAGCAAAGTCGTCGATCTCTGGTCGACGATTTTTGTCTTCACACAGAGCTGTCATCAAACTTAGGTCGACAATTTAGCTCAAGAGCTGTTCGAAGATCGTCAATCTTCGTTCGACGATTTAGGAACAGATCCAAAAACTGAAGACAGAAATTAAATTAATACTTCCCATTGATCATTCCATGCTGATTCAGGAAGAACAAGTGCATCTTTTCATCAAGGGGTTTGGTGAAAATATCTGCTCTTTGAAAATCAGTGGGGATAAAGTCTAGATTAATTTTCTTTTTGTCTACATTATCTCTAATGAAATGATGTCTTATATCTATATGCTTTATTTTAGAATGATGCACTTGATTATGTGATATAGATATAGCAATAGTATTATCACAGAAAATGGTTGAATTATTTAGATTGAAACCAAAATCTAAGAGTTGGTTTTGTATCCACAAAATCTGTGAAAAGCAACTGACAGCAGCCATATATTAAGCTTCAGCAGTAGATGTTGATACAGAGGTTTGCTTCTTGCAAAACCAGGACACAAGTCTATCACCCAAGAACTGGCAAGTTCCTGAAGTGCTCTTTCTGTCCACTCTACATCTAGCATAGTCAGCATCTAAAAATCCAGTCAACTCAAATGCTGACTCTGTTGGATACCAGAGTCCTAGATTAGGACAACCCTTTATATATCTCAAAATCCTTTTTATGAAAATAAGATGGGATTCTTTAGGGTTCACTAGGAACCTAGCACATAGACATGTAGCAAACATGATATCTGGTCTGCTTGCTGTTAGATATAGTAGGGATCCAACAATGGCCCTATACCTGGTCTGATCAACATGTTTTCCATGTTCATCAGTGTCTAAAACAACATTGGCAGCCATGGGAGTCTTCATAGAAGATGCATCAGCCATCCCAAACTTCTTAATAAGCTCATTAGCATATTTAGATTGGGAGATGAAAATACCATCAGGGGATTGTTTCACTTGGAGACCAAGGAAATAAGATAACTCTCCCATGCTACTCATCTCAAATTTGGAATGCATTAGATTAGAAAATCTCTTGCACAATTTGGGATCAGTAGAACCAAATATAATATCATCTACATATATTTGTACAAATAAAATTTTATCATGATGCAATTTTGTAAAAAGGGTTTTATCTACCATGCCTCTAGAAAAACCATGCCCTAAAAGAAAGCTAGCTAAGGTCTCATACCAAGCTCTTGGAGCTTGCTTTAAACCGTAGATAGCCTTATGCAGTTTGAAAACAAAAGAGGGATGAGTTGGAGAAACAAAACCCGGAGGTTGTTCAACATAGACTTCTTCTTTAAGTTCTCCATTTAAGAATGCACTTTTGACATCCATCTGGTACACTGTGAACTTTTTGAATGCAGCATCGGCCAGAAAAATCCTTATAGCATCTAGCCTGGCAACTGGAGCAAAGGTCTGATCATAGTCAATTCCTTCCTCTTGTCTTTATCCTTGAGCAACAAGCTTAACCTTGTTCCTCACAATCACACCTTGGGCATCAAGCTTATTCCTGAAAACCCACTTAGTTCCAATTACTGGATAGCCTTTAGGCCTTGGAACCAAGTCCCAAACTCTACATCTTTCAAATTTATTTAGTTCCTCTTGCATTGCAATGATCCAATGGGGATCTTGTTCAGCATCAGTTATGGATTGATGCTCAATTTGAGAGAGAAAACAGGCATGCATCACATCATGGTTGAGTTGATGCCTTGTCTGTACACCTGCTGACATGTCTTCAATTACTTGGGATCTAGGGTAATCCCTAAGTGTGACAAAATCAGATGGTGGAGTTGGTTCAGCAACAGCAATTGGAGTGAATTCCTCTTGTGGAATTACTTCTGCTATTGGAGGAAGTTCAGTTTCTTCCATTGTGTATTCTTCACTGTCTTCATTTTCTTGTGGTGAAGGATGAGATATCACCTTCTGGGTGAGATTTAAGTCATCCAGCTTTTTACATAGACTTTGTACCTGCAAATGATCACTAGTAGAAGCTTCCTTCTCCTTGTAAAATATATTTGCTTCATCAAATGTAACATGTATAGACTCTTCAATTTTCAACGATGATTTATTGAGAACCCTATATGTCTTGCTAACTTGGGAATATCCTAGAAAGATTCCCATTGTAGCTTTGGCTACAAACTTTCTAAGATAATCTTTGTTGTTATTATGTATATAACTGATACAACAAAAAATTCTAAAGTAGTCTGTTTTAGGTTTCTTCCCTTTGAGTAATTCATAGGGGGTCTTGCATTTAAGTTTGTGTATCAAACTTCTTTTCAGGACATAATTTGCTGTGCTTACAACTTCTGCCCAGCAGGATAGAGGCATGTGATCATCAGCAACCAATGTGCTTGCAGTTTCAATTAGTGTTCTATTTTTTCTTTCAACTACCCCTTTTATTGAGTAGTTCTGGGAGCAGAGAAGTAGTGCCTGATACCTTTCTTCTCACAGAATTCTTACATAGGAAGAGATTCAAACTCAGTGCCATGATCACTTCTGATCAATGCAACTAGAGTAGAGTACTCAATCTTAATGCATTTTAGAAAGTCTGTAAGAGCTTTGAAATTATCAGACTTGTTTCTCAAGAAGAAAACCCAAGAGAACCTAGAGAAGTCATCTAAAATAACTAAAGTATAGAACTCAGTCCCATGAGCTGGGGAAGCACATGAGAATCTTGTCATTTATTTCTGTGACTGAGATGTCTTTGTCAAGAGTTTTTTTGCTCATTAACAATGATAATGAGTCTTTTGTACATCTCAGAAACTTGCTCAGTTTCTTCCTTTTTAAAATTCTCATACTGGAGATGAGATAAGCTTTCCTGTCTTTCCTTTCATCTGCTGATCCTGCAACTATCTGGTTTAAGAAATCCTAGATGGCCTTAGCTGATTCACATTTAGCTACTTTCTGAAATATATCATCAGACATTGTTTGTGCCAGTATGTTCATGTTTTTTGTAGCAGCAATCTTTACTTTCTTGTATGCATTATTTTAGTCTGGAGGAGGTACTACAGTCATGTTTGTGGAAGTACTTGCAGGGGCAGCTGGTGGTGGAGGTACTCCTATTAAGATAGAATCAAAAATTTCTTCATTAATAGAATTCATATAAAGCATGATTCTTGCCTTCCAGATTCCAAACTTTTGGAAGTTGCAAACTGGAGGTCTGGTGCTTGCAAAATCATTATACTGTGCCATGGTATAACAAGAAAAAATAGTAGAGTAAGCATATATCTATCAGAGATCTTAGGTTCAGGTGTTAGCCTGTACAACCTTAAAAACACACCCTCTGATACCAATTGAAAGTGAGGGATAGATAAAATTTACACTGGAGGGGGGGGGGGGGGGTGAATAGAGTATTAAAAAAAATTGTTTAGATTTGTTGCGGAATTAAAATATTGATACTTATATGAAAGAGGGAAAATCACAAGAAACTATCGCAATACAATACACAAAGAAAACACAAAGCAAACCAGACGACACAAGAAATTTTATAGTGGTTCCCCAAATCTGGGTACATCCACTCTTCTACCACCCTGGTAGGAATCCACTTAGGTTTTTGATCAGGTGCCCTATCACCACAAGATCTGCTTCAGGTAGATCTAGAAACCCTTCAGGCTTTTGATCAGGTGCCTAAAAACTAATAGGTTTTTGATCAGGTGCCCTATCACCAAGAAGTTTACTTTTGAAGCGAGTAATAACCCTGTACAAGAGAGGTTAAAGAAAAGTTGATGACAATCTTCTCTTTCTCAAACACAATGAGAAGACTATGTGTATTTTTGATGATGCCAAAGCTCCCCGTGAGATATTGAGTAGATTCAAGAAGATGGAAGCTTTGTCCAGGGTGTAGTTCTTCAGATAGATGTTGATTTGAGCTCTATGTATACTTTTGAAGCCTGAATAAAGAAGAAGAATAGAGAGAATTGGGTGTTGAACAAGTTCTTCTTCTTCCTTGTTTCAGCAAAAGCAAGAGACCTTGAGAGCAAAAAGATTGTTTTTCTGACTATCTATCACAGTGATTCTTGTTGTCTCTTTCTTTTTGAGTTCTCTGTTTTAATCAGAATGACCAACGGCCTGAAATTTAATTCCCCAGACAGTACTTAATTCTCTGCAAGAATTTAGGAGCCCAAACGGCTAGAATGGCTAGCAATCATAAATGCACTTCCATAACTATCTTACAGAATATTCTGTGAATACCGTAATTAATGCTTCATGAAATATGGCTATCAGCCTTAAGAATGTCAGCATTAATTATCAGAATATATTTGACTTAAAATAATTTATCATAACCAAAATACTTCTGACCGATCTAAGAGAACTGATAACTGGAGGCAGCATAAAATCGTAGAGCTTAGTTCAGAGATCGTCGAACTGAGAACAACTATTGTAGATCTGAGATAACTGCTGAGAAGCACAAGATCGTCGACCTGAGCTCGTAGATCGTCAAGCTCAGTTCAAAGTAGAGAACTTTGAGATCGTCGATGGGAGATTGATGATTGTGGAGATGAGTTCTACTGTAGTCGAACTGATGTAGATAATCCATAAAATCTTTCGGAATATAAGTTTGAGTCCACTGCAATGCTGGTCTGCACAATCCTCACCTAAAAGGATCTAACTAAGACTAGACAAGGACCCATGTTATATATGGGGGTCAAAACATCCTAAGAGTGAACCTAGCACAAATCCAAAAAAGGGTTCCAACAGGCCATAAGTCCAAGTACTTGTGTATTTGTACGTTTATTCCTTTTGGGTTATTGTAGTGGACATTCATGCTGTGGTTGGGTTCTTAATTTGCAACTTTTAAATTGCTTCCGCTAGAATGTACTCTGTGTAGGACATTAATTATTGGCTGGGTCCTTTGCAAAACCCTACGGTCTGTCTGTGGTACATGGCGTCGGGCCCCGACCGGACCTACTACTATATGCTATGTGACGGATAGGGGGTGTTACAGCTGCTACTGTTGTAGTTGTCGCTGCTCCCTCTGCCGAAACTCAGCTCTCCTCTCATCACATCCTCTGCCACACCTTGGATCCTTTACTCTCGGCGAAGTTCTTTGCGTGTTTTAGACATGCCTAGATATAGACTCTTTTGTTTTGCTGAAGTCTCCGACTAAGGGGTAGCGGCTTGAGTTGAATCACTTGACTTTTGTCCTATCTTTCTCTTTGGGCGGATACATACAGTCTGAGCTCAGCAGGGCGATGCCTTCTATCTTTCTCTTTGGGCTGTGGCCAGTCTCAACTATCTTGAGTAGCGGCTCAGACTGGTAGGCAACTCGCCAGGAAGAGTCTATATCACCGAGAGGCAAATCCAATTAGACGGAGGCGAACGCCAGTGAAGGTGGCCTATTGTTCGATTCCAAAGTGATGGTTTCTTTACTTACTTCAACTGACGCCTTGGTAGTTTGCTTAGGCCCAAGTGGTTCCTTGCTTCAGGGGGTTCGATCTTCTATCCAAGCGTTAGAGAGGAGCGGTAGCATCATAGAGGAACCCTAGATGCTGTCGGAGTAAAGGATCGCCAACAAGGGCGTTCTAGTGCGTTGTAGATTCTTATCCAAAACTTGTATGGATAAGAATCTACAACTCTCGGAGCGGTAGCAACCAAAAGAAAGCAGTCCAACTAAGGGGATGCCCTGGGAGCAGATAATGGGAGTGATGCTATGAGCTATGGGTTGTGGCCAGTCTCAACTAAGGAGTACTCGACTAGTGGCGTAGGCTGTCTCAACTGAAGCGATTAGTGCAATTGAGTCTATGTGTGGGACCGGGACTTTATGCATAAAATGAAAGTAACGAAACTCATCGAGCAAGTGACCGTGCAGCTGAAATCCTTGGGAGGTACAGAAAGCAGCATGGAAGTACCCTCAGCCTGGACCAAGAACCCACGGTTCGCCCCGAGCAAGGAAACATTGTTGACCGAAGCGGATAATCTCACTATTACCAGAGTCGACTCGCCAGCCCTTGTTGACAACAGGAGAATGAAGAAGATCCTCGAGTCTCACGGTCGGCGACATAGCGACCATTGCATACCAACGAAGGTACACAAGCCACTGATCTAACCAGCCACTGATTCTACCGCTCGAACAATGTGATCTATCTTTCTATTAATTATTGGCTTCGCATAAGCTCACCGCCCCGGGGATGTTGAAAAGCCTTCCTTCGTCGCTATCGCGACTCAGCTACTACGTCCCCTTGGGCGAGCTCTTGCCTATCAACTACGCTATGCCGATGCGTTCAAGCACAGGCTGAGAGAGGATGGGCTCACAGACAAAGACGAGAGATCAAGCAGCTATTCAGAGAGATGTTCCCAAGGATGCTAGCTAACAGAGGACAAGCCGGAGACCGGGTCACCGGATGGATGTGAGGGAGCTCGAGCTCTGATATCCGCGGACTCAGGAAGAGAGTAAGTCTGAAGACCAGTTGGCATTCTTGTTCGGATGCTTGAATCGAACTCATCTCTTTCTTTATTTACGACAAACCTTGACTAAGGAAATTTCTTTGAATGCACGATCACGAGCCATTCCCACCGACTGATCCGGAGAGCGGCAGTAGCATCACTTTTTTAGGTTGAATGATCGGAAGATGGTCAAGGTAGCCTACTTGACTTCTAAGCCAATGCACTAGATGCGCATGTAGTCCAGGCTATCCACTGCTTTTAACCCTGTTTGCATGGGTTCGTGCACAGATTGACGTTCAATAATCCCTGGGGCTTTCACTTCGACACGTCTTCGTTCGTGATCGCTTAGAGCCCCTCTTCCATCAATAGGTACTCCCAACGCGTCGACCACACGGCCTAACATGGCCTTTCCCGCAGGAGATTAGTTCTTCTTTCATGATGCGGATTCTCAATAGAATTTCATTGCCTTCCTCTTTTCTTTAGCTCATTGAAAGCTCATAGAACATCTCTTTGTCCCACGTTGAGAAGAAGAACTGCTTTAGCTCATTTTCTTCTTTCTGTACACCGAGAAGTCTAGTCCTTCTTCCTTGAGAAGACTGACGGAGCAATTCCGCAAAAAATGGTTGTGCTCTCTTCTCTCTTTAGAAAAACCTATGTCACTAGAACAGGTGAGGAAGACCTCCAATCACTGTACTGGCAATGAAAGATGAACTCCTTCCATGCCAACAAGTAGAGTACTTTACTTTCAAAAGAATCAAAAGAAGAGAGATGAGATAAAGCTTTGAAGTTGGTAGCTGAAAGAAAGCTAAAGCTGTTCGTGAAGGTCAGGCCAGAGCGGGAGCACGTGCCTAGCGGGGCGAGCAGCTTTTCTTTACTATTACCTTTACCTTCCTAGTCGCCAAGGATGGAGTGAACCGAAGTTCGTAAGCACAGGGCGTTTGCTTCCAAGAAAGGGGCAGATGCGAGATGTATATAATAGGTTCCGTTCATCCGATCTTTTCACAATTCATTCTATTGATGCCCAAGCCCCTATCGGTGAAGCGAGACTAAAGACTGACTCTAAAGACACTTCTCGCCTCTTACCGGTGTGGGAGTATGAGTGATCCTATCCGCTGCTTGGATCTTTCCTGTGTTTGCACAAATCCCCTTTTCCCTTTGCGGGTGGATGCATCGAATCCTATTACACGGGAAGAACTCAAGCAGCTCCTATCGAATTTGAGGTTTAGAATCCTTTGTTTGGTGGTCTCGTATAGTTGGCCGCTCTTCCTTGCTGCAACCCGATCTTGCCAATCTAACTATCCCCGATTCGCCTAGGTATCAGATTAGAGTCCATAAGGAATAGGAAGCCGTAGTCCCGCGTTCGGAGGCAAAAGAAAAAAGAAAATGAAATGGTACATGCGATGAGACTCGCCGCACGGCACCATGCCAACTCAATCCGCCGCCTCCTATCAGAAGAAGAGGCGCCGGGAATCTCTCTCTTGAGCGTCCCCTTCCTTTTCTTTTCAATAATGACTCATAGTGATGAATGAAGAAAGGAGCGAGAGCAACTACGCTAACCGCTCGCAAACTCCGGATTTGAGAAATCCTAGTATACTAGTATACTCTAGCTCCTTAGCTAGCTATTAAATAGTCTGAGAAAATTCTAGATAGGCCTCAAGAAACCGCTAGCTCCTTTGGCTCGTATGGAACTCCAACTAAAACGGAGACTCTAGAAGGCGGAGAACTGGCCCACTAGCAAACTCCGGATTTGACGCCTCCCCGTCAACTTCTCTTGCAGCCCTCTCCATCAGCTCTTCGTTGGAGAGGGGAGCACTCTCTTCAGCTCCATCCTGAAGAAACCCTATTGCAGCCCCAGGGTGAAAGCCATCATCAGGCTATGCCCTATCATCTCCTGGACCTGGGTGACCTCCTCTTGGAACCGGTCAATATAGCTCCCTAAGGTCTCGTTCACCCCCTGCTTGATGTGGAATAGGGACTTCGACTCGTTCTTCCTCCTCTTAGAGGTGGTGAACCTTAACATAAACCCTCGGCGCAGGTCCTCGAAGCAGTAAATGGAGCTGGCCGACAGTTGGTGAATCCACTCACTCGACTTCTCCTTGAGGGTGATGGCGAAGTGTCAGCACTTGAACCCATCCGACATCTGCCGGATCGAGACCACGTCCTCAAACAACTGGACGTGCTGGACTTGGTCTCCCTTCCCAGTGTAGTAAGACATTTCGGGTTCCCTGAACCCCTCTAGAACTGGGGCGGAAGTGACCAGCTCGCTAAACGTGCTGCCTCCCCATGCATGTAGAGCTGGAGGATCTCGTGCACCCATCTCGCCGAACATGCCTCCGCTTGCCGAGCTAGGGAAGAGCACTCGTCCGGGGAGCTCGCATCCCCTTCCATCTTCGGCGACCTCCTTCCCATCTCTCCTGCCGGGAGCGTCCTCGACCAGAGATGGGGCGGCAGTGATTGGGATAGCTGGAGTCGTACATTAGGCCCGTGTGCCGAGTGCGAACTTGATGAGGCTGAGTACCTCCTGCCTGAAGTCTTCCAACATCCCCACCGTGGCCAAAGGTGGCGGGGGCGGCGAGTCGGACCTGTTCGAGTCTTGTCCTTCTCCTCTTGTCATCTAGCTGGTTGAAGATTTTTTTTTGCTGACCACTTTCCACGCTCATTACACTAAAATGTTGAAACCAAAAATTCAGTTCCTTGTGGAGTTCACCCTTGGGGAAGGGGTGATCACACACCTACTTCTCTCCGACAAACCCGAAAGATCTTAGAGCGCTTCCCCTCCTTATCCAAATGCCGAGCTAAGGCTACCTCAGAAAGAACAAAAAGATCTGAATGCTGATAAGCCTGCCTTCTGAGGTGCCCCTTTGGTCTTATTTATAGCTTTCTGAAAACGTCCTGCAAATAGCCAACCTCCGCTGTTTTGAACAGCTATGTGCATCCCAGCTAGGTCTGCAAACAGTATAACTCCGCTGTTCTAATAAGCTATTCACACACATGGGAGGTGCACCTATGTAATTTCGCCTCTATACCCCACTGCGCTGGTACCATGTGTCAGGAGGTTGGCTCGCCACTACTCTCCTCCCCCACGGCGCTGGTACGACCTGGCTCCCGCGACTCGCCTTCTCCCCTTGGGCGAGCGTGAGCCAGGCCTCCGTGACCTACAAATGCTCGCTCCGAGGCAGGCTGGCGGCCAGGATGCCTATAGGAGAGCAGGCAGGCCGATCTCAGATTGTCACTATGGGAACTTGTAACACCCCAGTTTTGCAAGAGGTTCAGTCTGCAGTTCTGGAAAAAATTTTGGGTTTCTGGCGGGAGGCACACGGCCTGCAACACGGGCGTGTCGCAGGGCGTGTCGAGGCCGTGTCGACACTCGGCCCAAGTGTCGACACTTTCGCTCGACAAAGTGTCGAGAGTGGGGCACACGGCCTGCGATACGGGCGTGTCGCAGGGCGTGTCGAGGCTGTGTCGACACTCGGCCCAAGTGTCGACACTTTCGCTCAACAAAGTGTCGAGAGTGTGGCACACGGCCTGCGATACGGGCGTGTTGCAGGGCGTGTCGAGGCCGTGTCGACACTCGTCCCAAGTGTCGACACTTTTGCTCGACAGGGTGTCGAGACTGGGGCACACGGCCTGTGACACGGGCGTGTCCCGCTTGGTCGATGATCTTCGCTCGACGTTTTTCCGCGGTGTCGACACAAAGCCTGTCGACGGGTGTCGATACTTGGCACACGGCTTGGGACACGGGCGTGTCCCAGGCCGTGTCATCTCTCGGGTTGGTTTCCGGGCCGTGTTGTTGGAGGCACACGGCCGGCCACACGGCCGTGTCACTGGGGACACGGGCGTGTGGGGTTGAACACGGGCGTGTCGGATGCCCGTGTGTGATTCCAGGCGCGTCGATTTGAGACGGAGAATGAGGCACACGGCCCTGGACACGGGCGTGCGCCAGGCCGTGTTCGGCCCAGATTTACTATTTTCCAGGCGAATCGCGGCCATTTCTTTTTCTGGTTTTGGGATCTAACGGTTCAGGCCATCTCCTTGGGAAGTTAAGTCCGATTTTAGGGTTGGAAACCCTCATTTGTTTTCCAAGTCTTCTCTTTCTAAGTTCTTGAGAGAAACTAGAGCAAGGAGGAAGGAGAAGAAGGTCTTGGGCTGTAGGGAGAGTTTCAGTGCTCCAAATCGCGAGCCGAGTCCGGATCCGTGAAGCTTAGAGCGTTGCGAAGTTTTCCATCCGGCTATTTTTCCATGGCAAGGAAGAGGAGTCGGAAGGTAACGACATCTCTCCTCTCGGTCCTTAGGATGTATGTCTTAGCATCATGTATTTTCTTTCTTTCTAATTTATGGGCACCAAACTCTCAAATGAGAGGGGTTTTGGTTTGCCAAGGTTCAAGAGGAACCTTCGGGTTGATTGAGTCCGTCCCCGGCATATTTTGCATTAGAGATCCGCTTCGCTAGTGGATTAGGCATGGTGGGTGAAGCCGTAGTCGCGACCGTTAGTCCGACTCGGTGATGTTGCATACGAACTTATGGATTCATAGAGATTTTCGTTGCGGCAAGATGTCGTTTGTGTTGTGGTGGTGATTGTCCTGTTTGCTTGAAAAGGTACGTGTAGTCGAACCCGGACAAGGTTAGCTCCTCGTGGCAGTAGATGGTTTCCTTGAGGGACAAGGTTAGCTCCGTATGAGTTGGAGATGGATTCCTTGGTGGACAAGGTTAGCTCCGCACGAGTTGGAGATGGTTTCATTGGTGCGCGGGAACGCTGCAGTACAAAGAGGTATTACGATGTATTTAGTCTTGGTTTGTGTTGTTCCAAGGCGTGACTATGTCTCCGTGGTCGGCTGGCTATCCCGTGATATGTGCGTCATGTGTGGAGAGTGTCCCGGCGAGACTAGTCCCCTTCTGTGAGACTGACGAGAATGCCAAGCTTGGGGAAAGCCCGGGCAAAGAGGCCATGAGCGGGTGGGGTCCAGCAAGGCTTCTTAGAATCGGTCGGTCTGTTTTTGTTGGAATCCTGACATGAGACGTCAGAGCTTGCAGGCAAGCCCGGGGCTAAGCCCACGAGCGGGTGGGGCCTTGGCAAGAATTCCTTGTGGCGGCCTGTGCGCCGTTTGAGGGAGAGGTGTCTCCCTTAGTGTTTGCGGCTTTATGCCAATTAGGGAAATGTGAGTACCCAAATGATGCGATGTTGTGCTAGATGCATACGCAGTAGGGTACCTTAGGTGAAGCCCGGGTGTTGCATTCATGTTGCATAGTAGGCCCTTTCTTTATATGCTCAACCAATAGAGAACATGTTTGATGATTGAGACATCCAAGCCTGTTTTAATGTTCTTATGTTTATAGCTATTTTTATTGCATATGAAGTGCTGACTTGCAGGTTGGAGGGTTCCCCGGGGTCCGTTAGGTGCGGCCGGGAGGAGATGTGTTGTTACACAGTTTGAGGTGAGCCTTTGCTGACCCACGTTACTAATAATTTTTACAGGGCAAGGATCGCATGCAGGAGCTAGCACGCCGGCCAAAAAGGCCTAAGCCCATGAAGTGTTTTTCCCTCTTTTGTAGCACTACATTGATGATGATGTTTGTTTGAGACCCTTTTATCCGGCTTACATGCCGAGGTAGACTAGGAGTGCTCAGCACATTCATGATTGATGTATTATGTCTCTTTTGGACACTTATTGTTAGGCCTTAAGGCCATTTGTTTTACTCTTTAGTGGTGGATAACTTCTAGTCCTGTTTGTTTCCGCTGAGTTGTGTAAGTGTTTTGAGTTTGGGTAGTTATATCAACTTATAATACTAAAGCTGTGGCGTTCATATGCTGTGGGGCCCCGGCCGGACCCATATTATACGTCCACTACAGGGGAGGTGTTACAATTTGGTATCAAAGCGAGGTTTGATTCAAGGTTAGTGCGTAGAGAAGCTATCCACATAAGAGTAACGCGGGACCGTGAGTGTCCTTATGTTTTAGTCTTGAGATTAGAGACTAATCCCTTATTTCTTGTTTTCCTGAAGAGTGCAAGCAACGAGGCGGGCACTTCAAGAGCAAGGGATGATCTCTTGGCGAGCAGTGCTACTGCTCCAGGCCTTTTGGGCACGGGTGTAAACCCGGCCGACTTCTGTCGTATGCTTGCAGAAGCGATGGTGGCAGCCCAAGCGGCGGCTGCAGCCCAGGTAGCAACCCCTGCTACACCGGACACGGCGACGGCCGTGCCAGGCGGAGAAGCCAGGCGAGTGGAGCCTTTGGCAGAAAGGGTGGTGGTAGGACATGGAGACCGACACATGAAGTATTTCCTGAGTTTCCATCCCCCGTCCTTCAAGGGTGTTGGAACGCCAACGGATGCGGAGGATTGGTGGGTTCGTATTCAAGAACTGTTAAGGGCGGCAGAGACGCCAGAGGAAAAGAAAGCTGAGTATGCGACGTTCATGTTGGAAGGAGACGCCAAATTGTGGTGGGTGAGCCATAGCGGCCGCCTGTTCCCGGGACGCACCCCGTCAGTGGAAGAGTTTGGGGACGCTTTTCTTAAGAGGTATATTCCAGTTTCAACAGGGTTGGCCCTGCAGAGGCAGTTTCTGCATCTAATGCAGCGAGACAAGACAGTGGATGAGTACGTACAAGAGTTCACCCGTTTGGGTCGTTATGCGGGAACGACAATGGCGGATGATGTAGAGAGGGATAACCTCTTCTACCAAGGGTTGAGGGAGAATCTGAGACAACCCCTCATCTCCATGAAGAGGGCGAGATTTAATGAGCTAGTTGAAGCCGCCAGGAGTTTGGAGAATGATCTGGAGCGAACCCAACGTCGAAAGGGTTTTACTCCCAAGCATGGGGAAGGGAATCCCTCCCAATCTCATGTAAAGTCTGATGGGAGCAGGTGGAGGAGGAAGCCTCACACTTCCAGGTCGGGTGAGAGGAGCACTTGGATGCCAGGGGGTTCTCACTCTAGGGGACCGCCGACGTGTTACAATTGCGGGAAGGTTGGGCACATAGCCCGTGCTTGTCAGCAAGGGGGAGTGGGGCAAGATGCAAAGCAGGAGCAGTCTGTGCGCTCAGGCCCCAGTGCTGCAGAGAAAGGAAAGATGGCGGAGTCGAGCGCTTCTCGGTTCCAACCGGTGCAACCAAGGGCTTACAACCTTGGACAGCAAGAAGCGATCCGCCAAACCGACGTGGTGACAGGTATGAAGAAAATTTAAGTTTGCATTTGTGCTTCATACTTTTAGACTCCCTTTCCGTGTGTTGTCTTGTTGTAGGCTTCGTGTTAGTTTCTGGATACCCCGCTAGGATATTGTTCGATACTGGGGCTTCGCACTCTTTTCTTGCGGAGTGTTTCATCCAAAGGGTAGGAGTCGAGTCTTTCTCGGCGGACGCGGAACTAAAAGTGCACATGCCCAATGGGTCATCTATGACCACCGGGGCTAAAGGGCGCATCTGTTAGGAGCTAGACGGAGTTGACTTCGTTTTGGAAGCGGCAGTGTTGCAGTTAGTAGAGTTCGATATCATTTTGGGCATGGACTGGCTTGCAGAGCAGCGCGCCAGCATTGATTGTTTGTCCAAGGTAGTGACCCTAAAGAGTAAGGGGCAATCTGAAGTCAAATTTGTGGGCCTTTGTGGAGTAGCCCATTACCTAATTACGGCCATGCAAATGATGCGGGCGGTTAACCAGGGAGGTGTGGCGCTGGTAGCATTCTTGGAGGTTCGTATCTCCCAGCTATCTATTGAGGAAGTGCCTGTGGTGGCAGAGTTCAGGGATGTGTTTCCGGATGAACTTCCTGGAGCGCCTCCTCGGTGGGAGATCGACTTCTCGATCGAGTTAGTGCCGGAGACTAGACCGGTGTCGCGTCCCCCATTTAGGATGGCACCAAAGGAGTTAGCGGAACTTAAAGTACAGTTACAGGAACTGTTGGAGCAAGGGTATATTAGACCCAGTTCTTCACCGTGGAGCGCACCGGTGTTTTTTGTAAAGAAGAAAGACGGTAGAATGCGCCTGTGCATAGACTACCGAGAGCTGAATAAATTGACCGTCAAGAATAAGTATCTGATCCCTCGGATAGACGATTTGTTCGACCAATTGGTGGGGTCAGTGGTATATTCGAAACTGGACTTGAAGTCAGGCTACTATCAACTGCGAATTCGAGATGATGACATACCCAAAACTGCCTTTGGTACAAGGTATGGACACTTTGAGTTTACGGTGATGCCGTTCGGGTTGACGAACGCACCATCGGTGTTCATGGATCTGATGAATCGACTATTTCGGGATTACTTGGATTCATTTGTGTTTGTCTTCATTGATGACATCTTGGTGTTCTCCAAGTCTGAAGTGGAGCATGAGACCCACTTGAGAGTGGTCCTGCAAGTGTTGAGGGAGAACCAATTATTTGCAAAGTTCTCAAAGTGCGAGTTCTGGTTAGCCAAGGTGGCGTTTTTGGGCCACGTGATTAGTGGTGATGGGGTGGCAGTGGATCCAGCGAAAGTGGAGGCCATCAGAGATTGGCCGGTGTTGAGGACCGTGGCGGAAGTCCGAAGTTTTCTTGGACTAGCTGGGTATTATAGGAGATTCATGGAGAATTTCTCGAAGATAGCTCTACCCCTCACCTCACTCACTCGCAAAGACCATAAGTTTGTGTGGACCCAAGAGTGCAGTCAAGCATTTGAGGCCATGAAGGAGAGGCTTATGATGGCTCCAATCCTGAGTTTACCGCAAGGGACCGATGGATTTCAGATTTTCAGTGACGCATCGGGATGCGGTTTGGGTTGCGTGTTGGTGCAACATGGCAAGGTGATAGCTTTTGGGTCTAGACAGCTGAAACCTCATGAGAGGAATTACCCCGTCCATGACTTGGAGTTGGCGGCGGTAATCTTCGCATTGAAAATATGGCGACACTATGTGTATGGCGTAAGGGTGGAGATCATTACGGACCATAAAAGCCTGAAGTATCTCTTGGATCAGAAGGACTTGAACATGCGGGAACGCAGATGGGTTGAGTTTCTTGGAGACTACGAAGTGGCGATTTAGTATACGCCGGGTAAAGCCAATGTGGTGGCGGACGTGTTGAGTAGAAAGTGCTCGGGGCAAGGAAATTGGATCGAAGCTCATGATGAGCGGTTGGTACGGGAATGGGAGTCCCTTGGATTGGAATGTGTTGCGAGAGGCGAGTCTAGCGTGGCTCGGTTGAACTGGATTGAAGTGCAAAACGACTTGTCCGATCGTATTTGGGAAGCGACTCGATTGGATGTGGAGTTTCAACCTTTTGTGTTGGAGGCTCAAAAGGGCGAGAGCAGCGCCTGGGAGATGATTGGGGGAATCTTGAGAAAGGATGGAAGGGTTTGTGTACCGCAGTTTGGCAATCTCCGTGAGGAGTTGATGTTTGAGGCTCACTTCTCAAAGTACTCCATTCACCCAGGCAGTACAAAGATGTACTTGGATATGAAGAAATCCTTTTGGTGGCCGGGGTTGAAGCGAGATATAGCTTTGTATGTGAGTCATTGCCAAACATGTGCCTTGGTGAAGGCCGAATGTCAGAAACCGGGCGGGTTCCTGAAGCCCCTTCCAATTCCTGAGTGGAAATTTGAGGACATCTCCATGGACTTTGTGCATGGTTTGCCTAGATCGCAGCATGGTAATGATGCTATTTGGGTGATCGTGGATCGCCTAACCAAGGTGGCTCACTTCATCCCAAATCGGAAAGAGGACAGCGTGGAGAAGCTGGTGGAGTTGTATGTTCGCAACATTGTGCGACTGCACGGAATTCCTAAGAGTATAGTCAGTGATCGAGATGGACGGTTCGTCTAAGGACTGGAGATTGGTTCAGAAGAGCTTGGGCACGAAGCTAAAGTTCAGTACGGCGTTCCATCCTCAAACTGATGGGCAAACAGAGAGGACGAACCGTACTATGGAGGATATGTTGAGAATGTACGTTCTTGATTTTGGCAAGAGGTGGGAGGATCACCTCTTCATGGTAGAATTTGCGTACAACAATAGTTTTCAAGCCAGCATAAAGATGGCACCATACGAAGCTTTGTATGGGAGGCGGTGTCGAACGCCAATGTCTTGGGCAGAGGCGGGAGACACCAAACTGTTGGGAAAGGATGCGGTGGTTGACTCTTTTGAGTTGGTACGGACCATCCAAGAGCGTATGAAGGTGGCGCCAGACAGGCAAGCAAAATATTTTAATGCTCGTCACCGGAAGTTGGAATTTGCAGTTGGTGTTTGGGTTTATTTGAAGGTCAAGCCGTTCAAAGGCGTCTCACGGGTTCGCCGACTCAAGAAGCTGAGTCCAAGGTTTTTGGGGCCTTTTGAAATTGTTGAGCGGGTAGGAGAAGCGGCTTATCGGTTGGCGCTGTCCACAGATTTGAGTGGATTACATGACGTCTTCCACATCTCCGTTTTGAGAAAGGCCTTGGTAGAGGCTAGCGTAGTGATTGAGCCGGCATCGGTGCCGATTGAGGAAGACTTGAGGACGCGAGTCCTTCCAATTGCTATAGAGGATTCAGAGACTCGGCAGTTGCGGAATAAAGAAGTCAAACTCGTAAAAGTTCGATGGGACAACTGCAGGTCATGAGGAGTTGTCTTGGGAACGAGAACAGGCCATGATAGAAGATTATCCAGAACTCTTCATGTCAGGTACAATTTAAGTTTTGTGCCCTTTTGTTTTGAAATTTCGGGACGAAATTCTGTTAAGTGGGGGAGAGTTGTAACACCCCAGTTTTGCAAGAGCTTCAGTCTGCAGTTCTGGAAAAATTTTTGGGTTTCTGGAGGGAGGCACACGGCCTGCGACACGGGCGTGTCGCAGGGCGTGTCGAGGCCGTGTCGACACTCGACCCAAGTGTCGACACTTTCGCTCGACAAAGTGTCGAGAGTGGGGCACACGGCCTGCGACACGGGTGTGTCGCAGGGCGTGTCGAGGCCGTGTCGACACTCGGCCCAAGTGTCGACACTTTCGCTCGACAAAGTGTCGAGAGTGTGGTACACGGCCTACGACACGGGCATGTCGCAGGGCGTGTAGAGGCCGTGTCGACACTCGTCCCATGTGTCGACACTTTTGCTCGACAGGGTGTCGAGACTGGGGCACACGGCCTGTGACACGGGCGTGTCACAGGGCGTGTCCCGCTTGGTCGACGATCTTCGCTCGACGTTTTTCCGTAGTGTCGACACAAAGCCTGTCGACAGGTGTCGAGACTTGGCACACGGCTTGGGAAACGGGCGTGTCCCAGGCCGTGTCATCTCTCGGGTTGGTTTCCGGGCCGTGTTGTTGGAGGCACACGGTCGGCCACACGGCCGTGTCACTGGGGACACGGGCGTGTCGGGTTGAACACGGGCGTGTCGGATGCCCGTGTGTGATTCCAGGCGCGTCGATTTGAGACGGCGAATGAGGCACACGGCGCTGGACACGGGCGTGTGCCAGGCCGTGCTCGGCCCAGATTTACTATTTTCCAGGCGAATCGCGGCCATTCTTTTTCTGGTTTTGGGATCTAACGGTTCAGGCCATCTCCTGGGAAGCTAAGTCCGATTTTAGGGTTGGAAACCCTCATTTATTTTCCAAGTCTTCTCTTTCTAAGTTCTTCAGAGAAACTAGAGCAAGGAGGAAGGAGAAGAAGGTCTTGGGTTGTAGGGAGAGTTTCGGTGCTCCAAATCGCGAGCCGAGTCCGGATCCGTGAAGCTTAGAGCGTTGTGAAGTTTTCCATCCGGCTATTTTGCCATGGCAAGGAAGAGGAGTCGGAAGGTAACGACATCTCTCCTCTCGGTCCTTAGGATGCATGTCTTAGCATCATGTATTTTCTTTCTTTCTAATTTATGGGCACCAAACTCTCAAATGAGAGGGGTTTTGGTTTGCCAAGGTTCAAGAGGAACCTCCGGGTTGATTGAGTCCGTCCCCAGCATATTTTGCATTAGAGATCCGCTTCGCTAGTGGATTAGGCATGGTGGGTGAAGCCGTAGTCGCGACCGTTAGTCCGACTCGGTGATGTTGCATACGAACTTAGGGATTCGTAAAGATTTTCGTTGCGGCAAGATGTCGTTTGTGTTGTGGTGGTGATTGTCCCATTTGCTTGAAAAGGTACGTGTAGTCGAACCCGGACAAGGTTAGCTCCTCGTGGCGGTAGATGGTTTCCTTGAGGGACAAGGTTAGCTCCGTATGAGTTGGAGATGGTTTCCTTGGTGGACAAGGTTAGCTCCGCACGAGTTGGAGATGGTTTCCTTGGTGCGCGGGAACGCTGCAGTACAAAGAGGGATTACGATGTATTTAGTCTTGGTTTGTGTTGTGCCAAGGCGTGGCTATGTCTCCGTGGTCAGCTGGCTATCCCGTGATATGTGCGTTATGTGTGGAGAGTGTCCCGGCGAGACTAGTCCCCTTCTGTGAGACTGACGAGAATGCCAAGCTTGGGGCAAGCCCGGGCAAAGAGGCCATGAGCGGGTGGGGTCCAGCAAGGCTTCTTAGAATCGGTTGGTCTGTGTTTGTTGGAATCCTGACATGAGACGTCAGAGCTTGCAGGCAAGCCCGGGGCTAAGCCCACGAGCAGGTGGGGCCTTGGCAAGAATTCCTTGTGGCGGCTTGTGCGCCGTTTGAGGGAGAGGTGTCTCCCTTAGTGTTTGCGGATTTATGCCAATTAGGGAAATGTGAGTACCCAAATGATGTGATGTTGTGCTAGATGGATACGCAGTAGGGTACCTTGGGTGAAGCCCGGGTGTTGCATTCATGTTGCATAGTAGACCCTTTCTTTATATGCTCAACCGATAGAGAACATATTTGATGATTGAGACATCCAAGCCTGTTTTAATGTTCTTCTGTTTATAGCTATTTTTATTGCATATGAAGTGCTAACTTGCAGGTTGGAGGGTTCCCCGGGGTCCGTTAGGGGCAGCCGGGAGGAGATGTGTTGTTACACAGTTTGAGGTCAGCCTTTGCTGACCCACGTTACTAATAATTTTTACAGGGCAAGGATCGCTTGCAGGAGCTAGCACGCCGGCCAAAAAGGCCTAAGCCCATGAAGTGTTTTTCCCTCTTTTGTAGCACTACAATGATGATGATGTTTGTTTGAGACCCTTTTGTCCGGCTTGCATGCCGAGGTAGATTAGGAGTGCTGAGCACATTCATGATTGATGTATTATGTCTCTTTTGGACACTTGTTGTTAGGCCTTAAGGCCATTTGTTTTACTCTTTAGTGGTGGATAACTTCTAGTCTTGTTTGTTTCCGCTGAGTTGTGCAAGTGTTTTGAGTTTGGGTAGTTATATCAACTTATAATACTAAAGCTGTGGCGTTCATATGCTGTGGGGCCCCGGCCGGACCCATATTATACGTCCACTACAGGGGAGGTGTTACAGAACTCCAGAGGGGTGTCCCTAATCTGGGCTCAACGAGGTCAACCCCGAATATTAGCTCAAAGTATGCCGAGATCAAACCTCTGCTCGACGAATGCCGAGCTCAAAACTCTGCTCGACGAATACCGAGCTCAGACCTCTGCTCGACGAATGCAGAGCTCATACCTCTACTTGACGAATACCGAGCTTAGACCTCTGCTCGATGAATGCCGAGCTCAAACCTATGCTCGACGAACTCAAGGCGAGTGCGGGGGGAGGGGCTAGCTCGTACGGCTCGCCCGTCTGGCTTTGGAGAGAGCGAGTTGGCCAACCGGTTCCTGCCTGCATGCTGTTCTGGTGCGGGCAGGGTACCTTGGTCCGCTCGCCTGTCCTGGTAGACCCACTCGGCGAACACACGGTTGTATTGTAAGAAGACTGTACCCTCACGTGTCAAAATCGCCTCCAGTTCCCCATTTTGGAGATTGATGGAGAATTTATATAGTTTTAAAAATATATCCAAGCTACAATCCCAGAATAGGCAAGCGTACTTATCGAAATATACTATAGGAAATGTCGTATTAGACTCGGGGCCTATTGAGTACTTCTACTCACGCAAAAAAATTTTATTTTATCTAATAATATTTTAGAGGTAATTAAAACTAAATGAAGAACAATGCAAATAAATCAAACACTTGATTAAGACTCCCTTTGAACTCAAATGAACTTTTATAAAATGCAAACTTTTAATTATCTACTTCGACCGTGGAGGTTCCTATATTACAAAAGCGTCTCTCTCGAGAATACGCTCTCGACTAAACTTACGTTGATTGGTTAAAACCTCTCGGCCAGTCGAAACCCCTAAGCTTGGCTTATGTGGTGAACCCCGCTATTGGATTTTACTCCAATCTGGAAGATCCATGACATCCTCTCTTGAGGAGTGCATGCGGCTCGTTCTCCCTTTGAATGATCTATTCATATCCACAACCTCTCGTTAAATCTAGGATACAGATCTAAAATCGAAGAACATATTCGCGAAATATGAATTCGACACAAAATAATTCAAAGATAAATCAAAGTAGAAATAAAGATAGTTTATAAAGGAATGAAATTTATTTAATTTTAAAGATTGTCATGATCAAGTGCAAATGGAATTAGCTACATGACATGATTAAACAAAATACATAAAGATTGAAAGGTAGACATGCTTACAATGAAAGAGTACTTGAATTGTAAATAGAAAAAGTTAAACTAAACTAGGACTTAAAAAGTACAAGAAAGAAATGTAAAGATAAGAAAATAAAGTGCTAAAACTGGCTAAGAACTACTCCTAGATGCCTCCTCCAGCTTCTGGAATTGTGTGGAATTTATAGGCAAGTTTGCTGGATGGTCACACACCTAGGTCACGCCCGTGACCTAGGACGTGTAGGGTTAGGAACCGTCGCCTTCAAGTCTTGGGAATGTTGGCACGAAACCACCAAAAATCATTAATTTGCAGGTCACGCCCCTAGGTCACGCCCGTGACCTAGGGCGTTCAAGTTTGTTACTAGAAATGACGACAAGGAGAAATGACGGGAATTTACTTTGGTAGTTGTTGAAGAGGTCACGCCCCTAGGTCATATCTGTCACCTAGGGCATGTAGGCTTGAACGCTTTGCAACAGACACTGCTGATTGATGACCAAGTAACACCGGGGAGTCATGCCTATAGTTCACTCCCGTGACCAATAGGTCACGCCCGTGTCCGGGGCATGTAACCAGAAAACCGCTTGGAAATAGAAACTACAGACCCGTCAGCTAGTCACGCCTGCTGGTCACGCACGTGACCCATAGGCCACGCCCGTGACCGGGCCGTGTAACTTTAATCGGACACGACAAGTACTCTGGAGCTCCTTTAAGGGTCAAAGGCACATGTCACACCCGTGACTGGTGCGTGTAAACATGATTTTTCAAGGAAATTCTTTGTTTATTCTTCTGATTAGCCTTGCATGCTCCAACTTGTTATATACAACCCAAATAGACCTAAAATATGAAAAAAACAATTAATAATACATATTAATTTAAAACTAAATAAACTATACTATTTATTTAATAAAAACTAAAAAAAATAACTATATAAATGACTTATCAAATACCCTCATACTTAATCTTTTGCTATTCCAGAGTAAAACTATGAGAAGTATTTATTAGTTATTAATATAATTTTAATTAAACTAAATATTTATTAAATCAAAAGAAAGTTAAAAGTAAACTTTAGCGATTTAAAATTGAGTCCAAAATATGAAATTAAATAGGAACAACACTTTGGTTGAATTGAGCCGTAAAATCAAGACTCTCTAATTCAAATTTTTATGAATTAAATTTATTTAGAGTAACCTATTTAGCACTTTCTCTCTAATTCAAATTAGTTTTGCTCTGGAATAGCACTTTGCTCTGAAAAAGAAAATGAAACCGTGAAGTGGGTTAGAGAAAGAGAATGATAAAATTATTACAATTCGCGCTTTCAAAATATCAACAAAAATTGTCCCCGAACAACTGGCCCAAAAACTTGATGAAGAATTTATATAGTTTTAAAAATATATCCAAACTATAATCCTAAAATAGGCAAGCGTACCTATCGAAAAATAATTAGGAAATGTCATATTAGACTAGGGGCCTGTTGAGTACTTCTACTCACGCAAAGTAATATTATTTTATCTAATAATATTTTATAGGTTACTAAAACTAAATGAAGAATAATGAAAATAAATCAAACACTTGATCAAGACTCCCTTTGAACTCAAATAAATGTTTATAAAATGCAAACTTTTAATTATCTACTTCGACCGTGGAGGTTCCTAAATTACAAAAGTGCCTCTCTCGAGAATACGCTTTCGACTAAACTTAGGTTGATCGATTAAGACCTCTCGGCCAGTCAAAACCCCTAAGCTTGCATTATGTGGTGGACCTCGCTATTGGATTTGACTCCAATCCGAAAAGGTCAGTGTCATCCTCTATCGAGGAGTGCATGCGGCTCCTTCTACCTTTGAGTGATCTACTCGTATCCACAACCTATTGGTAAATCTAGGATACAGATCTTAAATCGAATAACATATCCGCAAAATATGAATTTGACACAAAATAATTCAAAGATAAATCAAAGTAAAAATAAAGAAAGTTTATAAAAGAAAGAAGTTTATTTAATTTTAAAGATTGTAAAGATCAAGTGCAAATGGAATTAGCTACATGAAATGATTAAACAAAATACATAACGATATAAAGGGAGACTTGCTTACAATGAAAGAGTTCTTCAATTGTAAATAAGAAAAGTTAAAATAAACTATGACTTAAAAAGTACAAGAAAGAAATGGAAAGATAGAAAATAAAGTGCTTAAAATGGCTAAGAACTACTCCTAAATGCCTCCTCCAGCTTCAGGAATTGTGTGGAATTTATAGGCAAGTTTGCTGGATGGTCACGCCCCTAGGTCACGCCTGTGACATAGGGCGTGTAAGGTTTGAAACCTTCGCCTTCAAGTCCTGGGAACGTTGGCACAAAACCGCCAAATTTCGTTAATTTGCGGGTCATGCCACTTGGTCATGCCCGTGACCTAGGGCATGTCAAGTCTGTTACTGGAAACGATGGGATGGAGAAACGGCGGGAATTTACTTTGGCAGTTGTTGAAGAGGTCATGCCCCTAGGTCACGCCCGTGACCTAGGGTATGTAGGCTTGAATGCCTAGCAACGGACACTGCTGATTGTTGACCTAGTAACGCCGGGGAGTCAAGCCTATAGTTCGCCCCCGAGACCAATAGGTCACGCCCGAGTCCGGGGCGTGTAACCAGAAAACCTCCTGCAATCGAAACTGCAGACCCATCAGCTAGTCACACCTACTGGTCACGCCCGTAACCCATAGGTCACGCCCGTGACCGGGGCGTGTAACTTTAATCCGTTGCGACAAGTACTCTGGAGCTCCTTTATGGGTCACGACCACATGTCATGCCCGTGACCTGAAGGTCACGCCCTTGACCGTGGCGTGTAAACATGATTTCTCAAGAAATTCTTTGTGTGATCTCCTGATTAGCCTTGCATGCACCAACTTGTTATTTGCAGCCCAAATAGACCTAAAATACGAAAAGAAACGATTTATAATACATATTAATATAAAACCAAATAAACTATACTATTTTTTTAATAAAAAATCAACTGAAATAACTATATAAATTGACTTATCAGAGATCCCACGTAGAGGCAGAGGCGTGGCGACCCGATGGTTTTCGGGCGTAAAAATTTGAGTTGCAAAAATTGCTTAGTCAAATGGAAACGGAGCCCGCCATCTGGAATATCTTGCGCCGGGGAGTTTGTCTTAAATAAAATGTGCCTGACTATTCCAACATTTGTGACCATACCAGGCACTAGAGCACCGGATCCCATCAAAACACCGCAATTAAACGTGCATGAGCAAGAGTAATACTGGGATGGGTGACCTCCTGGGAAGTCCTCGTGTTGCACCCATTATTTTTCGCTCGGCTCCATGAATGCCCATTTTTAACTACGGCGAACGTGCTTTCTCTATGAACGCTGGACCGAGGTTTCCACCATGCAGACATGGTGGAATTTTCGAAATCATCAAAACGGACACGTGGCCTTAGCACCCCGCACAGGAGATGAGCAGGAAATCAAAAGAATTGCGTTACTTAGTTTCCAATGCAAGCCACTTCAAACGACCATAACTATTGATCAGACCATCCGATTTTGGCACATAATACCATTTCGGAAGGCTCTCGGAGTTTCCCATCCACGGGCGAATGGGGTGAACCCGTTCGAGCTCGTTTCGCATCGTCAAATTTAGCATATTCAACCCCATTGAAAATTTATCCCAGTGTTTTCCTTTCGTCAGTTTCGTCCTTATGGATGTGCTAGTGAAGGCTTCGTGAAACACTTCCAGGAATACAGTAATGTCTGCGAGATGACTGCGGGCACACACGTTAAAATCACCGCCAGTTACCCATGTCTGAGATACCATGTAGAGGTTGCGACGTGGCGACCTGGAATTTGTCGGCATAAAAATTTGAGATGCCAAAATTGATTAATCAAATGGAAACGAAGCACACAATTTGGAAGATCGCGCGTCGGTGATCTTAGCTTAAATAAAATGTGTTGGACTATTCCAATGTGTGCGAACATACCAGCACTAGAGCACCGGATACCATCAGAACTCTGCAATTAAGCGTTCCTGGGCGAGAGTAGTGCTGGGATGGTTGACCTCCCGGGAAGAACTCGTGTTGCACCCATTTTTTGCCGCTCAACTCCATGAACGCCCTTTTTTTACCTACGGCAGACACGCTCTCTCTACGAATGCAGGCCCGAGGGTGCCCCCGAAGTGGACTGGGAGAAATTTTTGGAATCAACAGAATAGATATTTGGCCTTAGCATCCTGCGTAGGCAATGAGTAAGAAATCAAAAGAAAGCCGTGAATTATTATCCACTGCAAGCCACTTCAAATGGCCATAACTTTTTAGAGATCCCGCCTAGAGGTGGCAGCGTGACGACCCGGCGGTTGTCGGGCATAAAAATTTGAACCGCCAAAATTGCTTAGTCGAATGGAAACGGAGCGCGCAATCCGTAAGATCACGCGTCAGGGATCTTGGCTTAGATAAAATGTGTCAGACTATTCCAACGTGTACGACCATACCAGCACTAAAGCACCGGATCCCTTCAGTACTCCATAGTTAAGCGTGCCAGTGCGAGAGTTGTACGGGGTTGGGTGACCACCTAGGAAGTCCTCGTGTTGTACTTATTTTTTTTCCGCTCGGCTCCATGAACGCCCATTTTTACCTATGGAGAACGCGGGCCCGAGTGTGCCCCCCACGCAGACTGGGTGGAATTTTCGGAATCAACAGAATGGACATGTGGCCTTAGCATCTTGTGCAGACGATGAGCGGGAAACAAAGAAAGACGTGACTTAACTTCCTATGCAAGCCACTTCAAACGGCCATAACTATTGATCAGACTATCTGATTTTCACGCAAAATACCATTTCGAAAAGCTCTCGGAGTTGCCCATCCATAGACGAATGGGGTGAACACATTCGAGCTCGTTTCACGCCTTTAGATTGTGCATATTCAACCTCGTTGAAAAGTTATCCGAGTGTTTTCCTTTCATCGGTTTTGTCCTAATGGATGTACTAGTGAATTCTTCGTGAAAAATTTCCACGAATACAGTAATGTCCACAAGATGATGACACGCTCACGTGGCTAAATCGCTTCCAGTTCCCCATTTCGGAGATCCAATGTAGAGGCGGCGTCATGGTGACCCGGCGGTTGTCGGGCTTAAATTTTTGAGGCGCCAAATTTCGTAATGGAATGGAAACAGAGCCCGCAATCCGAAAGATTGCGCGTCAGGGAGCTTGGCTTAAATAAAATGTGCCGGACTATTCCAAAGTGTGAGACCATACCACCACTAGAGCACTGGATCCCATCAGAACTCTGCAGTTAAGCGTGCTTGGGTAGGAGAAGTACTACGATGGGTGACTGCCTGAGAAGTCCTCGTGTTGCACCCATTTTTTGACATTCGGCTCTATGAATGCCCATTTTTAACCTGCGATGAACGTGGCCCCGAAGGTGCGCAGGCAACGAGCTGGAAATCAAAAGAAATGGGTGACTTAATTTCCAATGCAAGACACTTCAAATTGCCATAACTATTGATCAGACCATCTGATTTTCGAACAAAATACAATTTCGGAAATCTCTCGGAGTTGCCCATCCACGGGTGAATGGGGTGAACCCGTTCGAGCGGGTTTTGCATCCTCATATCGCGCATATTCAACCTCATTAAAAGTTATCCCAGTTTTTTTGTTTCGTCGGTTTCGTCCTAATAAATGTGCCAGCAAAGGCTTCGGTAAACACTTCCAGGAATACAACAATATCCCGAGATGACTGCACGCTCAAGCAAAAGAATGCCGCAAGTTCCACTTTTCGGGGATCCCGAGTAGAGATGGTGGCGTGGTGACTGAGCGGTTGTCGGGCGTAAAAATTTGAGTCGCCAAAATTTCGTAATCGAATGATATCGGAGCACCCAATCTGCAAGATCGCGCGTCGGGGAGCTTGGCTTAAATAAAGTTTGCCATCCTATTCCAACGTGTGCGACCATACCATCACTAGGGCACCGGATCCCATAAGAATTCCACAGTTATGTGCGTTAGGGTGAGAGTAGTACTAGGATGGGTGACCTCCCGTGAAGTCCTTGTGTTGCACCAATGTTTTGCCGCTCGGCTCCATGAATGCACATTTTTACATGTGGCGAATGCGCTCTCTCTATGAACGCGGGCTCGTGGGTGCCCCCCACGTAGATTGGGAGGAATTTTCAGAATCAACAGAACGGACATGTGGCCATAGCATCTTGCACAGGCGATGAGCAGGAAATAAAAGAAAGGCGTCACTTAGTTTCCAATGCAAGCCACTTCAAATGGCCATAACTACTGATCAAAACGTCTGATTTTCGCACACAATACCATTTCAGAAAGCTTTCGGAGTTGCCCATCCACTGATGTATGGGATTAACCTATTAGATCACGTTTCGCGCCCTCAAATGACATATATACAACACCGTTGAAAAGTTATCCCACTGTTTTCCTTCCATCGGTTTGGTCCTAATGGATATGCCAGGGAAGGCTTCGGGAAACACTTCTGCGAATTCAGTAATGTCTGCAAGATGACTGCGTGCTAATGCTGCTAAATAACTTCCAGTTCCCCATTTTGAAGATCTCGCATAGAGGCGTCGGCGTGGCGACCCAGAGGTTGTCAGGCATAAAAATTTGAGTCGCCAAAATTGGCTAATCGAATGGAAACAAAGCCCGCAATCCGCAAGATCGCGGGTCAGGGAGCTTAACTTAAATAAAATTTGCCGGATTATTCCAACATGTGCGACCATACCAACACTAGAGCACCGAATCCCATCATAACTCCGCAATTAAGCTTGTCAGGGCGAGACTAGTACTTGGATGGATGACCTCCTTGGAAGTCCTCGGTTGCACCGATTTTTTGCTGCTCGTCTCCATAAACGCACATTTTTACCTGCATAGAACGTGCTCTCTCTATGAACACGGGCCCGGGGCTGTCCCCCACATGGAGTGGGCGAAATTTTGGGAATCAATAGAACTGACCTGTGGCCTTAGAATCCTGCACAGACGATGAGCAGAAAATCAAAAGAAAGGTGTGACTTACTTTCCAATGCAAGCCACTTCAAACGGACATAACGTTTTCTCAGACCGTCCAATTTTCACGCACAATACCATTTCACAAAGCTCTCGGAGTTTCCCATCCATGATGGAATGGGGTGAACCCATTCGAGCTCATTTCATGCCCTCAGATCACGCATATTCAACCCCGTTGAAGAGTTATCCTAGTGTTTTCTTTTAGTCGGTTTTGTCTTAATGGAAGTGCCAGTGAAGGCTTCGGCAAGCAATTCCAGGAATACAGTAATGTCCGTGAGATGACTGCGTGCTCACGCGGAGAAATCGCAACAAGTTTTTGGAGATCCCGCTACGAGGAGGCGGCGTGGCGACTCGGCGGTTGTCGGGCATAAAAATTTGTGCCGCCAAACTTGCTTAATAAAATTGAAACGGATCCCGCAATCCGCAAGACAGCGCATCGTGGTGATTGGCTTAGGTAAAATGTGTCAGACTATTCCAACGTGTGCGTCCATACCAGCACTAGAGCACCGGATACCATAAAAACTGCGTGGTTAAGCGTGCTAGGGAGGAGGAGTGCTGGGATGGGGGATCTCCTTGGAAGTCCTCGTGGTGCTCCCATTTTTTCTCGCTCGGCTCCATGAATGCCCATTTTTACCTGTGGCGATCGCGGTCCCTAAGGTTCCCCTCATCCAGACTGGGAGGAATTTTGGAATCAACAGAATGGACCCGTGGCCTTAGCATCTTGCGCAGGCAATGAGCATGAAATAAAAGAAAGGCATGACAGTTTCCAATGCAAGCCACTTGAAACAGCCATAACTGTTGATCAGACCGTCTGATTTTCGCCCACAATCAAATTTTGAAAAGTTCTTGGAGTTGTCCATCCATGGGTGAATGGGGTGAACCCATTCGAGCTCATTTCATAGCCTCAGATCGCGCATATTTTGCCCAGTTGAAAAGTTATCCCAGTGTTTTGTTGTTGTCAGTTTTGTGCTAATGGATGTGCCAGCGAAGTCTTAGGGAAACACTTCCACGAATACAGTAATGTCTTTAAGATGACTACGTGCTCATACAGCTAAATCACTACAAGTTGCCTATTTTGGAGATCCCGCATAGAGGCAGCAGTATGCCGACCCGGCGGTTGTCGGGCGTAAAAATTTGAGCCGCCAAAATTGCTGAATTGAATGGTAACAGAGCCGGCAATCCGGAAGATCACGCGTTAGGGAGCTTGGCTTAATTAAAATGTGTCGGACTATTCCAATATGTGTGACCATACAAGCACTAGATAACGTGTCGGGGAGCGTGCTTGGGCGAGAGTAGTACTGGGATGGTCGACATCCTGGGAAGTCCTCGGGTTGCACTCATTTTTGCCGCTCGGCTCCATGAACGCCCATTTTTACCTGCGACAAACGCGCTCTCTCTACAAACGCAGGCCCGAGGGTGCCACACACGCGGACTGCGAGGAATTTTCAAAATCAACAGAATGGACACGTGGCCTTAGAATCTTGCACAGGCGATGAGCAGGAATGATGGCGAAGATGTCCCACCATGTGTTCGTGATGCTCATGACCGTTTGACTTTTGGCGACGAAGTTCCGCCACCTATTCATGATGGCGTTGCGGATATAGTCGTTGATTTGTGTCTCAGAGAATTTGATTATTTTGACGGTCGTTGTCGCAAGCTTGAAGATGAGATTTTACCGCGACATCCATCACCAGCGTCGTGCCAAATCTCCGCAACATGTTACGCATTTAAGCATTTTAATTTAAGCATTTTTATTTCATGCATTTTGATTTAAGCATTTTATTTCGTACTTGTTATTTCAATTTAATGTTTGTGATGGACTTCTTATAACCATCCAGATCAAGTTTAATATGGTATGGTGGAGATTGAGTGGTCTATCCTATATATATATATGCTTGCATGGGTAATGAAAAACATAGATTGGAATGAGAAAAGAAAACCCTAATTCTATTTGAGAATTTTCCCATCCGCTTTGTCAAATTTCGGACCTCCCTTCTCCCACTCTTGGCCGCCGACCTCCCTCCTCCCCTCTAGAGGTTCGACCACCTTTCCCCTCCCCCTCTCCTGTCCTCTAATCCCCTCCACTATAACCCTCCTCCGTTCCAACTACGTTCAACTAATCACAGGAAATCTCCCCTTAAATAGTTCGCCACTACAAGGATTCTCCTTCTAGGGTTCGGCTAATCTCCAAATCCCCTCTTGGTGGATTTCGGCCAAGGACAACATCTATAACAATCTATTCCATCATAGGTGGTTCATAAGAAGGTGGCTTTCATCTTCATCATCTGGTGTGGTTACGTGGAATTGCGTGGAAGTGGATACTTCCACATTTATTGTGTGCTTCCTCCACTCATCTTTGTCGACGGATTTGCAAATCTATTGCTTGGGACTGGGTAACGATATCTAATCCTCCTCAAGTTTGATTACTCTATTTTATTGTGGTATTTGGTGATTTAGAAGGCTAGTGATTTGTCCGGATTTATATTGAAATTATTGTATTACTAAAATCTGAATTTCAAGCATTTATTTTATCCAGCTGTTTTCGTATAAATTGGATCGGGTGGATCTCGTGAATGCTAGTAGAAATCAGGTTCGTTAACCCTTGATTTTCTCTTTGATTTCAAGTGATTTGGCCAACCTCATATTAATTAAATTTGGGATTGATTTTGGACTTTGTTGAAATCGCTATTTTAGTCCGGATCTTATTTTTTGGTTTTGTGAATGCTTGCGGATAATATTAATTTGATTAGCTAATTGTTCGGATCGTGTAGGTCGTATTTGCTTGAGCGAACATTGGCACATAGCTCTTGTTTAATCTCTAAACGGGGTCACGACCCTTTGCTTTTTGCGTTGTTAAAGGATGTGTCATAAATTGGTTGAATTCATCTGTTAACCTAGAAGTCCGTGATCCCTTCCAAGGTAGCTAGCTTGTTTGTCGCGGCCTGCTCCAGGCTCCCCCTAGAGGTCGCGAGCTGTCTCAGCCCTCTTGGAATCTTGCAGATAGACTCCTGTATTTGCGTAGGCCGCGCGGCTTGGGCGCTCTCCCCGGTCTAACCACCCAGGTCGCGCAAAAGTCGTTCGTTCTGTAGGGGCTGCAGACTGCTTCCACAGTCTGCACTACAGTCCATACGATTAGGTCAGCTAACCGCGTAATGGTTCTCTCAATTCCAACAGGTACGGACTACCTAACTAGGTGGCGTACTCATATTACTATCCTCCCAGACTGCTCGGTAACCGCATGCTCAGCAGGAGGCGAGGTCTTCTCTCTCTCCAGCCCACTCCTATAGGTCGCGCGGCCAGCAAGGCTAGGTTATCTCCCGACGACCATCCTATTTATAGGTGCGGACAACTCTCCGCTACATCCCAGTCCACCAAGAAGAAGGTGACCTACATCCAGGTCACCCAATAGTACGCGATAAGCTTCAGGTCACCATCTGATGCGTCGGCAAGTGCACCAGTCGCTGTCAAGTAATAAATTTTGGAATAGCTCCCCCGAATGTCGATCTTGAGGGAATGCAGGTTGGGTACATGATAGCATTGCAGAAAGATCGTTACTAAGAGTTAAATGAAATAATAAAGGGGGTTGGTTTTGCATTCCAAATTTTAACAAATCAAAAAAGAACTAATGCAGGCCGCTATGCCATCCTTCGTGAGGCAAATGGACGGAGATCAAGAGGATGGAGTGAACACAACTGCGGAGAGTGAGGGTCGCAATCAACTCTTCAACCGCCAACACTACCCTCTGTTTGAGTGGTTCTGGTACCGAGTGAAGTGGATGTGAATGGAGGCGAGTGCATCCCAGCTAACAAAAGTGAACGTAACTAACCCAAACAAACTTCATTCATAGAGAAATAAAAACATGTTTAGGTTCATTATAAGCTTTATAGTACAATCCACTATGGAGAAGAGGTAGAATAAACTGAAAGGGGGAAAACCTAGCCGTGGTTCTTGGCCGCAGTGGTGGGTTGTCATTCCACTTCACGACTCTGACCGTCGTTGCTTCTGGAGGAAAATGATAATCAATCAACTTGTCTTCCTCCATCTTCTTCCCTTTACTTCAAGATTTTCTCCCTTTTGCCCAACTGAATAGTACCAGACGATCTCTGTTGCACACTGCTGGTAACCAAAAACTCTCTAAACGGTTGAAGATGGCTTCAGATCGCCGGAGAAAGCTTCCCAGAGGGTGGAGATGAGTGGAGGACCTGCGAGGGTCAGAAACTGCTCTTTGCGGGCAACAACAGGGTGAAAAATGAATGCAATGATGCAATAATTCGCGGAGCACGGGTTTAAATACTACAGTAGAAAAATAGAGCGCACGATCAGTGGCGCTCGACCAGAGGTCGTGCGGACTAGATCCCCTGATCGTGCGATTAGCAATGGCAGAACTCCAAAAAAATAGAATAAACAGGCACGAGCAGTGGCGCACGACCAGAGGTCTTGCGCACTATGTCCAATGATCGTGCGATTGCCCCAGACAGAACTTGGAAAAATGGAGAATAGTGTGCACGGTCTATTGCTCACAACCAGTGGTCGTGCACTATAGATACAATGATCGTGCGCAGTATTCCTGTACTGTTTGGTGTTCTATGAATAGACCGGACATGACCAGCGATCGTACGCTAAGGAGTCCACTGACCGTGCACGTGTAAAAATGCACGATCAGTGGCCCTTAGGCAAAAAACATTCCCAAACGATCCTGAAACACACACATGACCATTGTACCTGCAGCAAAAACAGAAGAGCAACCGAAATGGGCATTCCACATTCTCCAGACACAAAAAAACACCAAGTAGGGCAAAAGTATAAAAACTACGGAATCACACTGAAAACGGGCCAAAAGTGCACTTAACATGGAATGGACATAATAACAAATATGAACAATTATGGCTCTAATGTGCAGTGCATCAACGAGAAAACTAGCCCAGATAAGTCCAAAAATATGTATATAACTTGGACTAATCACACCCCCAGACTTAAACATTTGCTCGTCCCGAGCAAATCATCTCTCTGTGGACTAGAAAATATTTAGCTGGCTTTGTAATTTCAAAATATAGTAATGAGAGAAATCAAATATATCATGGACATAGAAAATAAAATAGATAAACTTTTTAATTATACTACAGAATTTATACTTGTTGACAGGTATAAATAAATATTGTATCTACTCAAAATTGGAATTCAGGAGAATCGTTCAGTCATATGTAGGAAGAAAGTAGGCAGGCCACACAGGTGAGCTTTCCCAAAGACTTGGGCTTAGGATCACATCCAAAGAAATCCATCAATGTCAGGGACCATACGCTTGCTCGTTCACACTCTCTCCATGATACTAGCTCGTCAAGCGTGAATCCGCAGGACATTTATGATAATTATGGGGCTTAAGCTAAGGTTTGGTAGTCAAAGATAACCAATGATTAGCTAAACCAATGCAGCCCCTCAGAATTGCACGTGTGACACACCCCTAGACTTAGCTTGAAAACCGGGTGTGTACACGCCCTAACCCGACCAATATCATGATAAACTAGATGGGGATTCCTTTTCTCATTATAATTCTTTTTTTAGATTTTCTCTTTTAATTATCTCCTCTTTTTTTCTCTTTCTTTTGCAATCCCCAACATTTTAGCAAATAAACTTTTATGTATTCATATACCACATCACTAGAATTCCACACATCACAACTCGTCAAAATATTAATTTCACTGGAGCCCATAGATTTGGTTCCGATTGGAGGATTGGCTTTAGGATTTGGTGAATGAAGGTGGAGATGAATCAAAGGAGGGTCAGGCACAAACTTTACTTGTAATGGTTAGCAGTTAGGACAAGGTAAACAAGGCTCAAACTATCCAAAGTGATGGCCTTCTTCACACTCACGCTTGACTAACCATGCACCAAAGCTTCGAGAGTAGCTTGGGGCAAGTTCTTAGCCACCGAGAAAGATGATCCTTCCTCCCAAGTCGAGCAAAACGAGTCTAGTGATGGCTACACACATCCCTACAATACCGTTCAGTTTCACCAGATTCGACATTTTTGAGTAGTAGAAACAATATTTACATCTACAGAAAAAGTATAAATGTGCGAGCATAAAGAAAAATTAAATCTATACTATTTCTACACAGACCATGAGTACTCGATTAGGAGCACTGCACGAGTTTCACACTACTCTATCCTAAAATCCTAAGCTAGCACCAGTATTTTAAAGTTTACATACAAGCAATGCATTTGACTCGAGCTGCGCGTGTGGATAAGATCGCGCTCAAGTGGGTGGTTCAGTGTGTGCTACAGTGATTTTGAAATAAATAAATAACAACTGGTATGTTATAAAAAGTGTGCTCATGTAGTGAACACATTCATGCTCTCCCCCCAGACTTGAATGTGACACTAATAAAACTAAACATTTCAAATAATATAAAGAGTTAGGGGTAAGAAGTACCTATGCTCAAAACTTAGCATACCAGTCGTGCTGCATGGTTTCCGATAGCGGCAGGTCTGCTGCGCTTCAAAAATTTCCAGCACCTGCATATTAGAGATCCTACGCAAAACCAAAAAATAGAAATACATATATATAAAGAAATACATCACACAAAAAGGACCAAGTGGTACTACATGGGATGTCTCGCAAAAGCCCTTTTCTTTACCGTCCTTATGGTGGAATAAATACCTCTATTAAGCATGATATAGAGTTTTATGTCCACAACAAACTAATTAAAAAACTACGCAAGTCCACTGAGCAGTTACTAGCATAAACTATCCAACAACTATCAACTAAACGCATATTTATGATATAGCTCCCCGCTAGAGTGAAAATGGCCAGGGTTTGAAGCTTTAGGATTCAAGTTGGTTTTACCAACTGGCCCCAAGCCACTTGCTTCTCTCCCTGGAGAGCTACAAAATGAGCGGATCGCAAAAAACGTTCATTTTTTTATTTCTCCATAGTGGGAGAATGCCACTTAGCGTAAGCAACTGACTCTCCATCCAAGGTTTTAGGTTTCATCGTCTTCGATGCCATAGTGACAACCAGATCTGCCCACGAAACCTTATGATTAAACTGTTTATCCTTAAATTCAACATGAGGAGGTGGAGAATCATGCTCCTACACATATCTAAACTGAGGAATTTCATCAGCATCCTCCTCACGAACCAACAGCTCCTTCTTTTCTTCCCCATCACCATGCACTTCTTCAGAGGTACTTCTTCTCTCCTTCTGCTTCCACGTCTCCTGTTTATCTCTGGAATCCACATTACTAAACAATTCGTCAGTGATAACAACAGGAGGCGGGTACAGAGGTTCAGTCACGGTGCTAGGAAAGCACGCCGGTTTCACCACATTTGGTACAACGACCTCCCCCTTGGAAAAGTCTAAGGTGGCGCTACTTTCCCTCAAAAATGGGACTCCCAAGATTGGGATAGAAGTATTTTTGATAGGCCCTAATACTTGGAAATCCGCTACAACCTTGCTTCCTTCCACCGTAACTTCAACCTCTTTCACCTCTCCATCAGTCTCCACCAGAACTCTGTTAGCTAAAACACGAGATGTACGATCATCCAAATTTAATTTTAAATTAAACTTCTCGACGTATTGCAACTCGAGAACATTTCTAGAAGATCCGGAATCACAAAGGGCGAGTGTGTCGATGTTGTTGATCGTACAAGCGATCACTAGATCTCCACACACCCCCTCTTTCTTTACAGCAAGACTCCTCCCCCGATCTACGAGGTTCTTTTTTGTGTTGCATGGAAGAGTCCATTGGGGACGCTCAACAAGCACCTGGGCCAATTGTCCCAGTTGCACTTGTAGATTCTGCATAGATGCAGTCTGATTAGCCATATTCGATTGAGCGACCTCCACAAACTTCTCCATCATTTCTTCCAAATTACTCTTCCTAGGTACCGAAGGGATTTGATTATAACCCGTGTTTGGTGGCATCAGTTGGCTCCTAGAGGCTGAAGCATCAAATTGATGTTGCCCTGGTTGCCATCGTTCGCCACCGGCATTTTGGTTCCACGAAAAGTTGGGGTGATTTCTCACCCCTGGATTATACGCATTCCCATATGGCACAACATTATTTTGGTTAGCAATGAAATTCACAGATTCATTCATATTTAGATTATACAGCTCACCACACAGTTTGCCTCCCTGGCATTCATATGTGTGATGGTCGTCCCCGCTGCATCCTTGGCAAAAGATTGCCATGATAGGTGTTGCAGTTGGTACAGCCGATCCAAGATCGAATATTCCACTGTTGTTCCTTTGGGTATTTCTCGCAGCAATCCAATATATGCTGTGTGAGGCTCTATCTTGCAGAAGCCTCAGGGCATCATCAGGTGTAAGGTTCATCAATGAGCCTCATGCAGTGACGTCAATCATAGCACTATAATTGGGCTCGATGGCAAAGTAGAAATGGCCCACCATGTTCCAAAGCTGAAACTCATGGTTTGGGCATTTCCGCATCAAGTCATTAAAGCGTTCCCACGCCTCCGCCAGGCTCTACTGATCGAACTGGTGAAAGTTACCAATCTCCCGGCGGAGGTTGACAATCTTGTCTACCGGATTAAACTTCTCCAGGAATCACGCCGTTAAGGCATCCCACGTTGTGGCAGCCCCAAGAGGTAAGCCATGCAACCACGCCTTGGTTTTATTACGCAGTGAAAATGGGAATAGCTTCATCTTCACCGTTTCATCGGTTATTCTGCCGTAACGGAAGGTCTCGTATATCTCAGAAAATTCTGAGAGATGCATGTGTGGGTCCTCGCTCTGCAACCCAGAGAACTGAGTGTTGCTGCGTATCATGGTCAAATTGGCCGGTTTGATATCAAAATGCAGGTTAGGGATGGCCAGCTCAAAAGCTGGATACACACTCCCAGCAGTGGGAATAGTGTAGTCCCTCATCGTGTGAGGCCTCAGCCTATTTACCTCATTCTCATCAACATGCTGCACTCCAGCAGCAGCTCCATTCCCTCTCGAACCAGCCCTATACATCGGCTGTCCCTGCCAGTTTCCAATGTTCTCATCAGTATTTGGCCCAAAGATGGGCTCTTCCCCTCTTCCATTGCCTCGATCTTAATTAGATTGTGATCCATCTCTAGACAAGCGTTTTGCGGTACGCCTCCGTGCTCGAGCGGCCCTCTCTATTTCAGGATCGTAGGCAAGCAACTCTCCTGATCCTTACCTCTGCATACACTACAGATTACAACAAAACAAAAAAAATAAAAAACAACGAGTCTTGAGTAACAACCTTTGACAACCCAGATCACTTACGCATGCACTCCCCGACAACGGTGCCAAAAACTTGATGCGTCGGCAAGTGCACCGGTCACTGTCAAGTAATAAATTCGGGAATAGCTTCCCCGAATGTCGATCTCGAGGTAATGCAGGTTTGGTAGGTTCTAGCGTCGCAGAAAGATCATTACTAAGAGTTAAACGAAACAATAAATGGGGTTGATTTTGGATTCCTAATTCTAACAAAACCAAAAAAGAACTAATGCGGGTCGTAAGCACAGCTTCTCTTGGTGGATGGAACTAGTGCAGACTGCTATGTCGTGCTTTGTGAGGCGAATGGATGGAGAGTAAGCGGATGGAGTGAACACACGTGTGGAGAGTCAGGGTCGAAATTACCTCTTCAACCACCAACACTAGCCTTTGCTAGAGTGGTTATAGTGCGCGAGTGGAGTGGATGTAAATGGAGACTAGTGCATCACAGATAACAAAAGAGAATGTAACTAACCCAAGCAAACTTCATTTATAGATAAATAAAAACAAGTTTAGGTACAGTACAAGCTTTAGAGTACAATCCACTATGGAGAAGAGGTAGAATAAACCGAAAGGGGGAAAGCCTAGTCGTGGTTCTTGGTCGGAGTGGTGGGTTGTTAGTCCACTTCACGAGTTTGACCGTGGTTGCTTTTGGATGCAAATGGTTGTCAATCCACTTGTCTTCCTCCATCTTCTTCCCTTTCCTTCAAGCTTTTCTCCCTTTTGCCCAACTGAATAGTACCAGAAGTTCTCTGTTAGACACTACTGGTGGCAGGAAACTCTTTGAATGGTTGAAGATGACTTTAGATCGCCTGAAAAAGCTTCTCGAAGGGTGGAGATGAGTGGAGGACCTGCCGCGGTGAGAAACGGCGCGAGCGTGGTGAAGAATGAAAGCGGTGATGCCCTAATTCGTGGAGCACAGGTTTAAATACTGTTGCAGAAAAACAAAGCACAGGTTCAGTGGCGCATGACCAGAGGTCGTGTGCACTGGTCCACTGATCATGGGATTAGCAATGGAAAAACTTCAGAAAAATAGAATAAATGGGCACGAGCACTGGCGCACGATCAGAGGTCGTGCGCACTATGTCCAATGATCGTGTGATTGCCCCAGACAGAACATGGAAAAATTGAGAATAACGCACATGATCAGTGGCTCACAACCAATGGTCGTGCGCTATAGATATAATGGCGTGCGCAATATTCTTGTACCGTTTGGTGTTCGATGAACAGACCGAGCACGGCCAGCGATCGTGCGCTAAGGAGTCCACTAACCATGCGCGTGTAAAAATGCACGATTAGGGGCCCTTAGGCAAAAAACATTCCCAAACGAACTCGAAACACACAAACGACCTTGTACCTGCAGCAAAAACAGAAGAGCCACCGAAATGGGCATTCCACATTCTGCAGACACAGAAAAAAACTAAGTAGGGCAAAAGTATAAAAACTATGGAATCACACTGAAACGGGCCAAAAGTACACTTAACATGGAATGGACAAAATAACAAATATGAAAAATTATGGCTCTAAAGTGTAGTGCATTAACAATAAAACTAGCCCATATGAGTCCAAAAATATGTATATAACATGGACTCATCTCCAGCCAGGTGACAACTCCTCAGGTCGTCCAAGTGATAAGAGTCAGCCCGCCTAGCAGGTGCGGTAGGGCTGTCCATCCAATAGGAGAAAGAGTTCAGCAGTAGGGGTGACCTACTCCTTCAGTCCGCCAGTTTGCCCAATCGACGACTAACCCTTCTTTCCACCTGTTGAAGGCAGACTCGGTCTCAGTCCGCTTGAGGAGGGACTGGGTAGTAGGACCGACAACTCTTCACCAGACCGCACAACACAACACAGACTCAACTCCAGCTGCCAGAAGGTGCCAAGCTCACTCCTCCAGCAAGGGCGATCTGCTCCTTCTACCCACAAGAAGGTAGCAAACTGGCTCTATCCAGCAGCTGAGGTGGACTCAACCTGTCCGCCGCGAGCTAGGCAGACTCATTGAGTAGTCCGCCAAGAGCACTCCAACTTCCTAGCACCGGCCACTTCCCAGCAGTAGGTGAACTACTCCTCAGCTCACATAGCGTGATGCAGGCTCGCTTAGTTCGGCAGAGGCGTACTCATCCTAGTCCGCCAATAGCAGATCAGTTCTAGACAAGTTACTATCTACACAACTTGGCGCAGACTCGGCAGATTCCATGTCTATTCACACAATTCACCGACATGCCGGGGGAAATGTTACCAGGACCGTCACCTCCTAAGGCCTATAAATAGACCCCCATACCTCTCATTGTTGACACACACGAGGGTTAAGGACCAACCTACACAGTAAACCCTATAACCTCAGTTTCTCTGCCCGCCAATGCTGTCGCGGAGTGATTCCGCGCGGATAAGTCATTCTGGCTTGGTTTCTGGCCTTGGATTTCAGCGACCTTACCAGTCTTCTCTGCTTCATTGTGCAATCCGGTCGGCCTAAATTAGCGAGTTGTGGAATCCGTTGTCCGTGCGGTCTGCCGGCATCCTTGTTCAAACTGAGCGGCCTCTGGCATCTTCTTTCCACTAGCCGCCTGCTTCCCCTTGTACCCTTTATACTCTCATGTAAAGGAATCAACTCAAGCTGTAATACTGAATTATAATCAAATGAAAGCCCATCGTAGGAGTGGCATTTAAGCCACGGCGGGTTAAGTCAGATGTTGCTGCTTCCAGCGGCCCCTCTTCTATTCTTCTCTTCTCTCTCGGCATCAATCTTCAAACCTAACCGTCAAAGTAACCGTCTGCTCGACAGTTCCTCATCAAGATTCCCTTCTATGCCCCGCATCCTCATCAACCTCTCCTCTATCCCTGCAATCTCTCCACCTCGCTCGTGAGATCGAACAACCATTATCTACTGGCGCGTCCATTTCCGCACATCAACAGTTAACACGCGACCTTCTGATCTCAAACAGATGGTGAAAACCAACGGTTAGCCATGACAGATCGTCAACCAGATGATAACCTTGCTCCTTCAAGTACTATTGAAGATCCTCTTTGGGAAACCTTGGAGCAATTGCGATGGGAAACCACCGAACAATTTCAGGCAATCAACTATACTTTAGCTGCTATCACACAGTGATTAGAGATGCAATCTGCAGCAGCACTGTTAACCGAGAAATCGACATTCCCTTCCAAGGTAGCCAACTTGCAAGTCGCGGCCTTCTCCAGGTTCCACCTGGAGGTCGCGACTTATCCACTCTAAGGATGGGCGGATAGACTTCTCTGTCCTCTCATGCTGCAATGCTTGGGCGGTCTCCCCGGTCTGAACGCCCAGGTCGCACAACAACCGCTTGTTCTGCAGGGGCTGCAGACTACTTCCTCAGTCCGCCACTACAGGCCATGCAGTTGGATCAGCTAACCATACAATTAATGGTTCCCTATATTCCAACAAGTGGACTACCTAACTAAGTGGCAGACTCACATTACCATCCGCACAGACCGCCAGGTAAACGCGTACTCGGCAGGAGACGCGGCCTTCTTCATCCCACTCCTGCAGGTCGCACAGCAAGCAAGGTAAACCACCACGTCCCCAGGTGGCCTTCCTCCAGGTTGCCCAACAGTACCCGACAAGCTTGTCCATAAAATAGGAGACGGACTTCTGCAGTGGGGGCGACCTGTATGACCTGATCCTTCAGTCCGCCAGGTCGCCCAGTCGGATACCAACTCTTCTGTCCGCCAATAGTTCGCGGACTCGGTCACAGCCCGCCTATGGAAAGACTTGACAGCATGGCCTTCTACTCTACACCAAACTGCACAACACAATACGGACTCAACCCCCGCCCGCCAGAATGTGGCTGGCTCACTCACTCCAGCATGGACGATCGGCTCCTTCTACCCACCAAGGGGTAGCGAGCTCGCTTCAACAAACATTATGCGCGATGTGCACTATTCAGTCAGCCAATTCGCCAATCCCTTGTCGCCCAGTAGGGGGGACAATCCTCCAGCAGCATAGGCAGACTCTACTTGTCCGTTGCGGGCTTGGCGGACTCACTATGTAGTCCGCCACTCAACACTCCAGCTTCCCAGCTCAGGCAACTTCCCAGCAAGAGGCAGACTACTCCTCAGCTCACATATCTCGACGCGGGCTCATTCAATGTAGTAGAGGCAGACTCGTCCCAGTCGACCAACAACAGATCAGCTCAAGTAGATAAGTCCCTATATGCAAAACTTGGTGCAGACTCGGCAGACTCCTCGTTCTACATGCACAACTCACCATCTCACCGGGGGTAACATTACCAAGACTGTTTCCTCCTTGGGCTAATAAATAGACCCCCATACCTCTCGTTGTGGGGGAGGACAACCGAAGTCAAGGTGAAGGCATCAATACCTGCATACAAAACTTCCCAGTCAGCGCGACCTAAGCAGTCCTCTTATTCTTGGCCCGATAGCACAGTCCGCTTGTCTTACTCATGTGAGCTGTATGGTTAGTTGTTCGCATGGCCTGCCGACCTCTTTTGTCTGTCCGCGAGGCCTCTGGCAACTTATTTCCATAGCAACCAGCTTCCCCTTGTACCCTTTGTATTCTCATGAAGGGCAAGGCTAATTACAAGCGGCCTTATCCACCTGCAGATCAAAGATCAAAAGATTCAGATCTGTTCTGTGATTTTCACAAGGAAGGCTGGCATTTGAATAAAAACTGTAGAGCACTTCATCAACTGGTGCAGAAAATGCTGAGGCAGGGTAAGATGCTTGACCTGTTCCCGAAAGATGACCACTCTGATCCATCAACTTCAAAAGGCAAAGAAGTAGCACACATTCCTTGCTGCTCAAAGGGAGTGAGCCAAATCAACAATCACTCTATCCTCAATTTAAATGAATGTATCGATGTCGATGATGAGGGAGCTCTTGGGAGAATATTCTAAAGAAAAAAGGACATCGCAGTTTCAAAAGCTCATTGCGACCATCACCTGTTGATTCTACTAGACATTCTTCAAACATTTTTCTTTCTTAAAAACACTTCTAAGTGTTCTTTCCTTCATTTCAATAAAGTTTACATCAGAGATCCCGTACTTACATATTTCCTTTTTGGAGTGCTTCCTCCTCCATTTTTCTCTTTGCCAAAAAGATCACTGAACCACCGAGATATTGTCGAGTCTTGCTTAGTGCACCATTGAGGTTCGACTCCAGCGTAAGACGACAATGACCACACATAGTGGGGAGTGTTCAAGTATATGTAGTGGGGGTCGTCCAACTCTCATGAGTAGGATTAAGGGACTTTAGATCCTGGCCATTATCTAACACAAAGAGTGCATCAAGGGAGGTCCCATATGTTTGCTGTGTTGTGCTCCGTTAAGGATACTGTTGGATCCCTAGTTGGATTTGGTCTAGGTTCACTAACTAGGTTAAGTTTGATCCACATTGTATAGCCAGGGTCAAGTCTTTGAGTCCTAGAGTTTAGGCTAAATCATTAGGTTCAACCTTCATAGACCAGCCAGCAGAAGACTTCAGGAGACTCAAGACTTAGAAGAAATTCAAGTTCAAAATTATCAGTTCGAAATTCTTCAAACTCAGCTCGACGATCGTCGATCGCAGATCGACGAACTCAGAATCAATTCTCTGAGTTGAGCTAGACGATATTCGAGATCAGATCGTCGAAGTCTGTTGTTCAGCTTCAACATATTATTTCCACTTTATTTTCGCTGAACTCAGCTCGATGAAGACAAATTCTTTGCTCGACGAAATTGGACCGCAGAATTGGCAAGCTATTTCCAGAATGTAGTTCGCGGAGCTCAGGTCGACGAACAGGATTTCTCAGCTCGACAAACTTGGATCTCCGGTCGACAAAATTTGTTTAGAGCTCGACGATTTCTGTCCAGTGCCAGACTTAGAGTTTTTCCTTATTTTTTGTCCTTATTTCCATATATTATTTAGCAGTGATTTCCTGAGTAATTAATGCATATATTCTTTTGAATATTGCTATTATTGGCAGCATTAATTATGGTCTTCATCAGGGTTAATTACATGCTTAATTTATTGGGACAGTTGGGAAACTCATTAAAGACAATATTCTCCAGCAGCTTTTCAGTCTCCAGGCAATCAGCCATCAATGCATTGATTTCAAAATTCAAAGGAGAATTCGACAGAGAATATAAAAGAGATTTTTCTCTTTTCAGTCGACAAGGAATACACAGAATAACCAGGAAGAAATACAAAGAACAAGAAGAATAAACAAGCATATTCTCTGTGCAGAAAACAACCTATTTTCTCTTTGTGCTTACTGAAGACTGAAGAAGAACAACAAGCACATATCAAGAGTCTTCTTCAACTTCTTCTCCAGGAACATTCAAGGACAACAACTCTCAATCAGTTAGAAAGTTCATGGATATCATTTCAAGACAAGGCTGAAGACCTACACCCTGAGCATGGCTACAAGTGATTTCAGAAAAGAAACTTGACAATAACAATCCAATAGTCTTCTCTGTTGTATAGAGAAAAGATAAGACAACATTACCTCTCTCACCCACTGTACACAGAGTTTATTAACTCCCTTCAAAAGTTTATTCTTCGTTTTTGGGCACCTGATCAAAATCTCAAAGGGTTGTGATATCTCCCTGGAAATAGATCTTGTGGTGGAAGTCACCTGATCAAAAACCTGCTAGTGGATTCCTACCATGGTGGTAGAAGAGTGGATGTACCCAGGTTGGGGGAATCACTATAAAATTCTTGTGTCGTCTGGTTGATCATTTTCCGTGTTATTCTTGCTCTGCTGTGATAGATTGTTGTGATGTGGTAGATTAGCTTAGACTGAATCCCTTTGTCTATTGCTACTTTAGTATCACCTATTTTATTACTCTGATATAAATCAAAATAGCAAGAAATTTTAATTACTCTATCCCCCCTCTAGAGTAAATCATATATATCCCCTTTCTTTCATTTGGCATGAGAGCAGTGTTCCTTTGGTTGTACAAGCTAATACTTTAACCAAAAGATCCTTATTAGATCTGATTTTATTTTTCTTTATTTTTTCTGTTTATTTCATAGCATGACACAGAACAAGGATTATGCAATCACCAGACCTCCAGTTTGCAACTTGAATAAGTTTGTCATCTGGAAGGCAAGAATTAGGCTTTATATGAATTCTATTAACGAATACATATACAACGCTATTTTGACAGGTCCCCCTCAACCTACAGCTGCTAATACATCTACCAGCACAAATGTTGTTCCACCACCTAAGTGGACAGATGCTTAAAAGAAGGCAAAGATAGCTGATGCAATGACCATGAATATACTGGCTCAAACTATGTCAGATGACATCTTCAAAAAAGTGGCTGAGTGCACATCTGCCAAAGCTATCTGGGACTCTCCCAACCAGATGGTTGCTGGTTCAGCAGATGAGAGAAAAGACAGGAGATCTAACCTCATCTCCCATTATGAAAACTTCAAGAAAGAAGAATCAGAGTCTTTCAGTGATATGTAAAACAGACTAAGCTCAATAATTAATGAGTTGAAGACTCTGGACAAGGACATCACACTTACTAAATTGAATGATAAGATCCTCATGTGCTTCCCAAGCTCATGGTATTCCAGAATATTGACAATCAAGTGGTCCAGAAGTCTTAATGAAATTTATACTGAATCTCTTCTTGGAAAGCTCAAATCATATGAGCAACTGATAAAGGCAAGAGAAGTTGCAGAGTAGAAGATTCCTCCAATAGCAAGAAAAGAACAAAACATAGCCTTCAAAGCTTCAGAAGAGACAGAAGCTCCAACAACAAGTGAAGAACTCCGGAGTCTCTTAGCCAAGAGATTCTACAAGATGGCAAAGAAGGACTTCACAAGAAAGTCATCTAGGGAAGATGACAAATCATGGTATGACAAGACACCCACTAATGAAGTTTTTTTGTTTTGGGTACGGGAAACCAAGAAACTTCATATCAGAGTGTCCAGAAAATCAAAAGAAGGAGAGAAGAAGAGAAAAAGAATCCAGGAAGTAGCACTACAACAAGCCTTCCTCCAGCAAGCATAAGAGAAAGGAGAAAGGATTCATTGTTGAGACCTGAGTGACACTAATGAAGAGTCTTCATCTTCCTGCTCCAGTGAAGATGAAGAGTAGGTAAAGGCAAGGGAAGTTTGCCTTATGGCTATCAATGCCTCCTACAACCCATCTAATGCTGAGGAACAAGTAGAAGAGTGAGATAATGAAAAAACATCTGAGTCAGAGACAGATCGGGTGAAAGACTATCCCACCACAGAGCAACAGTGGTATCTGGATAGTGGCTGTTCAAAACATATGACTGGAAACAAGGACAACCTAATCAACTACAAATCAAAGCTAGGACCCAAAGTAATATTTGGTGATTCCGATTGTGGGCAGATTGAAGGTAATTAAAAGGTCAAAATTGGAACAGTCACCTTCAGGAAGGTAGCCTTTGTAAGTGGACTGAAGCACAACCTTAACTCCATAAGTTTGTTATGTGATGACAAGTTTCAGGTATCATTTAATAAAACTTCCTATATTATTACTTAAGTAGATAACCTAGTAGTGTTAACAGGAACTAGAGTAGGAAACATTTATGTAGTTAATTTTAAATCAGCTAAAACAAAAATATGCCTATTTAATCAAAAAGTAATAATAATGAACTTTCGCATAGGAGATTAGGACATGTTAACCTGAAAAACATAGCTAAACTCTCTTGGGACAACATTGTTAGAGGATTGCCTTCTTGCCCATTCAAGAAGGAAAGCCTTTGCAAGGCTCGTCGGTTAGGCAAGCAAGCTAAAAATAAGTTTAAATCTATAAATAAAAGTGACTCACCTAGAATATTGTACTTGCTACATATGGTCCTTTTTCGCCCTATTGTTGTACAAAGCCTAGGAGGGAAAGCTTATACTTTAGTGATTGTAGATGACTTCTCAAGATTCACTTGGGTATTTTTTCTGAGATCTAAGTCAGATAACTTCAAGATTCTTAAAGATTTTCAAAAGAACATACAAATTGAGTAATCTACTCTAGTTGCATTAATTAGAAGTGATCATGGTACTGATTTTGTGACTCTTCTCATGCAAATGTTCTGTGAGAAGGAAGGTATCAGGCACTGCATCTCAGCACCTAGAACTGCTCAACAAAATGGGTTTGCTGAAAGGAAAAATAGAACCCTAATTGAATCTGCAGGCACATTACTTGCAGATGCTCACTTGCCCCAATCCTTTTGGGCAGAGGCTATGAGTACAGCAAATTATGTACTGAACAGAAGTTTGATACACAAGCTCAAAAATAAGACTCCTTATGAGTTACTTAAAGGGAAAAAACCTAAAGTAGATTACTTTAAAATTTTTTGGTCGCATATGTTATATTCACAACAATAATAAGAAACACATTAGAAAGTTTGAAGTCAAGGATGAAATGTGAATTTCTCTTGGATATTCCCAAGTAAGCAAGACTTATAGGGTTTATAATAAATCAACCATGAAAATAGAAGAATTTATTCATATTTCATTTGATGAGACTAACATGTTTTATAAGGAGAAGATTTCTTCTACCAATGAAACTTTGCAGGAACCAAATTTGTGTGAGAAGTTAAATGAATTGACCCTCACCAATAAGTCTCTCAGCCATCCTTCTCCACAAATTGCTGAAGATATTGAAGATGATGACACTAAAGTCAGTGTAGTGCCAACAACAGCTATGATTCCACAAGAGGAATTAATTCCCCAAGCTGTTGCTCAACCAACTCCTCCTACAGAATTTATCAAACTTAGAGATCACCCTGTATCTCAAGTGATTGTAGACATTTCAGTTGGTGTGCAGACAAGACATCAACTCCACCAGGACATGATGCATGTCTGCTTCATATCTCAAACTAAGCCCCAATCTATTAAATATGTTGACGAAGATCCACACTGGATTATTGCAATGCAAGAGAAGCTCAACCAATTTGAGAGATGTAGAGTTTGAGATTTAGTTCCAGGACCAAAAGACTACCAAATCTTTGGAACTAACTGGTTATTTATAAACAAACTACATGCTCAAGGTCTTATCATATGGAACAAGGTCAGACTAGTTGCTCAAGGATACAGACAAGGGGAAGACATAGACCATGACCTGACATTTTCACCTATTGCAAGGATTGAAGCAATAAGAATTTTTCTACCTTATGCAACCTACAAAAAGTTTATAGTGTACCAAATGTATGTCAAGAGTGCATTCATTAATGGTGAACTTAAAGAAGAGGTCTATGTAGAACAACCACCAGATTTTATTTCTCCAACTCATCCCTCTTATTTTTTCAAATTGCATAAGGCTCTCTATGGTCTAAAGCAAGCTCCAAGAGCTTGGTATTATACCTTAGCTAGCTTTCTCTTAGAGCATAAATTTTCTAGAGGCATAGTAGATAGGACTTTATTTATTAAGCACCATCATGATAAAATATTGTTAATACAAATATATGTAGATGACATCATATTTGGTTCAACAGATTTCAAAATATGCAAAAGGTTCTCCAACCTTATGCATTCCAAGTTCGAAATAAGTAGCATGGGTGAGCTCTCCTACTTCATTGTTCTCTAAGTGAAGCAGTCACCTGATGACATCTTCTTATCCCAATCTAAATATGCTAAGGAGCAAATTAAAAGGTTTGGGATGGTTGATGCTTCAACAAAGAAAACACCTATGACTACCAATGTTGTAATTGATTCTGATGAACATGGGAAACCTGTAGACCAGAAACTATATAGGGCCATTATTGGGTCCCTGTTATATCTTACAGCAAGTAGACAAGACATTATGATTGTTGCATGCCTTTTGTGCTAGGTTCCAGGTGAACCCTAAAGAATCTCACCTTATTTTTCGAAAAAAATTTTGAGATATATAAAGAGTTGCCCTAATTTAAGACTCTGGTATCCAACTGAGTTAGAATTTGAGTTAACTGGATACTCTGATGCTGACTTTTTTGGATGTATAGTTGACAGAAAGAGCATATCAGGGACATGTCAGTTCCTTAGTGATAGGCTAGTGTCATGGTTTTGTAATAAGCAAATATCCATGTCCAACTCAACAGTAGAAGCTGAATATATAGCAGTTGGTAGTTGTTGTTCACAGATGCTGTGGATTAAAAACCAACTGTAGATTATGTTGTCAACTTAAATAATTCAACTCTACTGTGTGATAATACAAGTGCAATTTCTATTGCACAGAATCCAGTGCATCATAGTAGGACTAAGCATATAGAAGTAAGATATTATTTCATTATAGAGTGTGTAGACAAAAAGAAAATTAATCTCACCTTTGTCTCTACTGATTTGCAAAAGGCAGATATCTTCACCGAATCCTTGGATGAGAAGAAACATCTATTCTTTATGAATCAGTTAGGTATGATCAATGGAGATGCATTAATTTAATTTTCTGTCTGTGATTGAAGAATTTACTATAGTTCATCGAACGGAGATCGACGAACTGAGAAAAGTTCTTGAGATATTCGTCGACCTGAGATCGATGAACTCTATGTGTGTGAAGTCTTATTCATAGAATGGAGGTCGACGATATTGCCTCAGAAAATTTTCGCCGACCTGAGATTGACAAAAACTTTTCCCTTCTTCTGACTGAGATCGACAAACTCTTTTGTTAATAAAATATTTCGTCGAACCCAGATTGAAGAATTTTAATTTTTCGTCGGACGGAGTCTGTCGCTTCATATTCTGAAAACCATATATCTAGTTTTTCTTCGAGCTCCATCCCGCGCTTTCTGTTCCCCCTGCACTTGATCTCTCTGTGTTCTTTTGCAGGTGAATAAAGGTGATTCCGGCGATCTCTTTGGCAGCGATGAAGTTTGACATGGGTTTCGACATCGATTTTGACTCATTCCAATATTCCGATCAAGTTTTTCTAGACATACTAAAACTATTTGAGGACCAACAACTGAAGAACTTCATGACAATAATAATAAAGATAGCCGCAACATAGATAAGAGAATGGGTATTTACTTCCTCAACTCCAGATGCAGACACAATGACGGGGACTATATCTGGTAACCAGATTTCTCTAACCCCCACTGTGTTAACTGAAATTTTCGGTTTGATTAATGGTGATGGAGATATGGAAATGAATAGTATTGAATATGATAACATGCTAATTAAAATGGGTCATGCTGGTGAAAACCCTAATAAATTACTAAAGAAGAATTTGTCGTCTGAATACAAATTTCTTGCTGATGTTGTTGGGAAACTTCTATTGGGAAAACACACAGCCCATGACTACATCACCAGACACCAGTTTCTAGTGATGTGTGCTCTGGTTGAAAAGAAATTAGTTAACTGGGGAAAACTATTGTTTGATTTTATAAAGAAGAAGAATAATAAGAAAGAAGTTTGTTTTGGAAGAGTTCTGGGTATTTTCCTATAGGTGAAAGCTGCTGAATCCCTGGTCTCCCAGACCATATTCATCAATGCTTCTAAAAGGCTTACTAGTGCCTTATTTAGAAGGTAGGAGAGTACCATCTCAAAGCCATCTAAGGCTTCAACCTCTTCAAGAGGTTCTGAGGGTACAAGAGCTGCAATAGCTGATCCACCACCCCCAGAAGTTGTCACCTCCACCAGCATTCCATCCTCCTATATACCTACACCTCCCTCTCAACAACCATCCTCTTCTCCAACTCATACTCCCACACCAATTCAATCCCCTATACATCAACCAACTCCACAAATTCCATCTTATGAGCATCAGCCCACACAAATTCAACATCTACCAACACCAGTTCCATCTCCAGAACATACAACCCTACTTCCATCCCCACTTCCTCATCATCTTGATGAGATTCCCCTCCATAATCTCTCATCTATTCCATCTTTTAATCTATTCTCATCTCCCATAAATTCTCCATCTCCTCATGATGAGCCAATGCCAAACATCACCACTTTTCCTTCATCATCCATCCTCCATATATCCACTCAGACACCCTCTGAGTTCATGGAAATAGATTCCCCTTCAATTCCATCTCTTCTAGAACTCCTCACTCCCCTCATCTCCAATCTTATAGCAGTGGACATTAAACATCTTGCTCACTCTATTGCATCCCTTTCTGCCATCATCTCAGCTGCCTCCTCTATCCCTTCTTCTGGGGGCCTGCCTTCAGGGCCCTCTAAAACCAGACAGGGGGAGATACCCAATGAATAAGCTCTAGTTTCCTCTCCTCCGGCAGCAGCAAAAACAGCAGTTTTACAGACAAATGCAGATGCAGATGTACAAATGACTACAGAAGTTGAGACAGATGCTGACTTTGAATCTGATTTTTATTTTGATATGTTGAGTACGGATAGTAGAAACTGCAGAGATATAACTATTGGTGATTGTATGATCAATCCCACAGTTGATTTATTTCACTTGTTACATTATTTTGATACAACTTATCTAAATTATCTTCCAAAAGTTTGCTCACAGCAATCCAAAGCTATTATAGCTTATACTGCTCAAATAAGCCCTGTAGTTGCTAAGTAACTTAAGGCAAGTTTTGCAGTAGCAGAGCCTCGAAACAGTATTAGCCCCCAAGGCTATTTCTCCTCCAAAGGCTATCTCCCTCCTACCTAAAAGATGGATGATAGTCCTTTACCTAATCTAGATGACATTATTCTTGCTGATATAGAAGAAGAGAATAAATTAGTTTCTGAAAGTGTTGCTGAACCAGAAGTTGCAGAACCTCAAGTGCCTCCTCAAGCTAAAAAGCAAATCTCCAAGGAAGCCTTGAAAGCAATTGATGACTTATATGCAAATCATCCAGGATCTTTTGATGATGTTGATGAAGACTCTGATTAGTCTGATGATTCAAAAACAAAGAAGAAAGTTGCCAAGAAAAGAAAAGCTCCTGCTAAGGCTGTTCCAAAGCAGAATCCCAATGCAGACACCCCCTACTATATCTTGTAGAAGATCACTCCTTACCTAGGGTTGCCATCATGGATGTGGCTGTCTAAGAATGACCAGAAAGCTGGGAAGAAAAGCAAAAGGTACTCTCCTTCTCCTCCTTCTCAAAGGAATTGGAGAGGACCTCCTCCTCCTCCTCCAGCAGTAGGTGATTCAGGAAATATTTCTCAGAGAACTACCTCTTTCACTCAAACTTATCAAAGACAACAAGACAGATCTTAAAGATCTCAAGGAAGCAGTCAGCAGAGATATTATTCAAGCAGTAGAAGTCAGCAATAGCAACATCAGAAGCCATACATACAATAGAGAGCATCTGAAATTGATTAATCTCAAAAGGATAAGGGTCAAAAAAGGCCAGAATCTCCTCCAATCCCTTTTGTGGATCCTGAACAAGATATAAGTTACAAGAATGGCTAGATTTCAAGAACTGGTTGGACTCTCCATGATTAACAAAGCTAAAGCTGAAGGCAGTGTTACCCCAGAAATCGGCGATCCTTCCCAAGGTAGCCAGCTGGCTAGTCGCGACCCTTGGATTCTCCCTTTCGATCGCAACAAGTCCCAGCGTAGGCGGACAGTTTTCCCTATCCGTCTAGCTCTCCTAGCAACCGCGTGCCCTGCGAGACGGCAGGCTATTCCCATGGCTCACCCTCGTGGGAAATGCGGTTAGGTCCGCTAATCGTGCAGTGCTTTTCCTTGCAGGAGTTCGCCAACAGCACCACCGGGAGCGACCTCCTAGTCAGCCCAAGGGGCAGCGGTCTCCTGCCGCCGTCCGTCGAGGCCGCCCACCAGGGGCGACCTTCCTGCTGCCCGAGAGGCGGCGGCCTCCTGCCGCCGTCCGTCAAGGCCGCCCACCCGGGGCGGCCTCTGCCTGCCAGCCGGGCGGACTCCCCCAGGAGTCCGCCCAGGCCGCCCGCTAGGGGGCGGCCCCGGCGTCCAGCTAGGCGGACTCCCTCTGGAGTCCGCCCAGGCCGCCCGCAAGGGGGCGGCCCGGCCCGCCGGGCGGACTCCCCCTGGCATCCTCCCAGGCCGACCACTAGGGGGCAGCCCCGACGTCCAGCCGGGCGGACTCCCCCTAGAGTCCGCCCAGGCCGCCCGCAAGGGGGCGGCCCCGGCGTCCAGCCGGGCGGACTCCCCCTGGAGTCCGCCCAGGCCGCCCGCTAGGGGGCAGCCTCCGGCCTGCCGGGCGGACTCCTCCCGGAGTCTGCCTAGGTCGCCCGCTAGGGGCGGCCTCCAGTTCTCTCCGGGGGCGTCCTTCCGCTTGCTTCATCGGTCAAGGTGGCGGACGCAAATTCTCAGTCCGCGGAGTTCGCGCAGGTCGTCATGCTGATGTTACTGGGCCCCGCTTCTTGAATAACTTCCATGGGCCTATAAATACCCCCTGAAGGCCTCTCATTCGGGGGGCCTGGAGGTAGAGACAAGTCTTAGTAGCAGATCCTGCGGACTCCGTTTTCCAGTCCGCGCAGTCCGTCATCACCCTTCCAGCAAGCTCTGCGGACTCAGTTTCCTGTCCGCGCAGTCCTCCACAGCTCTTCAGCAGCTTGCCAGCAGACTCTGCAGACTCAGTTTCCCAGTCCTCCAGCAGCTGGCAGACTGTTTTACTTAGTCTCTCGCAGCTTCTCTCTGTTTTCTGGCACTATCTTCTCCTTTAGCCGCCAGCTTCTCCTTGTACCCCTTTAATGATTTTGTTGTGAAGGTGTACTTGTAAGCTTGTAATCTCTAGCTTTTAATCAAAGGAAAGCTCGTCGCAGGAGTGTCATTTAGGCCGCGACGGGCGAAGTGTGTTGTTGCCGCTGCTAGCGGCCCCCTCTTCTCTCCTCTCCTCAGCAAGTCTTGCTCCTCTGCTCAGCAAGCCTTGCTCCTCTGCTCAGCAAGTCTTGCTCCTCTGCTCAGCAAGCCTTGCTCCTCTGCTCAGCAAGCCTTGCTCCTCTGCTCAGCAAGCCTTGCTCCTCTGCTCAGTAAGCCTTGCTCCTCTGCTCAGCAAGCCTTGCTCCTCTGCTCAGCAAGCCTTGCTCTGCTCAGCAAGGCTTGCCCTCAGCTCAGCTCAGCTCTCCTCGGCATCCAACCTGCAAGTGCAACCGTTACGGTTACTGTCTGCTCGACCGCTCCTGGTCTCCCTCCTCTTCCTCTCTTGATCAACCCTCCCAGTTGATCAAGGCCCGCCTCTTCTCTCAAACCTCTCCCTTACCTCCGTGACCTTCTCCTTCCCCCTCACCTAGCCTGTGAGGCCCGAACACCCCCTCGGTGATCACTGTGCCCCCGGAGCATTTTCCGCGTACCAACAGTTTTGGTGCGGTGAGCGTGGAAGCCAGCTCACGCGCAAGCCTTCAGATCAGAACAGGCAGTGAAAGCAGCAGTTAATCATGTCAGATCATCAATCAGCCGAGAACCATGCTCCATGTCCCAGTGAAGATCCTCTCTGGGAAGCCTTTGAGCAGTCACGCCGTGAGAATGCACAACAGTTCCAGGCTATCAACAAAGTTCTTTCTGCAATCACACAGCGATTGGATGCTCATCCAACAGCTGCTCCAATCAACCCAACACCAACATCAGAGCATCAGCAAGCTTACTCTCAAGCTTGCCCGCCGTTCTTTCCTCCTTATACTCCAACCTTTTCGCAACGACCTGCCGCTCCTTTGCGAACTCAAGATGAAGAGTTTGCTGCTCGCCATAACTTCTTCCGGGAAGCAGCCCGGGGAAGTGCAGCTAGAGTTCTCAACTTTCAGGGAAGTCATCCCTACCCTTCAGCTCCTGCCCCTGCTCCTCCTGCAGCAACTTTTCCTTGTTATCCTCATGCTCCTTTTGCAGCTGCATCTTATGCTCCTTCTTATCCCTATGCTGTAGGAGAGCAAGAAGAGCCTTCACCATTCGCGGAGAGTGTCCGCCATGAGCCAACTCCAGCAAACTTCAGAGAGCCTTGACTACCAATCTACACTGGAGAGACAGATCCAGTAAAGCACCTCCAATCTTTTGAGTCAGCCGTTGCTCTCAAAACCCTTTCAGATGCAACCAAGTGCAAGCTCCTTGTCACCTCTTTTGATGGGCAAGTGAGGGACTGGTTCTATGGCCTCCGACCTCACTCCATCGCTTCCTTCCTTGATCTTCAAAGGGAGTTTCTTCTCAGATTCTCTACATCAACTAAGAGAAAGGGCGGTCCTGAAGCCCTCTTTGAGATCAAGCAGCGCGGAAATGAGACTTGGTCTCAGTTTGTGGATCGATTCCAAAGAGAGATTTTGGACATCAAAGTTACAGATCAAGAGATGTACCGAGTGGCTCTTATCCACGGTCTTCGTGAAGGGCCTCTCAAATTTGAAGCCAACGTCCGTGCTCCAAGGACATATCAAGAGTTAATTGCTCTAGCCAACTCATACATCCGAGGATAAAAGAGCAATCCAGGCTTTGTCTCCAAGCTTCTATCCGAGGAGGATCCCTCTCGCAAGCATCCTCCAAGGTCTCCTCGCAATCACTTCCCAACTCACTCAAGAAAGGAGAGAAGGCTTCATCGCCAGTGATACTCCTTCCCGAGCAGCGATGCTCAAGACCCATTGCTGCCGCTAGCTCCGTCTTTGCAAACAGCAACTGTTCAACAACAGCAGGACGATGACTTGCATGAGTCTGATCTCGACGACGTCGTGCAAGAAGTAATCCAAATCATGAAAGATAGGGCAAGCTCCAAGAAGCCCTATCGGCCAGCCGATCAGAGGTCTAGAAACTCAGAGCACTACTACGAATTTCACAAAGAATCAGGCCATCGAACGGAAGACTGCCGAGCATTCCGCCAGCTTGTGCAAAGGATGCTCCGGCAGGGCAAGATGCATGACCTTCTTAAAGAAGAACGCCCTGATCAAGCAACTTCAAGGGGCAAAGAACTTGCAGATGCTCCTTGCTCCTCAAGAGGAGTGAACCACGTCGAAGATCCTCCTCTCCTCGTTGTTAACAAAGAGGTCGAATGCTTCGATGCCGACGATGAGGGTGTGCTGGGAAGGCTATTCTAAGCTAGCGATGGACTTCACAGTCCTCCAGAGCTCCTTGCAACCTTCAGGGGTTACCTCAACCCTTACTCTCTCTCCCTTTCAAACATTTTCATTGCAACACTTCTCAGTGTTCTTTACTTGCTTTCCAGCAAAGCTTTTATTCAGGGATCCCGTACTGACACAGTTCCCTTCTTGTGTTGCTCCTTCCTCTCTTCTTCCTCTCTTAGGATCGTTACGCCAATGAGATTTCGCCGAGCCTGAAACGTTCCCTCCGTAGTTTGTTCTTGCACAACCGCTACGACCACACATGGTGGGAGCAGTTCAATCGCGGGAATGGGCTTCAGACTTAGGATCCTAGCCATCATCGGACACAGAGTGTGTGCTACGGGAGCCCCATGTGTTAGCTCTGCTGTGCGTCCTATAGGATACATTACGGTTAGGATGATCTTCGCTGGACAAGCAATGGCGATCAAGTGTAGCCTTGTCTCTTTGCTCATCCTTCAACTGTGGTGGCCGAAGCACTCTCCATTATCCTCGATCCGTTCCTTCTCGGGTTCGCAACTTCACTGATCAATATACAGACAAGATAGGCCTCTTGGCGCAACCCGTCTCGTTGATCAGTGATGCTTGTACCCAAGGCGAGAGAGCGTTCCTTCTAGCGGTCCTTCTCAGGACCTTTCCCTTGCTTTTCTCTTTTGTGCCCTCCTTGAGGATGCGCGGCCAGCCCGCTTTGAGAAGGACCATACTCGAAATGATTTTCTCAGGCCAGTGATGCATAAGGCCCACGGGGAACACCTGTGGCAGCATTCAACCTTCTTTAGTCATTCCGAATATGGACCTCTTTTTCTTTTTCCTCCTTGAGGATGCGCGGCCAGCCCGCTTTGGGTAGGACTATACTCGGTGTGACTTTTCGGGCAAGTGATGCATAAGGCCCACGGGGAACACCTGTAGTAGCATTCAACCATCTTTAGTCATTCCGAGCGTAGACCTCCTTTTCTCTCTTCCCTCCTTTCACAGGTGAACAGGTTAATCCAACCTACCAAAAGGATTCTGGCATCCATTTTGATCATGTCCATCCAGCCATGTCAACAGCTAGTGCTCGATTCATTAATCTGGACTTCGTGATAATGATTCATCGGGCATTTCTCTTGCTACTTGGACATATCGACCCTATCTCATCAGCCTTCATGGGTTATCTCAAAAGGATTTCCAGCAGTCACTTTGCTTATGCTTATCTCATATACTTTGCCTGCTCAAGCTCTATCATATAAAGATTCACAGAGCTGCTCATTATTCTCGTCAAAGTCTAATGCCGTCAAGCATTAATAGAATCATATCAACAGTTTTGGTATGATTCTGGTGCGGTTATCCTCGCGTCTTGTTTGCTTCCAATCTCTCTCACAGAGGTTAGCAAACCCTTGCAAGCCTTCTCCACAGGTACTTGCAAGCTCCTTTCATATGCAAATTGTCTGCTTCTAACTTTTCTCTTTGTAGAGAACAACAGACATATGCAAACCTCGTTCAGGTACCTGCAGTTTAAATCATTATTTTATCTCTGCTGCTCACTCTTCACTTTGTAGTGGTTAGCAGACATCTGTAGGTCATATTCAGGTACTTGCAGCTTATCTCTATATACAATATCTGCCTCTAACTCTCTTCTTGCAGAAGTCACCAACACTTGCAAGCTCCATTCAGGTACTTGCAAGTTACTTTCATGCACTATGCGTACTCTTAACTCTTCTCTAGCAGAGACCACCAAAGATTTGCATGTTCCTTTCAGGTACTTGTAACTCATTTTTCTGTGCTTGTATACTCTTTTCCCTTCTCTTTTTGCAGAGAATAACAGGTGCTTGCAAGCCCCATTCAGGTACTTGCAAGTTATTATGCCCTTCTGTTTTTCTCACTCTTGTTTTGCAGAACTTAACAGAAGACATGCCTTCTTCATTTTGCAAAAGCAAACTCATGTACACGTTCGATGTACCACTCATACGTGTTTACCCTTAATTTTCCTCTTGCAGGAAAGTAGACAGGAAACACCAAGCTTGTAAGGAGAGACTTCAGGTTCTATCTCTCCTTACCTCTCCTCCCCTTTCCTTTGGGGTGGATCACGATTTTCGTGGGTCTCCAACTTTTTCGAAGTCTCCTTCGGAACTTGAAAAAGTGCAGGGATTATGTTAACCCAGAAATCGGCGATCCTTCCCAAAGTAGCCAGCTGGCTAGTCGCGACCCTTGGATTCTCCTTTCGATCGCAACAAGTCCTAGCGTAGGCGGACAGTTTTCCCTATCCGCCTAGGTCTCCTAGCAACTGCGTGCCCTGCGAGACGGCAGGCTATTCCCATGGCTCACCCTCGCGGGACATGCGGTTAGGTCCGCTAATCATGCAGTGATTTTCCTTGTAGGAGTTCGCCAACAGCACCACCGGGAGCGACCTCCTAGTCAGCCCAAGGGGCGCCGGTCTCCTGTCGCCGTCCGTCGAGGCCGCCCACCAGGGGCGACCTTCCTGCTGCCCGAGAGGCGGCGGCCTCCTGCCGCCGTCCGTCAAGGCCGCCCACCCGGGGCGGCCTCTGCCCGCCAGCCGGGCGGACTCCCCCTGGAGTCCGCCCAGGCCGCCCGCTAGGGGGCGGCCCCGGCGTCCAGCCGGGCGGACTCCCCCTGGAGTCCGCCCAAGCCGCCCGCAAGGGGGCGGCCCGGCCCGCCGGGCGGACTCCCCCTGGAGTCCGCCCAGGCCGCCTGCTAGGGGGCGGCCCCGGCGTCTAGCCGGGCGGACTCCCCCTGGAGTCCGCCTAGGCCGCCCGCAAGGGGGCGGCCCCAGCGTCCAGCCGGGCGGACTCCCCCTGGTGTCCTCCCAGGCCGCCCACTAGGGGCGGCCTCCGGCCTGCCGGGCGGACTCCTCCCGGAGTCCGCCCAGGTCGCCCGCTAGGGGCGGCCTCCAGTTCTCTCCGGGGGCGTCCTTCCGCTTACTTCATCGGTCAAGCTGGCGGACACAAATTCTCAGTCCGCGGAGTTCGCGCAGGTCGTCATGATGATGTCACTGGGCCCCGCTTCTTGAAGAACTTCCCTGGGCCTATAAATACCCCCTGAAGCCTCTCATTCGGGGGGCCTGGAGGTAGAGACAAGTCTTAGTAGCAGATCCTGCGGACTCCATTTTCCAGTCCGCGCAGTCCGTCATCACCCTTCCAGCAAGCTCTGCGGACTCAGTTTCCTGTCCGCGCAGTCCTCCACAGCTCTTCAGCAGCTTGCCAGCAGACTCTGCAGACTCAGTTTCCCAGTCCTCCAGCAGCTGGCAGACTCTTGTACTTAGTCTCTGGCAGCTTCTCTCTGTTTTCTGGCACTATCTTCTCCTTTAGCCGCCAGCTTCTCCTTGTACCCCTTTAATGATTTTGTTGTGAAGTTGTACTTGTAAGCTTATAATCTCTAGCTTTTAATCAAAGGAAAGCCCGTCGCAGGAGTGGCATTTAGGCCGCGACGGGCGAAGTGTGTTGTTGCCGCTGCTAGCGGCCCCCTCTTCTCTCCTCTGCTCAGCAAGTCTTGCTCCTCTGCTCAGCAAGCCTTGCTCCTCTGCTCAGCAAGTCTTGCTCCTCTGCTCAGCAAGTCTTGCTCCTCTGCTCAGTAAGCCTTGCTCCTCTGCTCAGCATGCCTTGCTCCTCTGCTCAGCAAGCCTTGCTCCTCTGCTCAGCAAGCCTTGCTCCTCTGCTCAACAAGCCTTGCTCCTCTGCTCAGCAAGCCTTTCTCCTCTGCTCAGCAAGGCTTGCTCTGCTCAGCAAGCCTTGCCCTCAGCTCAGCTCAGCTCTCCTCGGCTTCACTACTAAAAAAGTGAGTATTGGCTACACTTTTTTTGGCTAGGGACTACAAATCGTGGCTAATAGTTAAGTATTATCCACGGTTCATATTTCGTGGCTAATAATTAGGTATTAGCCACGGATAACAAATTTGTGGCAAAAAAAGTAATATTATATATATAAATATTATAGGAATGATAATTAGGGCATTCTGAAATCGGGAGCTTGATGGAGCATCGAGTCATTCCGAAATCGCGGCAAGCTCCAGTCGAGAATCTTCCTGCCATCTGTTCTACGGCGAACCCCTCCCCATTTGTAGGGTTTGCATATTCCTTGCGAAGAGAAGAGACGGCGGGACAGGTTCGAGAGAGAGAGAGATAGTGGAAGAGAGAGGAATCGTTTATGGGCTGGTGAGGTAGAAAGGGGCGTTGCAAGATCCAGTTGATCGAGCAGGAAGCAAATGTTATTGTGAAGATCTCGGTGGGAAGTTGTTGAAGCAAAGAAGATTCTGGGAGGTACGAGGCCATGGCGGCCAATGCTGGGATGGTGGCCGGGTCTCACAAGAGAAACGAGTTCGTCATGATTCGACGCGAAGGAGATTCGGGGGTATGTTTTCATATTCTAATTTGTTCCTCTTTTTTTTCGTTGAATCCTTTCTCTGGAGTTTTTTTTTAATTATCATTTTGGCATTTGGATCTTTGGTTAGACTGAACGATAACTTGGGATTCATATTTTTTTCTTGGCTTACAGTGATGAGTGATGAGTGCTGAACAGATTGGTCAGATCCAAAGTGGATCTTGCATTTATTAGGGTTACAGTAATTTCACATACGATCTGTTAGGCCCTTACCACTTCCTGTCTACTCCATTTTATTTTCTTTCCAACTCGAAAGTTGACTCAGTAGATCTGATCTTCTTTGTGAGAATGTTGAAATTCATTTGTTTGACCTACAAAATTTTTGGATATCATGTGTAGTGTTGTACTTGGCCAATCCATTGAGAAATTGATCTCTCTTGGAATTGACTGTTTTGATCTGCCCATTAGAGGAATTGACTGTTTTCATCTTATCCCCCGAGCTTCTTCTTATTTGCTCATCATTTTAAAAGAAACATCATCTAATTCCTTAACATTTCTGATTAGACCATTTGTGCCTGTAAAGTGGAGGATAATAGATCAAACCCTTCTTTTATTCTCTCAAATCTGTTTCAAAACTTGATTTCTGCAATAATAGATCAAACCCTTCTTTGATCCTGGTAAGAGGGTCAGAAATTTATTTATAAGTAATCTAATTCATTTTGAAACTTTATTATTGTTATAAATTGATTATTTTCTCCTTCAATAAACGTAATTAAGATCCCTTTCCTCTTGAACATTCAGGTTCTGCTGCAGCAGATAGATCAAGGGAGTTGGGTTTGTCCAGCTGGTCAGATCAGAATATTTTGGATGCTGATATTATTCAGGATGGTAAGCGGTCTGATGAACATGATCCTATAGTATCCAAAGGCTTGCTAAGTGATTAAGTTCTGAGCAATTATCATAGAAATATTTCCTCATACACTCTTTTTTAGGTTGCTTGGAATGGAATTTTTGTTTATGAATTCCATAACTGAACAGAAATTGCTTTTGGCATCTTCAATTTTTGATTCAAAATCAATGATTAACACTCAAAAATTGACACCTTTAACCAAACACAAAAGCCAGGGCACTTGGTTGCTCAGGAGTTTAGCTTGATCATCTATCAAACAATATATTGCTAATACGTAATGATTTTAAAGATTGTGTCTAGCCATGCTTATGCCTCTTTTTTAACTTGAAACCTGTAACTGTAACCGTGACTTGCATCACTCTTCTTCTTTTCTATCTTCATGTTGGATATTTAATACTGAAATGCAATCTTTCAGCACTCTTGCCTTTTCAATTCTTACAGAATTATATATTCTTGTGTGCCGGTGATTTGGTGCTAGGGCAATACTGAAAGAGCAATACTGAGCTCAACTGCACTGCTGTAATTGTCTCAAGTAATTCCAAGTCTCCATTTTACAATCAAGAACAAGTGCTGCCTGGGAGCTGCTGCGGTTTGCCGCTAGGGCAATACTGAAAGAGCAATACTGAGCTCAACTGCACTGCTGTAATTGTCTCAAGTAATTCCAAGTCTCCATTTTACAATCAAGACCAAGTGCTGCCTGGGAGTTTTTCAATGTTTTGATTGCTGCATTTTTTTTTGCTTTTAAACTTAGCTCGTAGCTCTGTAACATTTTCAAACTTATTCATAATGAGTATTTTTTCCTATACGAAAGCAGCCAAAGAGAAATTGTATGAAACATGCATAGTTTATGCTGAGAACTTGTCTATTTCCGATCTTGTTATGTAATTACTTCTGTTGCTTGAATTCTCAAAATCAAAGTGTGTTTATCCCTTTTTAAGCCCTCAAAAAATTACTTGTTGGTTACATTTTTTTAAAAAAAACATAAATTTGTATTTTCCACGGCTTGTAACTGTGCCACATAGTTTTTTTAAAAAATGATGAATTTACTTTTAGCCAGGGTTTCATACCGTGGCTAATAGTTGGCTTATTTGCAACGGTTTTTTTACCATGGCTAAAACTATTTGCTACGGCCAATTCGTGGCGTAAAAGTTTTAGTCACGCCGACTTTAGCCACGAAATTTTCCCGTAGCTAGACCGTGGCTAAAACTTTTTAGCCACGATTTTGGACTTTTTGTCAGGGAAATTTGCCCTGGCCAAACGTCTGTTTTTTAGTAGTGCTTCCAACCTGCAAGCGCAACCGTTGCGGTTACTGTTTGCTCGACCGCTCCTGGTCTCCCTCCTCTTCCTCTCTTGATCAACCCTCCCAGTTGATCAAGGCCCGCCTCTTCTCTCAAGCCTCTCCCTTACCTCCTTGACCTTCTCCTTCCCCCTCACCTAGCCTATGAGGCCCAAACACCCCCTCGGTGATAGTTGTGCCCCCGGTGCCGTTTCTGCGTACCAACAGGCAGAGATCCTACTCAATACTCCACAATGTCATCTTACAAAAAATAAGAACTGAAAAGGCATGACAAGGTTAACAAGTTTTTTAATGTAGATGCTTATATAAAAATGCATCCAGAGGCTATAGTACCAAGAACAACTTCTCTCAATATCATTGGAGCAGCTGATATGACAATGTCTAAAAGAGAAGCTGCCAATACCAACAGAGAAATCAAATTCAGACAACCCTCTGAAAGTTCTGACAAAGCTTATAAGGAAAAGGCCAAGAAGAACAAATGATATTTTGTCTAATTTTTATATTTCTGAACTCTCTTTGTTTAAACTGTCACAAAGCTACTGTTATGTACATATCTGCGGTATATTTCAATATTCTGCCAGAAATATTATTTTTGCTTTGTGATTATTTTCTTTTATTTTTTATTAGTGACATCACCCAAATAGGGGGAGATTGTTGGATCCCTAGTTGGATTTGGGCTAGGTTCACTCACTAGGTTAAGTTTGACCCACATTGTATAGCCAGGGTCAAGTCTTTGAGTCATAGATTTTAGGCTAAGTCATTAGGTTCAACCTTCATGGACCAGCCAGCAGAAGACTTTAGGAGACTCAAGACTTAGAAGAAATTCAAGTTCAAAATTATCAGTTCGAAATTCTTCGAACTCAGCTCGACGATCGTCGATCGTAGATCGACGAACTCAGAATCAATTCTCTGAGTTGATCTTGATGATATTCGAGCTCTGTTCAACGAAGTCTGGCGCTCAGCTTCAACAGATTCTTTCCAATTTATTTTCACTGAACTCAGCTCGACGAAGACAGATTTTCTACTCGACGAACTTGCACCGCAGAATTGGCAAGCTATTTCCAGAATGCAGTTCGCTGAGCTCGGGTCAATGAACATGATTTCTCAGCTCGACTAACTTGGATCTCTGGTTGACGAAATCTATTCAGAGCTCGACGATTTCTGTCCAGTGCCAGACTTAGAGTTTTTTCTTATTTTCTATCCTTATTTCCATATATTTTTTAGCAGTGATTTCCTGAGTAATTCATGCATATATTCTCTTGAATATAACCCTTATTGGCAGCATTAATTATGGTCTTCATCAGGGTTAATTACTTGCTTAATTTATTAGGATAGTTGGGAAACTCATTAAATAAAATATTCTCCAGCTGCTTTTCATTCTCCAGGCAATCAGCAATCAATGCTTGATTTCAAAATTCAAAGGAGAATTCGACAGAGAATATAAAAGAGATTTTTCTCTTTTCAGTCGATAAGGAATACACATGTGAACCATGAAGTAATACAGAGAAGAAGAAAAACAAACAAAAATATTCTCTGTGCAGAAAATAACTTGTTTTCTCCTTGTGCTTACTGAAGACTGAAGAAGAACAACAATCATATATCAAGAGTCTTCTTCAACTTCTTCTCCAGTAACATTCAAGGACAACAACTCTCAATCAGTCAGAAAGTTCCTGGACATCATTTTAAGACAAGGCTGAAGACCTACACCCTGAGCAAGGCTCCAAGTGATTTCAGAAAAGAGCCTTGACAACAACAATCCACTAGTCTTCTCTGTTTTATAGAGAAACGAGAAGACAACATCACCTCTCTCACCTCCTGTACAAAGGGTTTATTAACTCCCTTCAATAGTTTATTCTTAGTTTTTGGGAACCTGATCAAAAGCTCAAAGGGTTGTGAGATCTCCCTTGAAATAGATCGTGTGGTGACAGTCAATTGATCAAAAACCTGCTAGTGGATTGCTACTGGTGTGGTAGAAGAGTGAATGTACTCATGTTAGGGAACCACTATAAAATTCTTGTGTCGTCTGGTTGATCATTTTCTTTGTTGTTCTTGCTTTGCTGTGATAGATTGCTGCGCTGTGGTAGATTAGCTTAGACTGAATCCCTTTCTCTAATACTACTTTAGTATCACCCATTTTATTACTCGAATATAAATCAAAACAGCCAGAAATTTTAATTAATCTTTATTCTGCCCCCCCCCCCCCCCCCCCCCCCCGCTAAAGTAAATCAGATCTATCCCCTTTATTTCAGATACATTACAGTTACGATGATCGTTGATGGGCAAGCAATGACGATCAAGTGTAGCCTTGCCTCCTCGATCATCTCATGACTGTAATAGTCGAATATTCTATGGTACTATCAATCCATGCTTTCGCGAGGCCCACAACTCTGCTGTTATTTCCAAAGACAAGAGTCTGATTGATCAGCGATGTTATAACTTCAGGCTTGTGAGTAGTATATCTATCGATCCTTCTCAAGATTTTCCCTACTTTTTTATTTTTTGTGCCCTTATAAAGGAAGCGTGGTCAGCCCGCTCTCGGTAGGACTATGCTCTTGATGACCTTTCGAGGGCAGACGATGCATAAGGACCACGGGTGCACTACCGTGGCACCATCCGACCTTTTTAGGTCATCTTTGGGTGTAGCCCTCCTTTTTTCAAACTGCCTTCTTACAGGTTAACAGGTAATTCGAACCTATCAAAAAGATCTGCAGAATCGGTTTTGCTTGTGTTCATCTTATATGCAATTCTTGCATGAAGCTCTTTCAGATGATGATTTACAAGTTCTATATTACTCTTATCAGATGCTAATGGCGCAAATCATTAATCAGAGTATTTGGCTCTCCTTGATTGACAAGCCATGCTAATGAAGTCCAACTAAGATGGCTTCATCTTGCTGATCTGGATTTCATATTAAAGATATCATATCTGATCTCGTGAAAAGGTCATTATCACAGTTTGATCTCTATTCAGTTAATAACAGAGTTTGTCGGGCATCTCTTCTGCTGGCCAATTATACCTTATCATATCAACAGTCAACATTCGCAAGTTCCCTTCAGGTACATGAAAGTTGCTTTCCTACCTATGTGCTTCTAACACCTTTTTGCAGAGATTAGAAGATATTAGCAAGTTTCCTTTAGGTACTTGCAACTTACTTCTTTGTCATATCTGTATCTAACTATTTCCTTGCAGAGATTAACAGATATTTTCAAGTTCCTTTCAGGTACTTGCAACTTAATTTTCTTTTATATCTGCTACTTACTCTTTCTTTTACATAGATTAGCAAATATTTACAAGTTCTCTTCAGGTAATTGCAATTTACTTTTCTATCATATCTGCTCCTAACTCATCTTTTGCAAAGATTAGAAGATACTTGCAAGTTCCTTTCAGTTACTTACAACTTACTCCTCTTTCGTACATGCTGCTCACTCTATTTCTTGCAGAGATTAGTAGATATTTGCAAGTTCTCTCCAGGTACTTGCAACTTAAATTTATTTCATATTTGCCCCTTACTTTACTCTTGTAGAGATTAACAGATACTTGGAAGTTCCATCCTGGTATTTTTAGCTTGGTTTTATTTCATATCTGCCTCTTACTACTCCTTTTGAAGAAGTTAACAGGTGCTTGCAAGCCTCCTTCAGGTACTTGCAAGTTATCATTCTTCTATGCTTTCCTCTTATCTTTGTTTTGCAGAGCTCATTGGAAGACATTCAAGTCTTCTTCATTTTTTGCAAAAGTAATTCAGGTACACACGAGATGTACCTATTTTTGCTTGCATTAACTTTTCCTTTGCTTGAAAAAGATAGGCATTGGAAAACCTCTTCTGAGGAGATGCATCAATTTCTATCTCTCCTTACCTCTTAATTTTTCGAGGGAACGATCACGATTTTCATGGGTCTCCTACTTTTTCGAAGTTCCCTTCGAGACTTTAAAAAGTTTGGGGATTATGTTAACCCAAAAATCGCCAATACCTCCTAAGGTAACCATCTTGAAAGTCGTGTCTTGCTCAGGTTCCATCTTAAGTTTGCAACCTATCCTCTCTAAGGATGGGCAGACAGACTTCTTTGTCTGCTCAGGCTGCGCGGCTAGGGTGGTCTCCCCGGTCTGACGCCCAGGTCACGCAGCAGCTGCATGTTCTGCAGGGGGTCTAGAATACTTCCTAAGTCCGCCCCTACAGGCCACACGGTTGGATTATCTAATCACGCAATGGTTCTCTCTATTCCATTAGGTGGACTATCAAACTAAGTGGCAGACTCGCATTGCCATTTTGCTCAGACTGTCAGGTCGATGCATACTCGGCAGTAGTCGAGGCCTTCTGTTGCCCATTCCTGCAGGTCGCACAATAAGCAAGACAAACCGCCACATCGCCAGGTGGCTTGCCTCCAAGTCTCCAAACACTACGCAACAAGACTGTCCATCCAACAGGAGACAAACTTCTTCAGTGGGGGTGACCTGCGTGACCTGCTGCTTCAGTCCTCCAGGTCACCCAGTCGGCAACCAACTCACCTGTCCGCCAATAGTTTGCAGACTCGGTCACAGCCTGCCTATAGAAAGACTTGGCAGCATGGACTGCTACTCTACACCAGACTGCACAATACAATATGGACTCTACTCCAGCCCGCCAGAAGGTGGCAGGCTCACTCACTCCAGCAATGACTATCGGCTCCTTCTACCCGCCAGGGGGTAGCGACTGTTGGAACCTTATTACAAATTTGGGCTATGAACACTATCATTTATTAACGATGATTAGCTTGACCAACTTTGTATAGTCTTGGGTCATGGGTTATTTCCAGAGTTATTGCATCAGAAGAACTCCAAAGAAATGCAGTCAGGCAAATGCAGAAAATCATTTCAGCGAAAGAAAAGTTGCGTTCGACGAACGTCGTGCTCAGATTGACAAATCAAAGTTCTACCGCTGAGCTCAGCTTAACGAAAGCTGTGTTCCGGTCGACGAACTCTGACCTCAACTGTACAGCTCGACTCGACGATAGCCATGCTCAGCTCGACGAATGACACTTTTAGTTCGACAAACTCCAAACTCAGGACGATGAAAGATTTGCTATATTGGACTAATTCTTTGCAGTGGTCCAGACAGTTTTATTTTCAGAAGCAGAATAGTTTTTAAATAGATTAAATTCATTCAGTTATACTCTGGTATTTAAAGCTAAATATTTGCATTAAGTATGAAATTTTCACGGAGTTATTATTCTAATTAATTACCAAGGCAGTTAAGGAATTATTTTATTCTAAATATTTGGATACAGTCATTACAAATTCTCAGATATTCTTCAGGCAATTCAAGGAATGTTTTTAAAATTCAAATGTTTGAATTTCTCTCAGAAAATATATATTCAGAAAATTGCTGCATATTCAGATAGTGAGATATTTACACAGACATACATAGACAGACACTGAGATTTTTGATTACTTGCTTCTAACTCTCCAAGAGACAACAAATTCGACATAAGTCTAAAATTGCTACTGGAAAGAAACAAAATTCTTGAAGGACTACACCCTGAAGAAAAGCTTCTCCCTTAATCACAAAATCTACTAAACATAGTAGGAGCTTTTTTGCTTCAACATCAATCCACTAAGTCTTCTCAGAGACTGTTGACAGAGAAGACAACATCTTTTCCTTTAGTTTATTTCATCAACTGTGTATAGGGTTATAACTCCCTTCAAAATTTAAACCTCTTGGTTCTTAAGTAACATGATCAAAAGACTTAGATTGGTTTTTGGGTACCTGATCAAAAGCTCAAGGGGTTGCGAGATCTCCCTTTTAAAATAGATCTTTTGGTGGCAAGCACCTGATCAAAAACCTGTAGTGGATTCCTAACAGGGTGGTAGAAGAGTGGATATACCCAAATTTATTGGGGAACCACTATATTTCCTTGTGTCATCTGTGATTATCTTAATTTCTTTTATTTTTGTGCTGTGATTTTTTGCTTTATATATATATATATATATCACTTACTTTAAATCCGCTATAAAAATAAATTTAATTTTTAATATAAACTATTCACCCCCTCTATTGTAAAATAGATCTATCTCTCACTCTAAATTGGTATCAGAGGGCTGGTTCATTGGTGTTACAGGCTAACACCTGAACCAACAAAGATCTTGATAGGTCTCATTTTCTCTAGTTTGTTTTTTCTATCATGGCACAAAATAAAGAGTATGCAAGCACTAGACCTCCTATATGCAATCTAAATAAGTTTGCATTGTAGAAAATAAAGATTAAATTATATATGAATTCTATTGACAAAGATATTTATAATTCTATCTTGATAGATCCACCTCAACCATTGGAAACAACTAGCACCAGTGTTGTGCCACCACCAGAGTGGACAGAAGTACAAAAGAAAGCTAAAATGGTTGATGCCAAAGCAATGAACATCCTTGCTCAAACTATGTCAGATGATATCTTCCAAAAGGTTGGTGAATGCACTTCAGCAAAGGCTATCTGGGACTCCCTCAACACAATGGTTCCTGGGTCTGCTAATGATAGAAAGGACAGAAGATCACACCTTATCTCTTAATATGAGAACTTTAAAAAGGGAGAATCTAAATCTGTAGTAGAGTACACAAGACTTAGTCTCATCATTAATGAGCTGAAATCTTTGGAGCAGGACATTATATTGACAGAAGTCAAAGATACGATCCTCATGTGTTTCCCTAGCATATATGATTCAAGGATCTTGCCAATCAAAGAAGCCAGAAGTTTAGATGAAATTTCCACAGAGAACTTATTGGGCAAGCTCAAATCTTATGAGCAGCTCATCAACACGAGGGAAGCTGAAAAAAGGACTCCACCTGCAGTAAGGAAAGAGAATAACATAGCTTTCTAAGCAACAGAAGAAGCAGAAGTTCTTCCAGAAAATGAAGATCTTATAGGTCTCTTGGCTAAGAGATTTCATAAAATGGCATGAAAAGACTTCAGGAGGAGCTTCAAGAAACAATGACAAACCAAGGTATGACAAGACACCCACTAAAGAAATTGTGTGTTATTGGTGCATGGAACTAGGCCATATTCTTCTAGAATGTCCTGAGAATCAGAAGAAGGAATAGAAGAAAGAGAAAGACTCCAAGAAGCACTCCAACAAACCTTCTTCCAATAAATATAAAAAGAAGGAGAGAGATTTTATAGCTGAAACTTAGAGTGAGTCAAATGATGAAACTTCATCCAGCTCAAGTGAAGATGAAGAAGCAATGGCTAAGGAAGACTGCTTGATGACAATCATTGCATCATGCAGTAATTCTGAGTATGAATCAGAATCTAAATAGGATCAGGTAATCTCTACCCTTGACCTTTATTCAGAACAATTTAAAACGGACTTTAAATTATTATGCAAGGGTTTGATAAAATCTGAGAAGGAGATAAGACTTCTCAGAGAGAAATTAACTGAATTAGATAATCTATCTTCTGAAAACATAAAACTCAAAGATGATTTGAAAATTGCTTCCGAACAAAGAGTATCTTTAGAAAACATAGTATCTGAGGCTAAAAAATTTGAAGAATCCCTTAATGGGAGATGCATCAAACTGATGGATATCATAAGCACAGTTAATGTCAGACTAAATGGCAAACTAGACTTGGGGGCTTTATCTAGTTAGTCTTTTATTTTATAGAAAGATATTTTATCCACACCTATAAAATTCACCTCTACTAATGGTTAAGAAAAATTAGAAGACTTATATAAAACCACAGAAGTTGTATAAAAGCCTAAACAAAATAAACATGTTCATAAAAATTATGTTCAAAATAATTCGTCGAACCGAGCTCGACGAAATAATTACTTTTCGTCGAACAGAGAACGACGAACTATGAACATAGAAAATGGTGTTCGACAAATACTATATGATTCGTCAAACTACGATCAACGAATGTGGAATACAGAACATCACAATATTATTTTGTGAATGGAGTTCGACGAACTCACTTCCATTCGTCGAACTCAGTTCGACGAACTCATTTTAATTCGTCGAACACAATTTTTTCGAAGAGAAATTTTAATTTCTTTCATCAATATAATCAAACACAAGAATTTATATATCCTTTTACTCAGTGGATTATTCCTCCTAGGAGATATCATCCACTTGGATATAAGGATCAACATGTGTGTTCTTATATTACAAATTATTGTTATTTCAAGAAACTAGGACCCAAGGTAACTTGGGTATGAATCAAAGCAAACCTGAGTGACTTCAAAACTAAGCTTGGACCAAAAGTCATCTTTGGAGACTCCAACTATGGATAGACAGAAGGCTATGGAAATGTCAAGGTTGGAGTAGTTACCTTCAAGAATGTTGCATATGTGAATGGACTCAAGCATAACCTCATCTCCATAAGACAGTTATGTGATGAAGGTTATCAGGTAACTTTTAATAAGTTGTTATGTTCAATTTCTTCTATTTTAAATAAAATAGTTTAACTGGAGTTAGACATGGTAATATCTACTTAGTCAATTTTAACTCTGCAAAAACTAAAATCTATTTATTTAATAAGTTTAGTAAAACTAGTGATCTATGGCATAAAAGGTTAGGATATGTAAATCTTAGGACTATTGCTAAACTATCTAAAGACAACCTTGTTAGAGGACTACCTTATGCTTCTTACGAGAAGGAAGGACTTTGTAGGGCTTGGAAATTAGGCATACAAACCAGAAATATTAACAAATCCATTTCTAAAAGTGATTCACACAGGATTTTATATTTGCTATGAAAGTGGAGGATAAGATCTACCTTAACTCTAGAGGGGGGGGGGGGGTGAATAGAGTATATTAAAATAATTTTCAAGTTAAAAATTATTTTGCAGTGGAAAACTTAATTTAAGTATAGGTGTAAGGTGCTTGCAGTAACTAAAAGAAAATGAATGCAAGAAATAAAACAACACAGCACACAGCAAAACACAAAGAAGCAAACAGAGGACACAAAGAGCTATAGTGGTTCCCCAATCAATCTGGGTACATCCACTCTTCTACCACTCTAGGTAGGAATCCACTGCAGGATGAGTTGATCAGGTGTCCTGGGCACCAATGAGCTTTTGATAAGGTACTCAAAAACCAAAATAGATTTTTTGATCAGGTGTCTTGCCACCACTAAGTTTTGACAAAGTCTCAGAAACTTACACAAACTTTTGAAGGGAGTTTGATAAACCATTTACAGCACAAAGAGAGAGAGAGGTGAGATGATATTCTCTGTAAACAATCAGAGAGAAGATAGTGGATGTTGTCAAAGCTCCCCCTGAGATCTTGAGTTGTTCAGGAAGTGAAGCTTTGCAATAGGGTTATAGTCCTTCAGAAGATTTGATCTCCAGCAAAAGATGATTCCAGCAGCAGCTGAAATGTGTAGTGTCTGGAGTCTTGAATGATAAGGCCTTTGAACACTTGAGTCAAAAGAGATCTAGAAATTTCTGTATGTTGATCTCCTTCAGTGGTGTGTGTTCTCAGAGAATTCTGTCTGCGTGTGTCTGTACTTTTTGTTTGGAACTATTAGGAGAAGCAGAAGAATGTTCTCTTTTATTCCTTAGATCTGAATAGAATAATTCTCTGTCCAAGATAGCCGTTAGCCTGTCATAAATGACTTCCCTAAATGCATTTTGTCTTCCGGAGGAAAGTCCAATAAAACATTCCTTTAAAATTCCCTTGAAACTTGCTCCAGATTAATTGAAACAGCTACAAGATCCTTGAAATAAATGCTGGAAATAATTCCATAACTGTCTGAATTTGAATCTTGAAAAACGTCGATCTCTCCAGAAAAACGTCGACCTGAGCTCAACAATCGTTGAACTGAGCTCAGCGACTGGACTTAGACTGAAGTAGAAATCGTCAATCTGAGCTCAACTATCGTCGAACTGAGCTCAGAGATAGGGAAACAAACTAGAGACAGGAACGTCGATCTGAGCTTGAAGATCGTCGAACGGAGTTCGACGACTCGTTGAAGTGAACTCAGAGATCGTTGAATGGAGTTCGACGATTCGTCGACCTGAGCTCGACGAAATGACTTAGTCTCCTGAACTGAAATATCTGGTCTTGAGGGTCTTGAGGGCAGCTTTCAAACCTAAATACTAACCCTTAGACTCAATCTAATTGACCTTTAGATCTATACAAGGAGGTCAAAATAAATTTCCTAAAGGACATAGTGATCCTTGCCCAAATCAGTAATAGGGTGTTCCAATAATCTCCCCCTATTTGGGTTAGGATTACTATTTGCATGTCATAGGAAAAATAAAAACATACAATGCAGATATATAAAAATAAAAACAACATTGCAGAAACACAGATATAATCACAAATAGACAAAAATAGGTATTACTGTCAGCTTACAGAATCATTCTTTTTTCTTGCCCTTTTTGAGAACTATTTCTCTGTTAGGGTTGAGAGCTTCTTTCTTGGATCTCCTGTCATCATTTGCACCTAGAAAAGTTTGTTGTTTTGTCCTGGGAACTAAAGCTTCTGGGTGCAGCTTCATGTAACTTTCTGAGTCAAAGAATTTGCTGGAAGAGTACCTCTCAAGTTCTTTCTTTCTCTGTTCTGATAAAGTAGTGAAGCTTGATGTATCTTTTCCTTGTTCTCTAGCCTTTTTGATTTGATCTAGAGCAGCCAATTCTTTCATCCTTGCTGTCCAAGAATTAGGATTGTTCTCTGGGTCTTCAAATGGAACAGGAGGTTCATATCTATTAGTTGACTCATCAGCAGGAGCTCTGGAAGAGACAAGATTTTAAGCTTATAAGGGAAAGTACCAGAAGTAGAATCTGTAGGTCCTTGTTCCTTCCCTTTGATAAGGATATTGCCTGAAATATCCTTTAGAATATACTCTGAGTTCTCTTTGATTACCTCTGAACTATCCTCTTCTTGGTTGGTAACCTATGGACTGATTTCCTCTTTGCTGAGATCTTCCTTGAGATTGATATGAACTTTGGCTTCTAGAAGTAGATTGAAAGGCATAACTTCCACCTGTACCTGCATCAGGTGAAGGAGGAGGAGGAGGAGGATTGAAGTGAGATGATCCTTTATCATATTTCCTCTTTTTTTTCATGGCTTTCAGCTGATTTCTGGAGTACTACATCCATGGTTCTATAATCTGGCAATCATGCAATATATAATAAGGAATATCATTTGTATCTTTGATTTTCTCTAGGGGAACTCTCTTCATGGCCTTGCTTCTTGCTTTCCTTTTCCTTGTAATTATTGTAGAGGAATCATCAGAGTCAGTTCTAAACTGATCACTGTCAGAACTTTGTGGATGGTCATATAGTTCATCAAGCTTTTTGAAGCAATCTCTTTGTTGTTGGGGCTGAGCAGAAGAAACAACAGCAGGAATAGCAACAGGAGCAACAGCAGCAGCAGGAATTGGAGCAGAAACAACACTGGCAGAAGGAACTATAACAGCAGGTTCAGAAACAAAAATTTCAGAAACAATAAGCTCAAGATACAGCAGGCTCAAAATCAATTGCCTCTGTCATATGCACATCCTCAGAAACTGAAACAACAATATCAGAACTAACTAAAACATCAGTAGCAGTAACAATTTCAACATTGTCCACAACCTGGACAGAATCTACAAAAGAGGCTAAAATGCTGGGGTCACAACAAGAAATAGGCACAATAGCCTTAGTAAGGTCTTCAGTATGCTGGTCTGGAAGGTAGCTAAAGTATACATAATCAAATACTGAAAGCAGTGACCTGAGGTCCACTGTAATGACTGCAACTATAGCTTGAACTGGAGTTACTGCAGCAGGCAATCTCTCAGCTTCATAAGGCATCTCCCCCTGCCTAGATTCAGTGATAACTGGATCAAGGCACCCAGTAGAAGGTATTGCCTGAGGAGGAAGAATAGAGGATAGCCTGGCAGACAACTCCTGAACAGTTTTCAAAAGTGGAGCCAATGAAGTCTCCAGCAGTAGTGATAGTCTTGGAGCTATCAGCTCATATAGCTTGTTTGCAATAGCTGGAAGGTCTACTTGCTCAAGAGGGACTTGAGTAGAGGTAGGGGTGGATGTGGTAGAGATGAAAGTTGGAGCAGCAGGAGATGTTGTTGGAGAAACTGTGGATGGTGGAAGTGATGGTTGAGATATTGGAATTGTGGAGATGGAAGATAATGGAGTGGAGATGGATGGTGTGAATGATGGTTGAGCAATGATTTCCTGAAGTAATTATTAATAAGAAGTGGATGATGATGGTGGATCAAGAGGGTATGAAGGAGAATCATCCATATAGGAATCATCTGGAAGAGTGAATGATGGAATATGAGATGATGAATCAATATCCATGTGGGGGTAGTGATGTAGTGGATGGAAGATTGCTTCAGTTGATGTTGGAGTTGGAGAAGGGATTGAAGTTGGAGATGGGATGGAAATGGGGGATGAAATTGTGATAGTGGATGTGATTGTTGTTGATGAAGCAATAGGTGGAGAAGGATGAGATGATGAGGCAGGCAAATCTTCTGCAGGGGCAGAAACCTGAGGGGAAGAGACTGAAATAGTCCTTGTGCCTGAAGAAGAGATTGTAGAGGCTCTGCTGGGCTTTACAATCTGCCTGTCCCATTTCCTAAATAGGGCACAGGTAAGCCTCTTGGAGGCATTCATGTGTATCCCATTGGAAACAAGCAGGTTAGGGCATCTATTGTGAAGAAACAACCCTAAAATCCTCCCAAAATTAACAAAATTCTTATTAATTTTCTTCTTGATCAAGTCAAAAAACACTTCTCCCCAGTTCAGCTGCTTCTTGTCCACCAAGGCACCCATCAAACAGAGCTGATACCTAGAGATGGTATCATGAGCAGAGTGTTTTGCCAACAACACTTTCCCAACTACATCAGCAAGAAATCTGAGTTCCTGAGATAGTTCCGATCATAGTGTTCTGATCCAGATTGTGGGCAGTATAGACCCATTCCTTATTTCATCTGCGACCAATTTGATCCTTTTATACATTATGTTAACTAACTGTTGTTCCTTGAAGAGTTCCAGAATGTCCTTGAATATTTGATCGCTGTTATCGAAAGAATCCATATCTATATCAAAGCCAGCATCAAATTTCATGGCTGCCAAGATTGCGACTGAAACTGCCATTGATTCCTACAAAAATGAACAAACAAAAGAGCAAGTGCAGAAAAGTTTGGAGGGAAAGAGAAATTTTGCAGAGTTTATGAAAGCGCAAAGGCAGAACGACGGCCGAAAAATGAGTTTTATATTAGGGTTCGACGCAGAAAAGGAAAGATCATTGAACTTCATTCGACGATCGGGGCTCCTAAAGGAATCTGAAAGGTCTGCAACATCGTCGATCTCCGTTCGACGATATTGGAGAGCGCCGAGCTCCGTTCGACGATAGTTGACCGGAAGAAGATAGCTTAGCACTATCTTGGAAAGCGCTGAGCTGCGTTCGACGATTTCTAAGAACGTCGATCTCCGTTCGACGATCTTTGGGAAAAATGTCGAGCGCAGTTCAGAGAACAGAAACAACCTATAGACTCTAGAAAAATCAAAATGTTTGCCTAGTCTTGTTCAATTTTAGAGTTTTAAAATCTTGGATCTTATTTTAAACTTCCTCCATCTAACATTTCTAACTGATTCAGGAAGAATGTATGTTTATTTTCATCCAATGGTTTGGTGAAAATATCTCACCTTTGCAAATCAGTTGGGATATATTGAAGTTCAATTTTGTTTTTCTCAGCATTATCACTTAGAAAGTGATGTCTAATTTCTATGTGTTTTGTCCTACTATGGAGGACTGGATTTTGTGCAATGGAAATAGCACTGGTGTTATCACAAAATATTTTAGACTTCTCTAAGTTGTAGCAATAGTCTAGTAGTTGGTTTTGAATCCACAAGATTTGTGAACAACAACTACCTGCAGCCATATATTTAGCTTTAGCAGTAGAAGTTGACACAAATGTTTGTTTCTTGCAAAACCAGGAGACAAGTCTGTCACCAAGAAACTGACAAGTTCCACTGGTGCTTTTTCTATCTATTCTGCATCCAGCATAATCAGCATCTGAAAATCCAGTTAAGTCAAATGCTGAATCTTTTGGATACCAGAGACCTAGATTTGGACAATTTTTCACATACCTAAGAGTCCTTTTTACTAAGGTTAAGTGTGACTATCTAGGGCTCACTTGGAATCTAGAACATATGCATGTAGCAAACATTATGTCAGGTCTACTAGCTATAAGTTACAATAAAGAGCCAATCATTGCTCTATATGTTGTCTGATCAACAGGTTTCCCATGTTCATCGGCATCTAATACAGCATTAGTAGGCATAGGTGTTTTCATACATGATGCTTCAGACATACCAAATTTCTTAACCAATTCTTTTGCATACTTGGTTTGAGAAATAAATATGCCTTCAGCATGTTGTTTGATTTGCAATCCTAGAAAGAAGGATATCTCACCCATGCTACTCATTTCAAATTTAGAATGCATTAGGTTGGAAAACCTTCTGCACAAATTTGAATCAGTAGAACCAAATATAATATCATCTACATAGATTTGTACTAGTAGGGTATGAGACTTATGGGTTCTAATAAAAAGAGTTTGGGCTACTCTACCCCTTATAAAATCATTTTTCAGAAGAAAGCATGCTAGGGTCTCATACCATGCTCTAGGATCTTGCTTTAGACCATATAATGCTTTATGCAATTTGAAAACATGATCAGGATGAGTTGAAGAGATAAAACCTGGGGGTTGTCTGACATAAACTTCTTCTTTGATATCTCCATTAAGAAAATCACTCTTTACCTCCATCTGGTATACTTTGAATCTTTTGTGTGCTGCATAGGCTAAGAAGATTCTTATAGCCTCTAACCTTGCAACTGGTGCAAAGGTCTGGTCATAGTATATCCCTTCTTCTTGAGAGTATCCTTGAGCAACAAGCATTGTCTTGTTTCTTACAATGATTCCTTGATCATCCAATTTATTTCTGAACACCCATTTTGTTCCAACAATGGAGTGATCCTTTGGCCTTGGTACTAGTTCCCAAACTTTGTTCCTTTCAAATTGATGCAACTCCTCTTGCATTGCAATGATCCAGTGTGGATCTTGTTCTACATCTTGAATGGATTAAGGTTCAATTTGAGAAAGAAAGCAAGTGTGCATCAGGTTTTGGTTGACCCGATTTCTGGTTTACACACCAGCTGAGATGTCTCCAATCACTTGGGAGATTGGATGGTCTCTTGATGTTACTAAATCAATAGGGGGTGTTGATTGTTCACCAACATGTGTTGTTGTTTCCTCTTATGGTACAACAACTGGCTCTTCAAGAAGATTCTCTTCAAGATGTTGAATGACTTCTTCATCTTCACTACTTCCATCCTTTTGAATAATTTGTAACCTGTCCAAGTCTTCAGCAAGAGAGTGTACCTGCAAAGGTTCTATGGTATAAGTATTCTTCTCCTTGAAAGACATGTTAGATTCATCAAAAGATATATGAACAGATTCTTCAATTTTGAGAGTAGAGTTATTATATACCCTATAAGCTTTACTGATCATGGAGTATCCCAGAAACACTCCTTCATCAGCTTTAGCTTGAAATTTTACTAAGTATTTCTTGTCATTATTATGAATTTAGCAAATACAACCAAAGATTTTGAAGTAATCTACTTTAGGTTTCTTCCCTTTGAGTAATTTATAGGGAGTCTTGCCGTTCAGTTTATGTATTAAACTTCTATTCAACAAATAGTTGGAGGTGTTCACTGCCTCTGCCCAAAAGGATAGAGGAAGGTGAGCATCTGACAACAATGTAGTAGCAGATTCAATAAGGGTTCTATTTTTCCTTTCAGCTACCCCATTTTGTTGAGGAGTTCTAGGAGCTGAGAAAGTGTGTCTGATCCCGTCACTCTGACAGAACTCTTGCATAAGAAGAGAATCAAACTATGTCCCATGATCACTTCTGATCAGGGGAATGTGAGTATTGAACTCACTCTGTATGCATTTGAGAAACTCTGTCAAACACTTAAAGTTATCAGACTTCTTCCTCAGAAAGAATACCCATGTGAATCTAGAGAAGTCATCTACAACCACTAAAGTATAGGATTTCCCTCCTAAGCTTTGTACTGTAATGGGTCCAAAAATGTCCATGTGTAACAGATACAAAATCCTAGGTGAATCACTCTTATTAAGTGTCTTGAAACTATTTTTGGTTTGCTTGCCTAATTGATAAGCCCTTCAAAGTCCTTCCTTATTGTAGGGGCCAGAAGGTAGTCCTCTAACAAGGTTGTCCTTGGATAGCCTAGCAATGGTTCTAAGGTTTATATGCCCTAGTCTCTTATGCCATAATTCATTTGGTCTACAAATAGAGTTGAACAAGGATATGTCTACCTTAGTTGAAAGAAAATCTACAAGATAAATGTTACCTTTCCTTTTACCTGTCAACACAGTTGTGTTGTCCTCTGATTTGATTTTGCATGAGGATTTGTTGAAAGTCACTAGATAGCCTTCATCATATAGTTGACTGATACTGATTAAGTTGTGCTTCAGTCCTTCCACATAGGCTACTTTCTTGAAAGTGACTGTGCCAATCTGGACTTCACCATATCCTTTTGTTAGCCCAAAGTTTGAATCACCAAATATTACTTTGGGTCCAAGCTTGGCTTTGAAGGATGTGAAATTGTCCTTGTTTCCTATCATGTGCTTTGAGCACCCAATATCCAGATACCATTGCTGGTTTGATGTTGGATAGGTCTTTCACCTGCACATAAAACAATTCATTTGTTTTTGACCCAGTTTATCTTGGGCCTAGGTTGATAACCTTTGAATTCAGCAATAAAAGACATCCCAGGTTGACTCTTATAACCTTCAGGATGATATCCCCTTGAAGGTATTATCCATTCAGTATAAGGGTTAAATCTTTGGGATGTAGGACCCCTAGGTTTGAAATTTGATTTACCTTTGGAAAAATTTTCAAAACTCTAATCTCTGTTCGACAATCGCTGAGCTGAGTTCGACGATCTTGGGTCAGATCGTCGAGCTCCGTTTGAAGATCGACTATGCCAGAGTTCAGGGTTCAGAAATCATCGACCTGAGTTCGACGATTCAGCCTGAGATCGTTGAGCTCCATTCGGCGATCGTCGAGCTCTGTTCGACGTTTTCTGTTGAACTTTTGTTTTCATAGGTAAATCAGAATTTTTCCTAGCTACCTCCACAACTCCCTTACCTTTATTAGAGATAAATTTGATTGGGGTTGTTTATACTATGGGTTGGCCAGATGAGGCACCCAAGCTCAGTGTACTATTGAATCTTGAGTTCACTATTCTTGTGATGTCCATTAGTTTAATACTTCTCCCATTAAAGGATTCTTCAAACTTTTTGGCCTCTGATAGCTCACTTTTTAGTGAAACTATCTACTCCCTACAGAATTCCAACTCCTCAGAGAGTTTGAGGTTTTCTGATTTTAAAGTGCTGTGTTCAGATAGCTGATTTCTGAGAGAAATAATTTCCTTCTCAGATTTTAATAAATCTAAACACAGTGCTTTAAACTCACACTTGAAGTCCTCAGAATTAAAATCAAAAGAAATTATTACCTGGTCCTCTTCAGATTGAGTCTCTGATTTTGACTTTGCCTCTTCTGCATCAGAATTTTGTTGTGAGGCATTGATAGCCATCATGCAGAATTCTTTTTCCTCAGCATCATCTTCATCATCACTAGAGCTGGATGAAGCTTCAGATTCTTCTTTTGTGTCACTCCAAGTTTCAGCAACAAACCCCTTCCTTGTATTTTTGTTCTTGCTGGAGGAGGGTTTGTCATTGCTATTTTTCTTGAAGTCCTTTTCTTTTCTCCTTTCCTTCCTGTCCTTCTTATCCTTATTCTGATTTTTTGGACAGTCAGGCACAATGTGGTCTAGTTTCCTGCATCCAAAACAAATAATCTCTTTGTTATTTGATTTGTCATACCTTGGCTTGTCATGCCCTCTGTATGATCTTTTCCTGGAATCCTTCTTGGCCATTTTGTAAAACCTTTTGACCAGTAAGCTTAGCAGCTCTTCATTGAATGTGACCTTGTCTTCAGGCTGATCTTCAATGGCTTTGAAAGCTATTGATTTTTTCCTTTCTTATAGCTGGTGAGGCAGCCTTCTGCTCTTCTTCTCTATTCTTGATGAGCAGCTCATAAGACTTGAGCTTGCCCAAGAGAGCTTCAGTTGTGATCTCATTTAGGATTCTGGCATCCTTGATTGGCCCGATCCTTGAGTCCCAAGTGCTTGGGAAGCACATTAGGATTTTTTCATTGAGCTCAGTCAATGAGATCTCTTTGTCCAATGTTTTCAGCTCATTGACTATGAGACTGAGTCTATTATACATATCTGCTACTGACTCAGCTTCTCCTTTCTTGAAGTTCTCATACTGAGTTATGAGATGGGATATTCTATCTTTTCTCTCATCAGCAGATCCTGAGACTATCTCAGATAACTTGTCCCAGATGTCCTTTGGTGAGTTGCATTCAGCAACTTTTTGAAATATGTCATCAGACATGGTTTGTGCCAAAATGTTCATTGCTTTGGCATCTGCAACTGTCCATTTTTTTTATTTCTACATCTGTTCCTGAAGGAGGTGGAACAGCATTTGTACTTGTATTTTCTGGGGGTCTTGGACACACTGTCAAAACAGAATTAAAAATATCTTCATCAATAGAATTCATGTACAATCTTATCCTTGCCTTCCAAAGTGCAAACTTAGATAGATTTCACACTGGAGGTCTGGTGCTAGCATAATCTTTGCTCTATGCCATGGTTTTATATAAAGATAAATATAATACAACTAATGAAAAAAAAACCCTCTATAAAAGATTGATCTTATCATAGATCTTTTGGTTCAGGTGTTAGCCTGTAGGAAAACAACCAACCAAATAAGGTGTGGTATTTTTAACGAACCTGGCTTTGATACCAATTGAAAGTGGAGGATAAGATATACCTTAACTCTAGAGGGGGGGGTGAATAGAGTATATTAAAATAATTTTCAAGTTAAAAACTATTTTGCAGTGGAAGACTTAATTTAAGTATAGGTGTAAGGTGCATGCAGTAACTAAAAAAAATGAATGCAAGAAAAAAAACAACACAGTACACAGCAAAACACAAAGAAGAAACCAGAGGACACAAGGAGCTATAGTGGTTCCCCAATCAATTTGGGTACATCCACTCTTCTACCACCCTAGGTACGAATCCACTACAGGATGAGTTGATCAGGTATCCTGGGCACCAATGAGCTTTTGATAAGGTACTCAAAAACCAAAACAGATTTTTTGAACAGGTGTCTTGCCACCACTGAGTTTTGACAAGGTCTCAGAAACCAACACAAACTTTTGAAGGGAGTTTGATAAACCCTTTACAGAAGAGAGAGAGAGGTGAGATGATCTTCTCTGTCAACAATCAGAGAGAAGATAGTGGATGTTGTCAAAGCTCCCCCTGAGATCTTGAGTTGTTTAGGAAGTGAAGCTTTGCAATAGGGTGATAGGCCTTCAGAAGATTTGATCTCCAGCAAAAGATGATTCCAGCAGCAGCTGAAATGTGTGGTGTCTGGAGTCTTGAATGATAAGGCCTTTGAACACTTGAGTCAAAAGAGATCTAGAAATTTCTATATGTTGATCTCCTTCAGCGGTGTGTGTTCTCAGAGAATTCTGTCTGTGTGTGTCTGTACTTTTTGTATGGAACTATTAGGAGAAGCAGAAGAATGTTCTCTTTTATTACTTAGATCTGAATAGAATAATTCTCTATCCAAGATAGTCGTTAGCCTGTCATAAATGACTTCCTTAAATGCATTTTGTCTTCTGGAGGAAAGTCCAATAAAACATTCCTTTAAAATTCCCTTGAAACTTGCTCCAGATTAATTGAAACGGCTACAAGATCCTTGAAATAAATGGTGGGAATAATTCCATAACTGTCTGAATTTGAATCTTGAAAAACGTCGATCTCTCCAGAAAAACGTCGACCTGAGCTCAACTATCGTTGAACTGAGCTCAGCGACTAGACTTAGACTGAAGCAAAAATCGTCGATCTGAGCTAAACTATCGTCGAACTGAGCTCAGAGATAGGGAAATAAACTAGAGACAGGAATGTCGATCTGAGCTCGAAGATTGTTGAACGGAGTTCGACGACTCGTTGAAGTGAACTTAGAGATCGTCGAATGGAGTTCGAGGATTCGTCGACCTGAGCTCGACGAAATGACTTAGTCTCCTGAACTGAAATATCTGGTCTTGAGGGTCTTGAGGGCAGATTTCAAACTTAAATACTAACCCTTAGACTCAATCTAATTGACCTTTAGATCTATACAAGGAGGTCAAAACAGATTTCCTAAAGGACAGTGATCTTTGCCCAAATCAGTAATAGGGTGTTCCAACATGCTATATATGGACCTTTTTGGACCTATTGCAGTCCAAAGTTTGGGAGTAAAGTCTTATACTTTAGTAATTATTGATGAATTCTCTAGATTCACTTGGGTGTTCTTTCTGAGAAATAAGTCAGATAACTATAAATTTCTTACAGACTTTCTTAGGAACATCAAGATTGAGTACTCTACTCAGATTGCATTAATTAAAGGTGATCATGGAACTGAGTTTGAATCTCTTATGATGAAAGAATTCTATGAGAAAGAAGGTATTATACATTATTTTTTTGCTCCTAGAACTCCTCAACAAAATGGGGTAGCTGAAAGGAAAAATAGAACTCTAATTGAATCTGCTGAAATATTATTTGCAGATGCTCACTTGCCCATATCCTTTTGGGCAGCTGCAGTAAGCACAACAAACAATGTTCTTAATATGAGTTTGATTCATAAACTAAAGGGTAAGACTCCCTATGAATTACTTAAAATAAGAAACCTAAAGTAACTATTTTAAAGTTTTTAGTTGTAAGTGTTACATTCATAACAATAATAAGAAACACTTAAGGAAATTTGAGGCCAAAGCTGTAGAAGGAATTTTCCTAGGATATTCTTAAGTCATCAAGGCCTATAGGATCTTTAATAAATCTACCCTTAAAATAGAAGAATCTGTACATGTTGCTTTTGATGAAACTAATATGTTTTATAAGGACAGAGACATCTCTACCATATAATCTTTTCAGGTACCAAATCTGTGTAAGAAAATGGATGATTTAATTCTAACACAATAGGATACAATACATACTTCTCAACAGATTTTTGATGATGTTAGTGATGAAGAAAATTCAGAAATGTATGCTGAAAATATTGTGGCTAATGAAATTCCATAAGAAACATTAGTACCACAAGTAGCTGTAGAACTAACTCTGCATGTTGATCTTGTCACAATAAGAGATCAGCCTAGATCTCAAGTGATTGGAGACATATCAGATAGTGTTCAAACAAGGCATCAATTGAATCAAGATATTATGCATGCTTATTTTATTTCTCAGATTGAACCTCAATCCATCAATGATGCAGAACAAGATCCCCACTAGATCATTGTTATATAAGAGGAACTCAATCAGTTTGAGTGATGTAGAGATTGGGACCTAGTTCCTATACCCAAAGACTATCCAGTCCTTGGACCCAAGTGGGTCTCTAGGAATAATTTGGATGCTCAATGAATCATTGTAAGAAATGAAGCAAGATTGGTAGCACAAGGATATTCACAGGAGGAAGGCATACACTATGATCAAACATTTGCTCCTGTTGCAAGATTAGAGGCTATCAGGATTTTTCTTGCATTTGCAGCATTCAAGAGATTCAAGGTAAATCAAATGGATGTGAAGAGTGCTTTTCTAAATGTAGAGCTCAAAGAAGAAGTTTATGTTGAACAACCATCAGGTTTTATCTCTCTAACTCACTCTTCTCATGTTTTTAGACTTAACAAAGCTCTTTATGGTCTTAAACAAGCTTCAAGAGCTTGGTATGAGACTCTTGTTAGTTTTCTTTTAGAAATTAAATTTAGTAGAGGCATTGTAGATAAAACATTATTTGTTAGACATCTTAAAGATAAAATTTTTCTAGTTCAAATATATATAGATGATGTAATATTTGGTTCTACTGATTCCAAACTATGCAAAAGGTTTTTTGACATAATGCATTCAAAGTTTGAAATGAGTAGCATGGGTGAACTATCTTACTTCCTTGGTTTACAAGTGAAGCAATGTACCGATGGTATTTTTATATCCCAATCTAAATATGTAAAGAGATAATTAAAAGATTTTGGATGTCAGATGCCTCAGCTATGAAAAAACCCATGCCCGCTAATGATGTTGTTGATAATGATTAACAGGGCAAACATGTTGATCAGAGAATATATAGGACTATCATTAGGTCCTTACTATACTTAACAGCTAGTAGATCATACATAATGTTTGCTACATGTATTTATGCTATGTTTCAAGTAAATCCTAAAGAATCTCATCTAATTTTAGCTAAAAGGATTTTAAGATATATAATGGGTTGCCAAAATCTAGGACTTTGGTATCCAATAGAGTCAAAATTTGAATTAACTGGATTCTCAGATATTTACTATGCTGGATGCATAGTTGATGGGAAAAGCATACCAGGAACTTGTCAGTTTATTGGTGATAGACTTGTGTCATGGTTTTGCAAGAAGCAACCTTTTATTTCTACTTCAACTGCTGAAGCTAAATACATTGCGGCTGGCAGTTGTTGTTCATAAATTTTGTGGATTCAAAATCAGCTACTAGATTTTGGTCTCAACTAAAATAATTCAACAATATTTTGTGATAATGCCAGTGCAATTTCTGTTGCACAAAATCTAGTCCATCATAGTAGAACTAAACATATTAAAATAAGACATCATTTTTTAAGAGATAATGTAGACAAGAATAAGATTAAACTAGAATATATTCCTACTGATTTTCAAAAAGCAGATATATTCACAAAATCTTTATATGCAAAGAAACACATTTTATTCTTAAATCAGTTAGGAATAATAAATGAAGATCACTAAATTAACTTTTATTCTGAGATCGACTAATTGTCCACCTTTCGTCGATCAGAGATCGATGAACTGTGCACTCTTTGTGAAGTTTTTGTCGAACGGAGATCAGCGAACTTTTTGTATAAACTATTTCTTCAAACTAAGATCGACGAATTAGTTTCATGTGTTTTTCGTCGAACGGAGCTCGACGAAATATATTTGTTTTGCAAAACTTTGGTCAACCAGAGATCGACAAAATGTAGATCTTTTGAGAAAGTTTTCATCGAACAGGGTTCGATGCTTTGTATTTCGTCAGACAGAGTTCGCCATTTCGACTTCGAAAAACTTATATCTAGGTTTTCTCATCGAACTTTATGCCGCGCATTTCCATTTCCCTTTGAACTTGATCTTTTCTATCTTGCAGAGTAATTGCGATTTCTCAAGCAATCCTTTCAGCAATGAAGATTGATGTTGGATTCGACTTTGAAATGTAGTCATTCAGCCATTCAGACCGAATATTCCAGAACATCTTACATCTGTTTGAAGCTCAGAATTTGCAGTATTTCATGTCCACAAGGATAAACTCCCAATATCTGAGATCAAGGAATGGATGCATACAACAAAGATTCTAGATAACCCAGTTATTATAGGATCAATCTCAGGAAACCAGGTTCCTTTATCTCCTGAAATTCTAAATAAAATTTTTGGTTTTGTTAACGGAGAAGATGACATAGATTTGACCAGTTCTGAATTTAATGAAATGCTAGATAGTTTGGGTCACTCCCAGGGAAACCCTAATCACCAATTAAAGAAAAACTTCTCTATGGAGCATAAATTTTTAACAGGCATTATTGGTAAAGTTTTGTGTGCAAGCACTCTGCCCATGACTATATAACCAGGCATCAGTTTCACTTGATGAGTTCTTTGGTTAATTAGAAAAGGATAAACTAGGGATCAATCATATTTGATTCTATTAAGAAAAAGATTACCTGTAAATCTGGAGGGTATGGTAGGATATTAGGAATTTTCCTAGAGGCCAAGAGTTCAGAGCTTTTGGTCTCTCCGACCATTTTTATTAATGCATCCAAGAGGCTTACTTCTGCCTAGTTTGGAAGATGGGAGAGGGTAATCACTAAGCCATCTAGGGATACCTCCTCTAGAGTAGCTTCTAAAAGAACAAGGGCTGTATGAGCCACTTTCCCATCCATAGCAGAAGTTTCGGTTCCTCCTATTCATTCTCATATACCATCTCCACTACATTCTCCACTACCTTCTCTATCTAACCAACTTCCATCGTCAACTCCACCCAATGATGCTTCTCTTCCTCAGTCACCTTCTACTCTTCAAACAACTTTATCTAAAGAGATTCCAACAACATCCTTCCATCCACATTCACCAATTCATTAAACACCAATTCATCAGTCACCCTCACCCTCATCACCAATTCATCAGTCACCCTCATACCCTTTAATTTCTAATCTACCTAATTTTAATCTACTTCCTCTGTCTCCACCTAATTCATCTAAAATTCATATATCTCAATCTACACCTCACACCCCTATACAGGAAGAAATTATTCTTGATTTTATTCCTCTTGTAATCAATCTTCAACATATACCACAAGGTTTCACCATCTGCCAAATCTGTGCAAACAGATCAATTCCATCTTCTTCTACCCCAAATCCACCTTCACATCTACTCAGACTACTCCTGAGTTTATGTATTTGGATTTCTCTTCCATTGCATCAAATCTTATTGAATTTATTACTACAACTCTCAAAAAACTGATATATAAAGCTAAAACTAATTTTGCTGCTTCTATCTCTGTTCTATCTTCTCAGATATCCTATTACTCTACTGTCCCTTCTTCTGGGGGCCTAGATTCAGGTCTCCCTAGATCTAGGCAGGGGGAGATGTTTCATGAAGAAGCTCCTCAATCTGCAGTTTCAGTTCAGAGGTTACAGCAGCACCACCACCAGTGTTTGGTGAACATGAAGATTCAGAAATGTTTGAAGTTTCAGTTGCATATGAGTTAACAAAAATTCCATAAGCTCTTACTGTGGGTGATGGCTTTATTCATCCCACAGTCAACTTGAATTCTTTATTATCTGATTTTGAAACTCTGCATAATAGTTACTCTGAAGTTTTTGAGCTTAATTATTCTAAAGCTATAGTATGTTATACTGCTCCAGTTTGTTCTTCAATTCAGGAACAACTAAGTACCAACTTTTTAGTTGTTTCCTCTATCATTTCTCATGTTTCTCAGTCTTTAATTTTTGAAGATTCAATTGATCTTATACAGCAAGCTTCTTCCCTTCCTACTTATGCTTGGATGAAACTCCTATGCCTAATCTTGATGACATCCTTTTTCAAGATATGGAACAAGATGACAGTGTATATATACAAGCAGTAGATACAGATGTTGTAAATACACTACCAGTAGGATCAGTTCAGGATCAGTCAGATTTGATTAAACAGATAGCTGATCTATGTGATCAACCTGCAGAAGATTCTGATGATGATGTAGAATCAGATGAGTTAGATGATTCAGGTTCTAAGAAGAGAAAATTGAAGAAGAAGGCTCCAGTAAAGGTTGCTCTGAAACCTTCATCTAGTGATGATATCCCCTATTATATTTTGCATGGGATTAATCTTACACCAGACAATCCACATTGGATGAGGTATTCTAAAACTGAACAGAAAGACAAGAAGAAAATGAAAAGGTATCATTCACCTCCAAGGTCTAGCAGAGGACCTCCTCCTCCACCTCCAGCAGCAAGTGCTGCAGGAAATATTTCTCACTCTCAAAGGTCTACTTCTTCTCATCATCAATCTACACCTACTCAGAGCAGACAAGATAGACCCTCAAGGTCTGATACTCAAAGAAATCAAAGCTACAAATAACAGTAGACAAGTCAAAGCAGCAGTCAACAATAATAAAATCAAGAAAAGCCTCCTTCACCAACATATGATCCAGAAATGGACCCAAATTTCAGAATGTCTAGATTTAATGAGCATGTTGCTCTATCACAAATTAAGAAAGCCAGAGCTGAAAAAAAGGACACCTCTCAATTCTCCATCATGTCCACTTATATATAGAAGGAGCTTGAAAGATATCAAGTGAAGAAATTATTCAATGTGAACAAGTACATGAGCTTACCCCTAGAGGCAATTGTACCAAGGACTACCTCTCTAAAGATCATTGGAGCTCGAGACTTAAAGATGAGTTAAAGGGAAGTTGTTGATCCTAACATGATGTTAATCTTCACTAAACCATCTACAGATTCTCCCTCTGATACTCCTAAGAAAGACACTTAATTTCTGATTTTTTTTCTTTAAACTGTATTTATGTTTTTGAACTCTCAAAACCCCTTATTTTATATCTGCTGAAAGTTTTTCTGCCAGATTATTTTTGCTTTGAGTTTTTCTATCGTAGATAGTGTCCTCACCCAAATAGGGGGAGATTGTTGGAACCATATTACTGATTTGGGCTAGGATCACTATCATTTGTTTAGTATGATTAGCTTGACCCACTTTGTATAGTCTTGTGTCATAGGTTATTTCCAGGGTTATTGCTTCAAAAAAACTCCAGAGAAATGCAGTCAGGAAATGCAGAAAATCAGTTTGACGAACGCCGTGCTCATCTCGGCGAATCAGAGTTCTACCACTGAGCTCAGCTCGACGAAAGTTATGCTCCGGTCGACGAACTCTGACCTTAACTCTATAGCTTAGCTTGATGATAGCCTTGCTCAGCTCAACAAATGACACTTTTAGTTCGATGAACTCCAAACTCAGGATGGCGAAAGATTTGCTGAGTTCGACTAATTCTTTGCAGTGGTCCAGGCAGTTTTATATTCAGAAGCAGAATAATTTTTAAATAAATTAATTTTTGTCAGTTATACTCTGGTATTTAATGCTAAATATTTTTAATGAATATGGCCATTTCTGGCAACATAAAATATGAAATTTTCACAGAGTTATTATTATAATTAATTACCAAGGCAGTTAAGGAATGATTTTATTCTAAATATTTGGATACAACCATTACAAATTCTCAGAGATTCTTCAACCTATTTAAGGAATGTTTCGAAAATTCAAATGTTTGAATTCCTCTCAGAAAATATATATTCAGAAAATTGCTGCCTATTCAGATAGTGAGATATTCACACAGACAGACACTGAGATTTTTGATTACTTGCTCCTGACTCTCCAAGAGACAAAAAATCTACATCAGTCAGAAATTGCAACTACAGAGAAATAAAATTCTTGAAGGCCTACACCCTGAAGAAAAACTTCTTCCTTGATCACAAAATCTACTCAATACAGGGGGAGCTTTTTGCTTCAACATCAGTCCACAAAGTCTTCTCAGAAACTGTTGACAGAGAAGACAACATTTTTTCTTTTAGGTTATTTCATCAACTATGTACAGTGTTATAACTCACTTCAAAAGTTAAATCTCTTGGTTCTTAAGTCACTTGATCAAAAGACTTAGATTGGTTTTTGGGCACCTGATCAAAAGCTCAAAGGGTTGCGAGATCTCCCTTGGAAAATAGATCTTCTGGTGGAATAGCACCTGATCAAAAACCTATAGTGGATTCCTACCAGGTTGGTAAAGGAGTGGATGTACCCAGATTCATTAGGGAACCACTATACTTCCTTGCGTCGTCTGTGATTGTCTTACTTTATTTTATTTGTATGCTGTGATTTTTTGCTTTATATATATATATATATATATCACTTACTTTAAATCCACTATAAAAATAAATTAAAGTATTAATATACACTATTCACCTCCCTCAAATGTAAAGTAGATCTATCCCTTATTTTCAGCGATCTCGCTTCAACCCACTGTATGCGCGACCTGCACTCTTTAGTACGCCAGGTCGCCAAGCCCTTATCGCCCAGTCGGGGGGCAAGCCTCCAGTAGTAGAGGCGGACTCTACATGTTCTCCGCGGGCTCGGTGGACTCACAATACAGTCCGCCACTCATCACTTCAGCATCTTAACTCTAGCCACTTCACAGCAAGAGCCGGACTACTCCTCAACTCATATAGCTCGATGCAGGATCGCTCAATACACCCGAGGTGGACTCATCCCACTCCGCCAACAGCAGATCATTCAAATAGACAAGTCCTTATCTGCATAACTCGGCACGGACTCGGAGGACTCCTCTTTCTACTCGCACAACTCAACGATCGCCGGGGATAACGTTACCAAGACCATTACCTTCTCGGTTCTATAAAATTACCCCCATATCTCTCGTTTTGGGGGAGGACAACCGACGACAAGGTCAAGGCATCAATTCATGCTGACACAACTTCCCAGTCCGTGCTTCGTCAACAATCCTCTCATTCTCGGCATGATCGCGCAGTCTGCTCGGCTTACACAAGCGAGCTACGTGATCAACTATTCACATGGCTTGTCGACCTCTTTGGTCAGTCCGCACGGCCTCTAGAAACTTCTTTCCTTAGTCGCCAGCTTCCCCTTATACCATTTGTATTCTCATGTAAAGGATAACTCAAGCTGTAACACTGATTATAATCAAAGGAAAGCCCGTAGCAAGAGAGATATTTAAGCCGTGCTTGCGAAGTCTATTGTTGCCGCTGCTAGCAGACACCTCTGTTCTTCTCCTCTACTCACTCAGCACCAACCTACAAACCTAACAATCAAAGTAACTGACTGCTCAATAGTACCTGATCAACCTTCCCTGTTATTCCAAGCATCATCATCAACCTCCCTGTTATCCCCGTAACCTTCTTCTTCAATCACATCGCTTGTGAAACCGAACACTCGTTAGCTATTGGTGCATGCGACCTCCATTTTCGCGCATCAACAAGCACCAGTTCCTCCAGTCAATCCAACACCAATATTGGGAGATCCGCAAACCTATCCACAGTCTTATCTGTCGGCCTATCCTCATGCTTACCTACCAACCTTTCTGCAAGGGCCTGCTGCCCCTTTGCAGTCTCAAAATGACGAGTTCATAGATCATCAAAATTTCTTCTAGGAAGCTACCCCGGGAAGTCCAGCAAGATTTCTAAATTTTTAGGGAAGTTATACCTACTCTTCAGTTCCGGCCTTTGCTCCTCCTGCAGCAGCTTTTCCCTCCCATCATCCCGCTCCTTTTATAGCTACAACTTATTCTCCCTTTTTTCCTAATGCTATAGGAGAGCAGGAAGAGCCGCCAACATTTTCAGAGAGTGTTCGGCATGAACCAACTCCAGCTAACTTCTGAGAGCCGTCATTGCCAATTTACACTAGAGATACTAAAAAAGTGAAGCACCTTCAAGCATTTGAATCAGCCGTAGCTCTCAATAACCTTTCAGATGCTACAAGTGCAAAATCTTCGTAACATCTTTTGATGGACAAGTGAGAGAGCGGTTCTACGGGCTGCGTCCTCAATCATTCGCTTCCTTTGTTGATTTGCGAAGAGAGTTTCTGCTCAGGTTTTCTACCTCTACAAAGGGAAAGGGCGGTCCAGAATCCCACTTTGAGATCAGGAAATGAGAGAATGAGACGTGGTCTCATTTTGTGGATCGTTTACAGAAAAAGATTTTGGACATTGAGATCGTCGATCAAGAATTATACCGGGTTTCTCCAATACATGGTCTGTGTGAAGGACCACTTAAGTTTAAGGTTAATGTCTGAGCACCAAGGACATATCAAGAGTTGATTGTCTTAGCCAACTCATACATTCGAGGTGAGAAGAGCAATCCCAGCTTCGTCTCCAAGATTGTACCAGAGAATGATTCTTCTTCTTGCAAGCAACCTCCGAGGTCTCCTCGAAAAGATTTTCCATACCACGCAAGGAAGGGAAGAAAATTTCAACATCATCGACACCTCTCCCTGGGCCAGGATAGTGCTAGAGATCAAATGTTAATATTGCCAGCCCCAACTCCGCAAGCAGCATCGGTTCATCAGCAACAAGATGATGACTTGCTAGAGTCCGAACTAGATGTGGCCATGCAAGAAGTAAGCCAATTCATGATGTGTAAGGATAATTACGAAAGGCCTTACCACGTGATAGATCAAAGGTCAAAAGATTCAGATCTGTTCTGTGATTTTCACAAAGAATGCGGGCATTCAACTGAAAACTGTCGAGCACTTCGTCAACTGGTGCAGAAGATGCTGAGGCAAGGTAAGATGCGCGACCTGTTCCCGAAGGATTGCCACTCTGATCCGTGATGTGTCCCGTTTATATATGGTTTTATGGACTCATCTGGGCTGGTTTTCATGACTTTGCACTTCACCTTTCGGCTATTTTCATTGATATTTTTGTAATGCCCCGAAACTCAAAAGAGCGTCGGGGGAAGTTTTGGGCCAGATTTCGAATCTGGCAGTAGGCACACGGCCTGGGACATGGGCGTGTCCCAGGGTGTGTCAGACTAGAGTCGACGACTTGGCCGCGAAGTCGACTAATTTCGGCCGACACTGTGTAGAGACAGGGAACACGGACTGAGACACGGGTGTGTCTCAGGGCGTGTTGAGCCCGTGTCGACGATCAGCCCGGCGTGTCGACGATTTTCGCTTGACAAAGTGTCGAGAAATGGCACACGACCTGAGACACGGGTGTGTCTCAGGGCGTGTCGAGCCCGTGTCGACAACTATCCCGGGGTGTCGACACTTTTGCTCGATGATGTGTCGAGACAAGGCACACGGCCTAGGACACGGGCATGTCCAGAGCCGTGTCGGGTGCTCGACGAAATTCACTCGACGAAGTGTCGAGACCATGTACACGGCCTGGAGCCCTGGCGTGTTGAGGTAGACACGGGCAAGGATAGAGGCGTGTCGTTCGTTTCTTTAACTTGGGATCCGACGGTTGGGGGTTATTCCTGATGGGATATACCCGGAATTGGACCTTTGAAACCCTCACTTTTGCTTGAGTGGTTATCTTTCTAAAGTATAGAGAGAGGAGAGCCAAGGGAGGAAGAAGAAGCTAGATCCGGCCATTGGAGGAGCTTCAAACCTCCAAATCGCGAGCCGACTCCGGATCTACGGAGGCAAAGAGAGTGTGGTGCTTTTCATCCACTTACTTTTCCATGGTGCCAAAGAAGAATGCTAGGGTAACGATTCTCTTCTGGAGCATGTGAAGCTCTCCTTCTTTGCATAGGAAGCCCTCTCTCGCGAGTTTGCGGTGAGTTGGAGGCGTTCCTTCGGGTAGATATGTAAAGTCCCCGTTGTTTAGAGTCCGTATTCGAGAACGGACATAAGCATGATGTGTGAAGCCTACCCGGACATGTTGGTCTGGATCGGTGATGTTGCATTGCATAAATGCCGGAGAAGACTCCGCGCGATTGGTTGTTTTTCGGGTTTTTTACGTGGTAAATTGCAACAGGGAGCCTTAGGGATTAACCGAAAGGTGCACCCGGAAAACTGGGCGGATGCGTGATCTTGCCAACTTGTGGGCCTAGGAGCCAACTTGTACATAACTGGGTTATGTATTATGGTACGTTCGATTCACGGGCTTCGGGGAAACTTAACTCGTGCCGATAATATTAAATTGTCGTGGTAAGTGTGCAAAGGGTTGAGTGGAACCGTTCCTGCTATATGCCGAGGGTATAGAGGTCGGGTCGTGCTGTCGATGATATTAAAGTGTCATGACATAGGCTGTTGATGAAATTAAAGTGTCGTAACATTTGCCTAAAAGACCAAATTGCTCACGAGATATTGTCGTCCTGGAGATGGTGGTGAGTTAGCGGCTCAGACTGCGATCACCGAGAATGTGCCCGGAGAGCACGGGGCGTGCGGCCATGCGTGCCAACGCCTATGATGCAATGAATGTATATACTGCTTGGTTATGCTAATAAAAATGTAGGGAAGGAGCATCGCCGCCCCGAGTTGGGGGCGGGATCGTTATAATTTGTTCAGCATTGCTGACCATTGCTTTGTTTGCCACCGTGCGGTGGTTTTGTTGCTTGCAGGTGCAGCTCGACCAAGCGGTCAATAGCGGGCTAAAGCCCAAATTGCGAAGCCGGCCCTCGAAGGCCTAATTGGTGTGTTTACTACTTTTACTCATGTATGACCGGCCTGCGTGCCGTTGTTTGTAAAACATGTAATATCAAGTAAACCATTTTTGTAAGGCCTTAAGGCCTGTACTTGTGTATGTACAACATTCCTATTTGGTATTAGTGGACATTCATGATTTTGTGCTAGGTTCTTTGTTGCAACTTATTAAACTGCTTCCACTAGAATGCTCTGTGTAGTACGTTATGATTGGTTGGATGGTTTCCATTAAGTAACCAACCGGTCTGTCTGTGGTATATGGCGTCGGGCCCCGGCCGGACCTACTGCTATATGTTATGCGACGGATAGGGGGCGTTATAATTTGGTATCAGACTCCTGGTTTTGGTCGGGCTTAACATGAACTCGTGGACGAATTATTTTTAAGGGGTGGTGAGCACATGTGTGTGCGTCATCGTTATAATAGTACAAGAACCCATGAATATCCACTTAGGAATGAAAATACACGTGTTTGAGGAACCTGCGTGTTCCTATAATTGCTGTTTGCAATTTTATTTGGTCGCTTAACGGTGTTTTGTACCACTATAGGTGACCAGAAGTGGAGCTGGGCCGTCGGAACGTCGAGTTTCCGAGGCTAGCAGTGCACCTAATGTAGCTCCTGCAACACCTCTATCGTCTGAGACCATACGATTGGTGGCCGAAGCAGTGTTGGCCATGATTAATGCGCAGCCTGCAAGGCAAACGCAGCAGCCCGCTCCTGCGATGGAGCAGGTACCGCTGCAAGCGGCTGAGCAGCGAAGAGTGGAGCGGGTGGTAGAGGAACCAGTGGTGCCAAGGAAGGCAACCGAGAGACAGCTCAAGCATGTCATGAGCTTTAATCTTTTGGTATTCTCGGGGTTGGGAACCCCATCTCAAGCTGAAGACTGGCTCTCCAGGGTGAAGAGAGTCATGACAGCAATGGAGACGGAGGTGTGGCAAATGACCACCATTGCTACGTTCCTTTTGGACAGTGAAGTGAGAATGTGGTGGGAAGGATTGGAGCTGCATATATTGAGAGGTAGGTAACTTGTTGATGTCTCGATGAGGAGTTCTCGAGATTGTTCTTGGCAAGATACCTCCCTTCGGCACAGAGGATAGCGTTGGAGAACGAGTTCCTGAATTTGGTACAAGGAGACAGTACCGTGGATGAATATCTCCACGAGTTTACTCGATTGAGTCGATATGCCAGCTCCACCATCGCGGATGAGGAGCTCAAGACGATTCGATTCCATGAAGGGTTGAGAGACGAGTTGAGATTAATACTCTCGAGACCGATGACGCAGGGTTTCTTGACCTTGGTCAACACGGCCCGGTCCTTGGAGAAGGACATGAAGAATGTACAAGCAAAGAAAAGCTTTGGTGATAAGAAGTCGGAGTTCAGAGTGCAAAACTCCTCAAAGTTTGTGTTCCGGAAGTGGAATAAGAAAGCCAGGACATCGGGTCCATCCCCCTCTGCTGGTGCTTCTGGGGCGACTACGGGTCGAATCCCGGGCAGATGTTACAACTATGGGAAGCCAGGGCATTATGCCCGTGAGTGCCGGAGCGGACGTCCCAAGTCCGAAAGAAAGCCGGGAGCAACTTATGAAGAAAAGGGCAAGGCGGTGGAGTCGACCGCGTCCCATTATACTCCGGCCCAACCAAGGGTGTACAATCTTGGCCAACAGGAGGCCATCAAACAGGCGGATGTGGTGACAGGTACGGTTTAATTAATAGCAGGTTAATTTCTTTTAATACTTGTTATGCACATGTTACCTTACCACTGCTTGTTTATGATTTGTTTTGATTTATGAAAATCCGGCAAAAGCACTCTTCTATACGGGAGCTTCACACTCCTTCTTGTCCGAAGGATTTATATCACGCATCGGAGTCCCTTCTTCCATGGAGAATGATAGGTTGGATGTGTTGTTGCCCAATGGGTGTTCGATGAACGCGGATAGGATCTGCGATGTTAAGATTCATATTTGGAATCAGGAGTTCGATCTGCAAGCGTCGTTACTTCCGTTGGTGGAGTTTGACGTTATATTTGGCATGGACTGCCTCTCGGAGTAGCAAGCCTATATCGATTGCGGTCGTAAGGAAGTCAAGCTAAGAGCAAGTCGTGAGACGACTTTTACGGGCTTAAAGGGGTCGAGCAAGACGTTGATGTCTGCTCTTCAGGTGGTGAAGGCGGTTCGTGCCGGTGCAGAACTGTTCTTTACACTAGTGGAGGTTGCGAAGCCGAAACCCGCATTGGATAGTATATCAGTGGTAGCTGAGTACCCTGATGTGTTCCCCGCAGATCTTCCTGGAGCCCCGCCGCAGAGGGAGATAGATTTCACGATTGAGCTAGTGCCAGGTGCAAAGCCTGTATCACGATCTCCATATCAGCTAGCGCCTAAGGAAATGGCGGAGCTGAAAGTTCAACTGCAAGAGTTGTTGGAGCAAGGGTATGTGCGCCCGCGTTCTTCGCCTTGGAGCGCGCCGATCCTATTTGTTAAGAAGAAGGACAGAAGCTTGAGGTTATGTATTGATTATCGGGAGCTCAACAAGTTGATGGAGAAGAACAAGTACCCGATCCCCCGGATCGATGATCTTTTTGATCAGTTGGTCGGGTAGACGGTGTACTCGAAGTTGGATCTCAAGTCTGGGTACTATCAACTGCGAATAAGGGAGAGTGATATCCCGAAGATAATATTCAGTACGAGATACGGGCATTATGAGTTTACGGTCATGCCGTTTGGGCTGACTAATGCGCCGTCAGTGTTCATGGATTTGATGAACAGGACCTTCAGGGAGTACTTGGACCATTTTGCGATCGTCTTCATCGACGATATTTTGGTGTACTCGCAGAGTGAGGAAGATCACTTCAAGCATCTTCATTTGGTTTTGGAGACGCTAAGGAGGAATCAGGTTTATGCCAAGTTCTCGAAGTGCGAGTTTTGGTTATCCTCAGTGGCATTCCTCGGTCATATAGTGAGTGGAGAGGGTATTGTTGTGGATCCGGCGAAGATCGTTGCGATACAGGAGTGGCCTGAGCTTGCTACGGTAGCGGAAGTCCGGAGATTTCTGGGGCTTGCCGGATATTACAGGCGCTTCGTAGAGAACTTCTCGCGGATAGCGTTACCACTCACTACTTTGACGAGGAAGGAGCAGAAGTTCGTTTGGACGCCAGAGTGCGCACGAGCTTTTGAGGAGTTGAAATTTCGGTTAACCACGGTGCCTGTGCTGAGTTCTCCATGTGGGACCGAAGGCTATGAGATTTACAGTGATGCTTCGGGCAGCGGTTTGGGTTGCGTGCTACTGCAACACGGAAGTGTAATAGCTTATGGCTCGAGACAACTAAAAGTGCATGAAAGGAACTATCCGGTCCATGACTTGGAGTTAGCGGCCATGATTTTTGCCTTGAAGCTATGGAGGCATTATTTGTACGGTGTGAAGATTGATATCTACACCGATCATAAGAGCCTGAAGTATCTGATTGATCAGAAAGATCTGAATATGCGGCAGCGTAGATGGATGGAGTTCTTGGGAGACTATACATTCAAGATACACTACGTGCCTGGTAAAGGGAATGTGGTTGTGGACGCTTTGAGTCGCCGGGCCCCAGCTAAATCCAATTGGCTATCGATACATGATGAGCGGTTGGTGCGGGAGTTGGAGGCGTTGGAGATTGTTTGTGTAGATAAGCAATCAAGTGCTGAAGCAGTACTGAATTGGACTGAAGTCCAATATGACCTGTCTGATCGGATTCGGCAGGCTTTGGATATGGATGTCCATATGAAGCAGTTCATGGTAGAGGCTCTGGATGGGTCAAATTCCCAATTTGTTGTGGAGGACGAATTGCTTTGGAAAGGCAGTCGTCTGTGCGTCCCAAGTGTGGGCAATTTGCGGGTGGAATTGCCCACCCAAGTGATTCTCGCGAGAATCCCAAGTGATTCTCGCCGAATCGGCGAGAATCACTTGGTGATTCTCGTCGATTCTAACTTAGACGAAATTTCGTCTTTCCACATATGAGATGCTCCTTGACCCATCATTGCTCCTTGTCTGCTCCTGCATATTTACAGCCCTGTGCTTGAAAATAAGTGCACTCCAATAGAGAGAGTACACGTAGGCCAACACACTGATCTGCTCAACGAGGGATTACGTTGTGCAGACCCGTGTATATTGACCTACTGCACCCTGACATTGGTGTGCACTTAGCGTGGAAAAGCTGCAAGCACAACTAGAAGAATTTTATCAAATACATAGTCTATTGACCTTAGCTTGTCCAGGGGCTTCTTCAAATCAGGTACATTGTGGATACAATACCCAACAACATGGCTTCACAACTTATAGCTATGAATATGGAGATTTCAGAGGGCTTTCTAGTTCATTCTATTATGTCATCTCTCCCTTCCAAGTTTGTTCTTTTCAAGATCAATTATAATACACAAAAGGAGAAATGGAAAATGTGCGAATTGATCAGTATGTGTGATCAAGAGGAAGAACAACTGAAAAATGAAACTCCAGATTATGCCCATTTTGCTATCCAAAGTTAGGGCAAGAACAAAAGGAAATGACATAATAAAGATATAAGAGAGAGTAAGAAGAATGATTCTGGTAAAAAGGTTGGTCCTTCGGGCACTAAAACTTCATAGAAGTGTAAATTTTGCATGGAGAAAAATCATTTACAAAAGCACTGTCCTAAATTTAAGGAGTGGTTAGCTAAGAAAGGTAAAATTTTGAATTATGTATGTTATGAATCCTTCTTTGCAAATGTTCCAACTAATACATGGTGGGTTGACATAGGTGAGTTGTTGGAGCGGACGATTCACATATCCTCAGTTTGATAATATCAATTCCCATGTTGTATTTGATCACATCTTGTGTTTGGTAGAGTGTGTAGGTTTACAAGTCCAAGCATTTCAAGAAGCTCTCCACTGGAACTTACCGCCGAGAGGTAGTAGTTACAGCCGGGCAGTAGCCTGAATTTAATTAACATGGCGCTCGAATTACTACCGCGCCGCGCTAGTCCTACCACCTGCATTAGATTGAGGATTTAATTTAGCCAGGCGCTCAGGATGCTACCACGCAGGTTTTAACTTATTACTGCATCACGCTAACCCACTCAACGATCGTCGTGATGGATTCGTCGAGATGCCTAGACTACCGCCAGGCGATATCTTTCTATCTCACCATGCTAGAATGGAAAAAAAATGAAAATATTCATTTTGAATATTTTTCCAAATTTGCAGGATAGTTGTCAACATCAAGCGCGGGAACCTACTGCTAGGCACTAGTCTTACCACCGGAGGTAGCCTATTTTTACAAAGACATATAAAAGGAGTCTAATTTTTTGTATTCCTTACCATGACAAATAGAGTCTCAGATCTGTGATTCCTAGGGTTCGATAGCCGTCTCTGTGCTCCATTCAACCCTCTTCGTCGAAGGAAAAAAAACCATCTCCCTCCCGTTTGCGCACGAAGAACTCCGGCGAGCCATGGACAATAACAACTACAGAGAGTTGATCATTTGCGAGCACAAAAAGATTTCAAGCATCGGTCACAGATCGCTCAATGGAGAAATAATCTTGAGGGAGATTCAAACCTTTAATCTTTTTATACTCTTGTTGTACTTTTTCTTTTCTCTGTATTCTTGTGGTGAGGAAATCAACTGGTGATGGTCATCAGAATTTGGGGAGGATTCTGTGAGAAATCATACCAGGGAAGGAATGTCTAGATTGGGGGATCTAGCAGGGCTCTAAGATACTTCCTTGCATGAAGGTAAAGAGCTGGCTCGAAGACCTTTCTTGGAGGGAAAAAGGGAGAGAGCCAACAGGTCTGGGTAGCATGTCGGTATAGAAAACCAAAAGTCTTTCTTCATTCACCGCCTCCGATCTCCTGCATCACGAAGATCAAGTTTTTGTAATAGTTAAAATAGTTGTTGATTTAGTTTGTAATGAAATTCATTTTCTATTTCTTTTCTTGCGTATGACATTGTGATTGTTTGCCTGAGATTCTCTAATGGGTGCATAGATCTCCAAGGAGGAATTTTCCCAGAAAAATGAGGTCTGTGACCTACCGCCATGCGTTAGCTACCTAACTCCCTGTGGAAGCTTCTAGAAATAGTTTTCTAGATCAAAATAATTCAAGTTTCCAACAAACGTACAAAACCTTATTCACCCCCTTTAAGGTTGGCCACTAGATCTAACATGCGTCTGTGGACATAACTTGTTCATTGCAGTGATTCCATACCCTGAGGAAACTAAATAAAGGATATCGAAATATTTTGGTTGGCAATGGAAATAAAGTTCATGTCGAAGCAGTAGGAAATCTTCGATTGATTGTGGAGAGTTGTCTCAATTTGTACTTATTTGATACTATTTGTATAACCAGTATTGTTCGAAACCTTGTTATAGTTTCTCAACTTGACTCTTATGGTTATTTGTTTAAGTTTGAGAATAAAGGTTTCATTATTTCCTTAAATTCCAAAATTGTTTGATTTGGAGTTATGGAGGGAAATCTGTTGGGTATTGCATACACAATAACCCTGATTTGTATGAAGTCACCCTTGAACTAAGATGAATTAAGTTTGTATTTGATGTCCCTTCTAGTTGAGTCTTTGCAGGATATATTTGCCAAATGTTGACCAATGTCAGTCTACAATGAGTCACCAAACACAGAACCATACAATGTAATCCCTCATTGTGTGATCCATGGTGTTGTCTCATGTGTAGACTCTCTATTGGGACACACTTCCTTTTCAAGCACTAAAGCCATATGAGAAAAGATGGTTGCTGAGTTCATTGAAGAAAATAAGTTTTCAAACTTTCAGAAAATTGGTAAGTCTTTTTATCGAGTATGATCTTTTATACTAGAGTAGAACTTAAGTTTATACTCGAGTGAGATCAGTCATGTACTCGAGTTGTAGAAGCTGTTCTCGAGAAAGCTTAGTGCTTTTCTCGAGAAAGCCATGTGTACTCGAGTACTCCATGACTCTCCTTCTGGAGTTACGTCATTTCCTTTCAAAATATTTTTCTAAGTCATTTTCTCGAGAAGCCACATGTTATTTCTCGAGAAGGTCAGTATTACTTCTTGAGAACCAGAAGTCTTTTCTCGAGTAACAGATTCACTTCTCGAGTAACAAGTTAATTTTCTCGATATGCATTATTCCTCTCAAGTAACAAAATAATTTTCTCGAGAACAGAAGTTCATTTTTCTGTAGTACTTTTTCTCTTTCTCGAGATACCTAAATTCCACCTTTACATTTTTACTAAGTCTTCTTCTGGAGAAGCAAAAGATTTTTCTCGAGAAGGCCATGTATTGTTCTCGAGAACCAGAAATGTTTCCTCGAGACCTTGAATACTTTTCTCGAGAGTCAGAACTTTTTCTAGAAATACTTTCTTGTTCTCGAGTACCAGGATACTTGTTCTCGAGAAAAAAGTTATTCTTCTCGAGTACTTACCTTCATTCTCGAGATAGCTGAATTCCATCTCCACATTTTTTTCTTCTAATTACTTTTATTGAGAACCTCATAATTCTTCTCGAGAAACGATAAACTTCTTCTTCAGTACAAGCAACTCTCTCGAAAAATGCAGTACAGATTTCTGAATTTTTCTGAAGTCCCGACAGAAGTAATTTCAAACATGATTAGCACTTGATTGGTCCACGTGGCATATATTTAGTGTGATTATGACTGTTAGGCAAGTCATATAACAGGTCTTATCATATTCGACCAACCCTAAGAAGAAAAATCTAAGTATTCTGAATCGTAAATTCTCTTCCTAAATCGGGAGGCACCATTATTCATCTCCTTCATCTCCGATCTGCTTTCGATCCAGAGATTCAGAATAAGAGATTCAATAGATCAAGATCTTCTACATCAACAGATTCTTTTCTTCATCGTGCTGAGTCCAAAGTTTTCAGATCCAGAGATTTAGCCTTGTCTTCTTCGATCTATTCTGACAGAGCTTCAAAGTTTAAGAAGGAAGAAGGGCTGAAGATTCAGGTCTAGAATTATATTGTTTGTATATTTTCCTCTGTAAATCATTTTGTTCTTGTAAGAGATTCTTCTCCGAGTTGTAGGAGCTTTGTTCTCCAAGATTTTTTGTAGGAAGTTTCTCTTCCGAGTGTAGATCCTGTTTTGAGGGATCGAGTTGTAGGAATTTTATTCCGAGTGGTAGGATTGTTTTCAATCCGAGAATAGTGGAGTAGCTGAGTCTAGTGCGTTGCTAGATCGGTGAGGTGGAAAGTGGATGTATCCAAAGTTGGGGAAACACAATAATTCTTGGTGTCGGCTGTATATGCTTGTTTATTTTCTGTGCATCGCTCGCTCAAATTTTTATTCTGCAAAAAGATGCAGAACTCACCTATTCACCCCCTCTAGGTGATTTAGGTAGACAACTTAAACATTTTCAATTGGTATCATAGGGAGGTTGTTCATCAAAAGGTTAACACCTTGAACAGATCTGTCCCTAATTGTCTTTTGAGTGATACAAGCATGGACAAAGCAAAGGATTTTGCTAAGCTTCCTTTATGCAGAAAGACAAACTTTCCCATATAGAAAGAAGGAATTAAATTTTTCATGGAAGCTGTGGATCCAAGAAACTTTATGATTGTGGAAGAAGGACCCTTTGTTCCTATGACGGTCTCCACTATTGATCCCACCAAGAAAGTTCCAAAGAAACTGATTGATCTTGATAAGGATGAGATTGCACTTGTCTCTTTAGACAAGAAAGCCAAAAATATCATCGCAAGTGTAGTCAATGACTCTATGTTGCAGAATTTGATTCACTGCCAATCTTCCAAGGAAATGTGGCAGTATCTTATCGTCCTAATGGAAGGTATTGAAAAGGTTAGGGATGACAGAAGTTCCCTCCTGAATAAGAAATATGAAGCATTCAGATAAGATCCCAAGGATTCAATTGTTGATACATTTGAAAGCCTCTTCAAGATTGTCAACAACCTAAGAGTCTATGGTCGGGTCTTCACTAATGGAGAACTGAATGATAAATTTCTAAGGTCCCTGACTAAGGAATGGAACAACAAAGTCTGTGCACTCCGGGAGTTTGGTAAGCTGGCAGAGACTGACCCTCATAATCTCTTTGGAAAGCTTATGTCCTATGAGCTGCAAATAAATTCAAGTAAAGTCGAAGAAGAGAAGAGCCGGTCTTCATCCAAGGAGAAGTATGTCGCTCTAAAGGCAGAAATCCCAAGGAAGTCAAAAGCTGCATCTCCTGCCCCGCACAGGAAGAGAGTGAAGAAGAAGCTTCAGAGGCAAGCACCTCAGGCTCAGAGCTATTTGAATGAGAGTTTTCTCTTCTTTCAATGCATTTCAAGAAGTTCTTGAAAAAGAAGAAACAATGGAGAGGAAAAGAAGCCTTATTCAGAAGATCACGTCATGATGGTAATCGTCACAAGAGAGGCTCAAGTAGCTAAGACAGGTATCATTCTAAACAGAACAAACATATTTCTTCTAATAATGTTTGTTATTATTACAATAAGCTAGGACATGTCATAGCTCAATTCCCTCACAAGAAGAAGGAGGGTGGAAGAAGAGAGGAGAAGAAATCTTCTTATAGTAAGAAGAAAACTGAAAGAAGCCTGGTAACCAAGAAGGCCAAGACTCTCAGTGACTCTGACTCATCTGAGTCAAGTGAGGAAGAGGAAGCCTACTTTGGGCTAATGACATAGACAGATGATGAAGAAGAGCCATAATACACTGGAAGATAAACTCTCACACCCCTCTCTCGGAATTAGATGCTTTTGACCATGATCATGAGGACTGCTCTTCTGACGATGAGTCTGAACTCATGACTCAATACAAAGAGTTAATCAAGGCTTACGGCAAATGTCGAAAAGTTGTGAAAACTCAGGCCAAGGAGAATAAATATCTCAAGTCTCAAGAGAGCACTTTGAGAGAGGAAGTCATGAAGACGAACTCACTCAAAGAGAATTTCAATACTGCAATTGAAGAATATAATAGGGCTCTCGAGCACCTAGATCTGAAGGAGAAAATCATCAAGGAGTTGGAAGAACAACTTGCAGCTAAAAAGAAACTTATTGAAAGTTTCTCCAAGCCCAAGACATTCCTTCCGTTTCTTGCTGAGTTCACTGCTCAGGCCAAAGGTGCTGGCTTAGGCCATGCGAATGCTCCCAGTAAATCTTCTAGGAGAAATAAGGCTCAACGGAAGAATAAGGTCGCCAAGAAAGCTTTGGCCAAGGAGAAGGGGAAAGCTCCTCAAGATCAAACTTCATTCAAAAAGGTTATCTTTCCAATTAACGAGTTTGATCTTGATTCCTCCTAAGGTCACTTTGCTAGGCCTGCTTATGTAGAGCCCAAGTCTCGGTATCAAGGATGTACCCGTCCCCGGAACTTTAGTGAAAGTTCCTTCAAGACACCTTATGAGTAGATCACTCTTCAGAGCTATGGACCTTATAGTCATGGTCACAACAAACAGTGGTGTTCTACTTACCTGAATTCCATAATCCTCAAGCTAATGTTGTATCCATAGAAGTTGAGCACAACAACTTCCTGCAGCCACATATTCTGACTCTGCAGTGGAGATAGCCACACTTGTTTGCTTCTTGCTACTCCATGAAATCAATCTTCCACCTAGGAATTGACAGGTTCCAGATGTACTTTTCCTGTCTTCTTTGCATCCTGCAAAATCTGCATCTGAGTACCCTGTTAGTTCAAAGTCTCCATTCCTAGGGTACCAAAGGCCTAGATAAGGAGTGCCCTTTAGATATCTCAGTATCCTTTTGACTGCTGTCAAATAAGACTCCTTAGGGCATGCTTGATACCTAGCACAAACACATGTAGCATACATGATATCTGGTCTACTTGCAGTCAAATAGAGTAGGGAGCCAACTATCCCTCTATACAAAGTCTCATCTACAGGTTTCCCTGCATCATCTGTGCTAAGAGACATACTTGACCCCATAGGAGTCTTCATGGTACTGGATGAATCCATACCATACTTCCTTATGAGTTCTAGGGTGAACTTAGACTGGCATATGGATAAACCATTCTCAGTCTGTCTAACTTGGAGACCCAAGAAGAACTTAAGTTCCCCCATACTGCTTATCTCAAACTGTCCTTGCATTAGTTTTGCAAACTTTTTGCAAAGACTACTTTCAGTAGACCCAAATATTATGTCATCTACATATATTTGGACTAGTATTATTTTGCCTCTGAATTCCCTAAGGAATAGAGTCTTGTCTATTTTCCCCCTTGTGAACTTATTCTCAATGAGGAAACTAGGCAGTGTTTCATACCAAGCCCTAGGGGCTTGCTTTAACCCATACAATGCCTTCCTAAGTCTATAGACATGATTAGGTTGAGTTGAATCAACAAAACCTGATGGTTGTTCCACATACACCTCTTCCTTTAGATTACCATTAAGAAAGGCTGACTTAACATCCATTTGGTAAACTTTAAATCCTTGATAGGTTGCATAGGCCAGGAACATCCTTATGACTTCCAGTCTGGCTACTGGAGCAAAGGTTTGATCAAAGTAAATACCTTCTTCCTGCCTATATCCTTTAGCAACCAATCTAGCTTTGTTCTTGACAATTACTCCATGTTCATCCATCTTGTTCCTAAAGATCCACTTGGTCCCAATTATGTTGTGGTCTTTTGGTTTAGGAACAAGCTCCTAGACTTTGCACCTCTTGAACTGATTCAGCTCTTCTTGCATTACCTCAATCCAATGAGGGTCTAGGATGGCTTCTTCAAACTTCTTTGGCTCAACTTGGGATAGAAAACTGGAGAAGAGCACTACATTCAGATTTCTACTCCTTGTTTGTACCCCTTGTCTTAGATCACCAATGATTTGATCTACTGGATGATCTCTAAGATGCCTATTAGCTGGAGGCATCCTGGCTTCAGGTTGAACTTCTTCAGTTTCTTCATCTTGCTGCACTCCATGGTCTTCTTCTACATTAGGTACATGTAGTACTCCCCCTGGACAACAGCCACTATCTTCTACTTGCTGTCTTGCAGTAGGTTCTTCTTATATAGTGAGCTTGTCCATTTTCTCAGTGACACCTGTGGAGCTGCAAATACTACTAGACAACTCATTGTTAATCAGTCTAGTTTCATCAAATACTACATGTACAGACTCTTCTACAACTTGAGTAGACAAGTTGTAGACTCTATAAGCCTTACTATTATTGTTGTACCCAACAAAGATCCCCTTTTGGGACTTGGCAGCAAACTTAGTCAAGTAAGACTTTCCATTGTTAATTATAAAACACTTACAACCAAAGATCCTGAAGTAGGATAGGTTTGGTTTTCTGCCTTTCACAATCTCATAGGGGGTCTTGTTGTGGCTTTTAGTAATGGTAGCCCTATTAATAACATGGCATGCAGTATTAACTACCTCAGCCTAGAAATATTCTGGTAGAGATGTATCACTTAATAGGGTTCTACCAGCCTCAATCAAGGTTCTATTTTTCCTCTCAGCAATGCCATTTTGCTGAGGTGTTCTTGGTGAAGAAAACTCTTGAAATATCCAAAATTCTTCACATAGTTTTGCCATACTATCAGACTGAAATTCAGTACCATGGTCACTTCTTATCTTGACCACTGTACTGTCTAGTTCATTCTGAATTTGTTTGACAAAGCTATAGAAGATACTAGGTGTTTCAAATTTCTGTCTAAGGAAGAACACCCAGGAAAACCTTGAGTAGTCATCTACAACTACAAAGGTATAGACCTTCCTACCTAGGCTATGAACTGGCATAGGACCAAAGAGATCCATATGCAAAAGGTATAAACACCTCACAACATCTTTGTTTTCAATGCTACTAAAGGTGGATCTAGTCTGCTTGCCCTTTTGACAAGCTGAGCATATTCCATCTTTAATACACTTAACTTGAGGACCATTCCTCACTAACTCTTTGCTAAAGAGTTGGCCAATTGTCTTGTAGTTGAGATGGGCTAGGCTCTTGTGCCATTTGACACAATGAGAGACTTTCTCATCAGCTACAAGACACACTGGAGAACCATTGTTCTCACTCATAATGTCTAGGCAATAGACATTTCTTTTTCTATAACCAGTCAAAATGATCTCTTGATCATTTGATCTCCTGATATGACAACCATTTTTGACAAATGAGATGTCATATCCTAAATCACTCAATTGACTTATACTAATAAGGTTATGTTTCAAACCTTTAACATAAGCCACTTGAGTAATAGTTATATAGGAGCTAGAAATGTTACCAAAACCCTTGATGATTCCTTTTTCAGAACCACCAAAGGCAACGTTTGGACCATCCATGATAGGTGTGTAGTCCTTTAGCAATCCCCTAGTTCCAGTCATGTGTCTGGAACATCCACTGTCCAAGTACCATATTGGGGCATGGCCACTTGGACTCTCCTGCAAAACAGATTAGTGAACCTTAGAACCCAAAGAATTCTTGGGTCCTTGGTACTGGTTAGTTTGCTTCCTAACAAAGCTACCTGCAGGTTTTCCAACTGGCAGTTTGCTACTCACTTTGGCACTTGCATTGTGCCAACAGTCCATGACAAAGTGGCCTACCTTGCCACATCACCAACACTCAAACCTATTGTACCTTTGCTTAGGTACATTCTTAGCTGTTTTATCTACAGCTGGCTTGTTGAGAGCTGGGGCTTTGCCCTTGGACTTGGACTGAACATTCCTAGCTGGTTTAGTAAACCCCAGTACAGCTTTAACTTTTTGATGAACAAATTCATCAATTAAGGGTAGAACAGACTTTGGTTTAGAAAACCTAGCAACTAAATCTCTCTCCTTCTGAAGACTAATCTCCAGACTTTTGATTTGATCATTCTTAAATGATATAGTCCACATCTGAATCACAGTTATGTGCTTCAGTCTGGCTATTTCATTTAGCTTTTGATCAAACATTTTCTCAAAATCAGTTGCAGCAACTTTGAGATTTGCAATTTCCTTTGCCTGACTATTAGCTAGGGACTTGCTCTTCTTAAAATCTTGCAACATAACTTTATATTCATCCATCAATTGATGAATATCCCCTTCAGACTCAGATGCACTCCCATCACTTGATGATGATGAATCTGATTCTGAACCAGCACAAGAAATTAAACTTAAAGAACAATTTTGTACCTTACTAGGTCCAGGCTGCTCCTGGATTTTGTCACTTTCTGTCAATGCCATCAGTCCTTGGCACTGACTATCCTCTTGTTCATATATAGAGTTCATGATCTGAATGAACTCTTCTTCCCCTTCCTCAGCAAACAGTTCTATGTATGCTTCAGCTTCTGACTCAGTTTCTGATGAAGATATATCTGACAGGCCTTTGTCCTTCTTGGCAACAAAGGACCTTTCCTTCTTGCCCTTGAATTGAATCTTCTTCTTATCATTAGACTCCTTCCTTTTCTCTGGACAGTCTGCAACAACATGTCCTTGTCTATTACAACAATAGCATACTATTTTTGATAGAGTTGCTTTGCTTGACTTGGTATTTTTCCTGTCTTTCTTTGATGACTTTTTGTTCTGATAATAGTCATCTTTACCCTGTGAAGTAGATGGATTTGTCCTCCATTATTTCTTCTTTAGAAATTTCTGAAAGTGTCTTGTGAATGCTGCAAAGTCCTCATCACTTTCACTGCTTTCAGACTTTCTGCTTTCTGAATCATCTGACTCAGTCTCAGCTACTTTAGAAGGTGGAGTTGGTGACTTACTTCTGTATTTTCTGGTGGCTTCTATCTTGAAAGCCACTGTCCTTTCTTTATTCTCAATTCTGGTAGTTTTCTCCTCTTCTTTCCTCACCATCAACTGCATTTCATAGGATAGCAATTTTTCAAACAAAGTTGGAGGAGGAATTTCTGCTAACTTTGCCATTTCCCTTATGGCACAGATCTTGGTGTCCCAATCCTTTGTCAGGGACCTTAGAAACTTCATTTAACTTATAATTACTGAATTCCCTGCCATAGTACATTAGCTCATTCACAATCCTATAGAACTTTTTATAGCATTCTGTTATGCTATCAGATCTACCTTGCCTGAAGCTTTCATATTCTTGGTTTAATAAGGACTTTCTGTCCTGCCTCACTTCTTCAGAACCCTCCATATACACTATCAAGGTATCCCACATCTCCTTAGATGACTTACAGTGTATCAAATTCTGAAAGGTAGCATCATCTATAGCGCTCACAATGATATTCTGAGCCCTCTTGTCCATTGTGGCTAGAATTATCTCATCCTTTGTCATTTCAGAGAAATCCTTAGGTGTTCTCTGATTTGCATCTAAGATTGAAACCTTCATAGGCACATAAGGCCCTTCTTTAACTGTGATATATATTCTAGGGTCTGAGGCTTCCATAAATAGTCTCACCCTTTCCTTCCAGATGCCAAATATTTCTTTTCTGCAAATGGGTAGCTTCATAGATCCAAGTTCCTTATGAGTCTCTGTTGAACCCATGTTTCTTGATTTTCTTGATTTCACTTGACTTAGACTGAATCTGCCAACAGGATCTACTCAGACTGTTAAGTCCTTTTTTGAGTAACCTGGTCTGATACCACTTGAAAGTTATTGTACCTAATCACCTAGAGGGGGGGGGGGGTGAATAGGTGACTTAAATCTGTTTAACTTTTTAGGCAGAATTCAGATTATATCACAGAATTATAACTACTTTTGCACATCAATCATTCAGCAATCACAACAAAACACATGCACACAGTGAACACCCTGGTTTATAGTGGTTCCCCAAGGTTTGAGTACATCCACTTTCCCCCTTCGCCTATCTAGTAGTGTACTAGATTCGGCCAAACTCCTCCACTAACTCAGATCCTCAGATCTTACACTCAGAACCCCAAAACAGGTTCCTACAGCTCAGGCCCAAGGCCCTACAACTCAGTCTTCTCCAAAGACCTACACTCAGCTTCTTCACAAAGCCTACACTCAGCCACAGCAGGCCTACACTCAGCCACAACAGGCCTACACTCAGAGATACAAATCTCCTACACTCAGGCACACAGGCCCTGCCACTCAGCCTTTATAATTACAGGCTTACATACTCAGATCCCTAAGGATCCTACAAGAAATATAAAATACAAAGTGTATCTACCTACAACTCTGAATAGAGAGATGAGTTGATAGGTTCTTGATGAGTTCTTGGATGAACTCTGCTGAGATCAGCCTCACTTGGCTTTTCTTCAAAGCTTCTTGAATGTAGAACACAATAGGGTTGATCTTCTCTGCAGCTGATCCTTGATCTCTGCAACTTAAGATTCAGAACAAAGTCTGAACCCTTCTTCTCAGCCTGGTTCCAACGGCTGTCTTCTTGGATGGAGCTCTCTCTCTCCAACTACTTAGAACTTTCCTTGAAAGTCTTCAATGAATTGCTTTTCAACAACTTGATCATCTCTTTTTATAGACAGTATAAGCCTATTTATAGTCCTTCTTCATGGTAACCGGCTGGTCCGGTTCATAACTGATTTCTGACAACTCTGACAGGTGCAGTAGACCGGCTGGAATGGCAGCTGTCAAGTCATCCAGTCAGTTCTTGAAAAATCTATAACTGTCTGAAAGTGTCGAGACTGTCTATCTTTAAGTGTCGACACTTATAGACCAAGTGTCGACACAAGTTGACTAAGTGTCGACACTAGCCTATAAGGTGTCGACACAACTCCTTGTGTTGTAGAATTCACTTCTCGACACAGCTTCTTCTTCATGTGTCGACACTGATATTGAGTGTCGACACAACTCCTTGTTCTTCAGCACTTAGTTGAATTCTTGTAAGTGTCGACACAACTCCTTTGTGTCGACACATCTTCATGTGTTGAACTTGTCAGTGTCGACACATCTTCTTGGTGTCGATAAATGCCTTCTGTGTTGATACTTGCTGAGTGTCGACACTGCTCCTTGTGTCGACACATTCTTCTTCTGTTGAGACTTTTGCTGAGTGTTGACAAATCTCCTTAGTGTCGACACTTGTACTTAGAATTTTGTTGAACTTTGCTAAGTGTCGACTGGTGGGCCACAGCAAGCGTCCTTGTGTCGCGTATTTAAACACTTTCTTCAAGTCTAACTATTATCCTACCGGAAGACTTGATTTTGAGAATTTTTTTTAAAAGTAAAATGAACTTCGAGACGAAAACTTATATAAAAAAAGCTGAGTGTCACCATGAAATGAAACAGAAAATAAAAGGGCATTTTTAAATTTGCTTTATTTGAGACAAAATGTCGACACTTATACTTTTGAGAAATCTCTGAAGCTAAAGACGAGATTTTGCTCCAATCCGAGTTTACGTCGTCCTACTCTAGGGTTGCGTTCAACTCCTTCCTTCTTTGAGTGATCTTTCACATCCACGCGAATATGAGATCTCCTACTACCGTGTCGACACTAATTCAAAGAAGGACCGAGTGATGCAAAAATAAAGATGAAATAAAAATAATTCATTTCAAATCATGGATTCATGATCTCTGGGTGTCATATTGAAAAGGAAACACTGAGAAGAGAATTTCTTGATATTACTAAGTACACAAAAATATTAAAAGTCAAAATTTTACTAAGAAGAAAATTACACTAAAACTAGCTGAAGAAAAACTCACTCTCTTGCTCACTTGCTCTCTTGCTCCACTTTTCTCCAAAGAAAAACTCAAGGAAAACTTCTCCAAAGAGTGTCCTTTTATAGAGAGGAGGGAAGCACAGAAGAAGGGGGAGATCAAGGGTCCTTGGGGGGAAGAATATCGATGATATATTTAATGAGGGGAGAGAGAGAGGGATGATTCACTTTTAAATGAAGGAAGAGGGAGAAGATACTGTCTATAAATTAAAAAGAAATGAAATAAATATAAGAGGGGGGATGGATGGTAATAAAGAGTGGAGAAAAATAATAAAAAAGGAGAGAGATGAAGAAAAAGGGGGGGGAATGTAGAATAATAAAAACGAAATAAAAGAAGGGGAAGGAATGTGGCCGGCCATGTATGAAAAGGGGGTTCTGCATGTGGAAATTAATGAGGAGGGGAAAGAGAGGGCATGAGGTGGATTAAATAAAGGAAAGAAAAAGAAATAAAAGAGGGAGAGAAAGAGGGGTGGCCGACCATGGAGGGAGAAAGTGTCGTGTGGGCTTCACTCGGGTACAAGTACTCCAAGTGTCGATGTATCAAGTGGGCTGCTTGAAGTAGATGGGTGGACCTGCACCAAGGAGAGGGCCGGGCTGTCGAAGTGGGCACATGGGCTTTAGGCTTGTAGGGGCTCGGGTAGCTTCAGTGTCCTACATTAAAACAAAATAAACATTAGACATATAATACTTTATAAATAAAACCTTTTTATATTCAAAATAAAACACACGGATATAATAATATTTATAGTGTAAAATATAAAATAGCCACAAAACATACAATAAACATTATATTAAAAAGACACAAGTACAAAAAACACATAATTGTAACCAAGTGTCGACACTGCTTGCCTGGGTGTCGACACAATTCTTTATTTTGGCTTCTTAAGTGTCGACACACAGCCTCCAAGTTCCTTTTGGGTGTCGACACTGCTTCTATGGACTTAGACTTTTCTTCAAGTGTCGACACAGCTTTTTCATCTTTGCTGCAAACAAGTACTAATTGTCGACCTGCTTGCCTGGGTGTCGACAAGGCTTCTTAAGTGTCAACTCCTTTTGGGTGTCGAAAATACTCCATCAAATACACACTTTTTTTGATGAACTATATCTTTATTGACAAGTAAAATACATCAAATACATTTTGATGTATATCATTGAGTAGGGTGAGGCTTCTTCAAATCAGGTACATTAGAACCAATGTACCCAACATTATGCACATGCAACCTTATGTATCAACACCGAGCCAAAGCTCCCCGGACCATCCCGTCTGTCACAACATCAACCGAGCCAAAACTTGCAGGGCCATCCTGCCCCTCACAAATATTAACCGAGTCAAACCAACTTCCCAAGACATCAGGGTGTGTGAAAGTAAACCCCTAATTATTCTAGTTGCTCTTTAAGATTTATCACTCCTACAGTTTACGTTAGGCCAGGACTGCCCAAGGTATACCCCGTGAAGGTCTCTCGAAGGCACTAGGAACTACGATGGGATTACGCCCAAAGCTCCCTTTCGCAAGGCACTTATTATTATTGGTTGCTACCCGATTTTCAAACCCTTGGTTAATTTCATTGAGTCTATCCCTAGTGCATTTAAACACTTCCTCCCTACGGGAAGGACGATCTTTCGTCGATCCCGAGCACCACCTAAGACTCGTCAACCTCTCACTCTACTAATCATGTATTCCAATGATGAACTACTTTATTTACCCAAACCAGCAACCTACTGAGGATTCAACTCTTCAAAATTCATTACCCACTATAGATCAGTTTTCCGCAGTTACTATATGCAGACCACCCTATACTATATGAGATGTTTTAAGGAGGTACTCTGGATTGTCCTCCAAATCTCCTATAAAATTTACCAGAGGTCTATCATAACAAATTTAGTCTAAAATCAGAGATCCATAATTTTTCTAATTAATTTGATATTTATTGAATTTTCCCAAATGTTTGGCCATGGGCAATTTGAACATAAACTATATGATCTACTCAAGTAATGGCCACCCAAAAATTTTGAACACTAAATAACAGAGATATATGGCTAGATATTAATTTCCATAATTTTCCAGAGAATATTTGACCTCTAATTAATTTATCCAAAATATTTCTCTTTATCATGTGTAAAGAAGGAAGTACCAAATTATTCTTCAGAAAATTATATAAAAATTACAGAATCTTAATATGGTTCAGAAAAGATCATTGTACAAAAATCATAATTTTTGAGACTTGCTTGTCTCCAAAATAAATTAAACTATGTTTTCATGGGAAACCATACTTAATGAAGCAACCCTTAAAAATTATCATCCAAAAATTCTATACAAATTCACAGAGCTATAAAGCATAATAAAAAGTCCTCTGGCTAAATTTCATCAATTTCCAGCAAGTAGTTTCTTTCTAATAAATTTCTAAGTAAATAGTACAAATTAACAATTTGTTAATGAAACATCCAAAATAATAATCCTAAATTCATGATAAAATCCCCAGAGCTTGTACTATCTCCAAAAACAACTCAACCCAAATCTCAACACTTTTCAAGGAGTTTTTGTGACACTTTCTATCCCTAAAATGTTTGTGCCCTAAGCTAGGGTTAGAGTTTTGAGGGGGTTTAAGGCTTCCAAATTCCCTAAAATTTTGACCAGAGGACCATACTAACCCTATGGTCCTCTCCACAAAGTTTCAAGTCAATCCATAGTCATTTGACCCTATGATCTTCAAACCCTAAGAATCCCCATTAAGGGACTTGCCCTAGGGTTCTAGGGCTACCCTGCACTTATCCACCCCAAATTCCATTGGAGGTTGAGTTATACTTTAAAAAGTCAGTGGCCAAAATATAAACCTCTGTTGAGGTGTTTTGACCACTCAAAACCCAAAGGGGATGCTTGACCTATTTAACCCTAAAAGTGGTCAACCTATGGTTGGATCAATACCTAATGAAAACATCTCCAAATGAGATGAATATTTTACCAGAGCCCTAACATGCCCTCTAAGACCTCACACCCAAATTTGGTCGGAGTTTGAGGAGTTTAGGACACCTAATTAATTATTCATGGATTATTAAATTTTCCTAAAACCTATAGAACAATTTTCTCTAAAAATTCTGAGTTTTAGGCAGACCCTATGTATTGCTTGGGTCGGCTCCGTGCCAAAATTTCAGTTAATTTGGACCAAGGATGAAGTGTGGGCACTCATTTTAATGTCTGCCTAGCCCCAGGTATAGGGCCCACCAAAATGGGTGCCTTGGTCAAACCATGCAACCAAATGGGTCGAAATCAATTTTAAAATAAAATAGACACCTAGAGCTACAAGTTTCATGTTGGTGACTTTTTCAGTCGAGGAGCATAGGAATTTTTAAATATTAAAACCATTATTAACAAATATGTGTGACATAATTAAAATATCTTGAAATATATCCTATAGTGTAATATTTAGATGAAGCGCGAATCTTGTCGCGCGACGGACGGCATACCATCATATTCTACCTTGAGCCGACGACCAGGATTCATTTTTCCTGGGATGACTTCAAATGCTTGTCGCCGGCCATCCAGCCGCTGCCCCGGCCGGCCACCGCCACCATCACCTCCGTTGAGGTGGTGGCTGTCCCCAGGCGGCGGCTTGGCCGCTGGAGGGCCAGTTTCTGGCGTACCCGAGAGGTGAAATTTGCGGAAAAACCAGGGGAAATTTCGAATTGTAATGGGCTCAATTGAGCTTGAACCTTGGCCCTAACAATTCCTAAGATCTACCCATGAAAGAAGGAGTAGAGGAGGACCTTGCCGGTGGCCTGAAGTTGCGAAGATCGCTGGGAAGCCATTTTTGAATGCGACGCCGCTCGGTTTCTACAACAACACAGTGGGGTGGCTCGATATCTTCAGGTAAGGCATTGGAAATCCTCCTCTCGGCCCACTGAAGGTGTTTAAAGACTCAATTGGGGAGGGGAGAGGCTAGATCATCAATGGCCATTAATGGCCTTGAAAGCCACCTCTCGGCCTTGGTGGTTCAATGCATCCAGCCCGTGGAAGGGCCTTTAAAGTCTCCTGATCTTCTCAGGGCTGATAGGGGAGATGAATCAAGCAAAGAAGGATGGCCCTTGGCTTCCTCATGGCATGAATGACATTAACTCCACTTTCTATCTCCTCCATTAAAAGGGATTTGGAGTTTTCTCTCTCCTGCCCCCTCATGACCGAATTTGTCCATCACTCTAGCCTATTTGAAGCCCTTAAAATCATTATGATTAATTAAAATAAAGCTAGCCCAAGTGGGGGAAATGGGCTTGAGCTTGGGTTAGCCTATTTGGCTAATTTGACTTAACCTTAAGGTGGAGTTGACCTTGGTCAACATGGCCATTTGGGTTGACCCCAATGGGTCCCTAGTGACCCATTGCACTCCCCTAAGGTCTAAGAAAGCTTGAGTAGGGTTAGTTGGGCTCCTTGGTGGTCACTTGACCCTTAGTTAGGACACTTTGACCTTTTTAGGGCAAGGGTTGAATTTGGTCAACTTAGTCTCTTTGATTGACCCCAAGGGGTCCTTAGTGACCCCATGGCTTCCCCTGAGGTCTAGGAAGGGTTATGTAGGGTTAGATTGCACTTTGGAGGTCACCTACCCTTAGTCAGGGTTCTTTGACCAGATTAGGGGCTTGAGTTGACTTGAGTCAACTTGGCCTCTAGGACTGAACCCAATGTGTCCTTAGTGACCCATTGACCTCACTTTAGGTCTAGGAAGGCACGGGTGGGGTCCACTTGGCTAGGGGAAGGTCAATTGACCCTAAGTAGGCTAGTTTGACACATTTAGGGTTAGGGTTGACTTGGGTCAACTTAGTCTCTTTGATTGACCCGAATGGGTCCTTGTGGCTCTAATGGGCCTCCCAAAATGTTTGGGGGTGTTGTGGTAGGGTCCTGGGTTCAAGGTGTAGCCCCATGGTCATCCTAAACTATTGTTTATGATTCTACTATTTACAGACCATCATGATTTCCAACTTCATGCCTAAGCTCACTTGGTCTTCTTGAGCTTCCTAGGGTTTTGTCATGACCTAGTCATGACAACAACACTCTTAGGGGTCTAGTTGGAAATGAGATGTTACACCCCCGGTATACCCCGTGATGGGGCTCTCAAAGGGCACTATGAACTATGATGGTAGCTGAAGCCCATCGTTCCCTTTCTCAAGGCACTTACTATTATTGGTAGTTACCAAGTCTCAATCCCATTAATGTTGTACTAGGATCTAACCCTAGTGTATTTTTATTCTTTCTCCCTCCATGGGGAAGACGATGTTTTGTCGACCCCGAGCACCGCTTAACACTAGTCAAACCTCCCACTCCTCATCACGACTCCCGATGATAATCTCATTTCACTTACCAGATCAATACACTAATATCCCAACTCCCTAGGTTTATTTTGCACCATATTATGATTTCTGCAGTTTTTACAAAACGCAGACCATCCTAAGCTATATGATGTATGAAATGGGAGGTACTCCAAATTATCATCCAAAATGCCCATAATATTTATTGGAGGTCTATCATGACATGATTAGCCTAAATCCACAAGTTTATAATTTTCCTAATTACTTGATAATTTATTTAATTTCCTAAGAGATCCAAATGCCTTAGTTTGAACATGAAGTACTATTTTCAGGCATGCAAAATGTTCCACAAAATTATGATAAATACAAGAAACTAATTATCAGTAAATTCAAGGTCTCCAAATTTCTAGTAAGACATAAACTCCTAAACATAATTTTTGAACATAACCTACATTAACCAATTTAAAGAGACAAGTACTGCCAATATACTTCCAATAATTCTTAGAAAATGCAAGGATGAACATAAAGGCATATAAACACTCCTGGTCAAGTTTCATAATTTATCAGTGAATAATGAACTCTAAACGTGATTTTTCATAATAATCCAAGTTAATAGGTTAATGAACTAGGTACAACAATTATTCATTTAGAAATTGTAAGAAAATTCCCATATGATCATGTTGACCTAGAAACACTACTGATCAAGTTTCATAATTTTCCAATAAAAAGGGAGCTCTAAATCTATTATTTATCATATTCCCGTATTTATATACTTGTGAAGTAAGTACCTGAAATATACATCTAAAAATTACAATAAAATTCATGTATAATCATAATTGTCTAAAACTCACTCTGCCCCAATTTCATAATCATCTAACAGATATTAAGTTCATAATAAAAACATAATTAATTATGTCTAATACTGGTATTGCAAAGATGATACTAAAATTATTGATCTGAAATTCCCAATAAAATTATCCAAGGTTTATAATGACATTATGACAACACTACCGAAGTTTCACAACTTTTCACAGAGTTCTAATTACCTATACTTCAATTTTAAGGATTGTGACCTAAACTAGGAATAGGGTTTTGAGTGGTTTATCCATCTCTAAATCTACTAAGATTTTCACCAGAGGACTTCAGCTACCCTAGAGTCCTCTCTACAAAATTTCAAATCCATACAAGGGCATTGGACCACATGCCCTCCACAAACCCCCAAAGACCAACCTTAGGGTTTGGTCTTGGGACCTAGGGCAAATATACGAAAATCCACTCCATCTCCCATGGGAGGGTGTCCAAGGTCATGACAAACTAGTGGACAAAGTCTCAGCCTCTGTTGAGGTGATTTGGCCACTTAAAATCACAAAAGTACTATGACCTAATTACCCCTTATTGAGCTAACTTAGGGTTTGCTTGCTTCCAACCTAAACCATCACCAAAAGTGATGAAAATAAATATGGAGCCTTCTGCTATTCCCCAAGATCACCCAACAAAATTTTGGAGGTTTTTGAGGAATTTAAAGCACCTAATTAAATTCCATATGATTTATTAAATTATTCACAAAACTATAGAAAAACATTGTTCCAAAAATTCTGATTTTTGGACAGTATGAGGGGAGGTTATGAAAAGCCTATGACCTAAATTTCAAAGTATTCGGGTAACTTTTTTTGCGTGGGCAATAAATTTTGTGACTGGTCACACCTAGGTATAGGTTGCACCCAAATGAATGTGGTGGTCAGACCACTTATCCAAAGTGGTTGAAACTAATTTTAAATTAAAGTTAACTCCTAGAGCTACAATTTTCCTGTTGATCATTTTGTCACATAGAGCCTCAAAGTATTTTTTTCATTAAGTTTCTAAAGTGTTTGTTATTATAATATAGAAAATACATTAAAATTAAAAGGATTGAATTGATCAGCACAGATCTTGATTCAAGTTCCGACTGCTGCTGGACCGTCTTCCTCCTCCAGCCAAGGGCCTGGATTGGCCAAACCTAGGCTGACTTCAAGCCTCCTCTGCCGCCCACCTGGCCGCCTCCGTGGCCCGCCACCACCACCTCCACCTCCGACAAGGTGGTGTACATCGATTGGCGGCGACACGACCACCGGAGGGGCCAACTCTGGCAATCCCGAGAGGTGATCTTTGACTGAAAAATTCAGAAATTTACCACCACTGATCGGGCTCAATTGAGCCCGATCCTTTGCCATAACAGATCGTATGATCTACCCATAGTGAGAGAGGAAGGGGAGGACCATGCTTGCGTCCTGGAGATGCGTCGATCGCCGGGATGACATTGGTGGTGGAGGTGTCGCCGGAGTTCTGCAACTACACAGTGAAGTAGCTCGGGATCGTCGGGGCAAGTGTGGAAACGAATTCTTGGAGTCCTGTGATGCTTTTAAAATGATAAAATGTGGGAGGGGAGGGTCTAGCTGGTGGTGGCCATTAATGCCCCCTTAAGGTTAATTTCGGCCATGGGGGTGGGGGATGAATGTGGGCTCAGTCCAGCCATGAAACGGTTGGAAACTCCATCTCTTACCTAGAGGAGTTGAATCCAGCCATAAAGACTGGAAGGGAGAGGCCAAGTCTTCAATGGACATTAATGGCCATTGAAGGTACAATTCGGCCATGGTGTGGTTGCACCATTCCGACCATGAATAGCCACCAAAATGGCCCCCCTGGTCTTCTTGGATTGAATGGCGAGTTGGATCTGCCAATGAAGAATGCCCCTTGGCCTCCTTGGCCATGAATGGCACTCTTTCACCATCTCTCTCTCCTCCATTAAAGAGGAGTTGGAGTTTTCTCTCTCCTAGACAAGCGAAGGTGATTTTTTTCACCTTGTGCATTGCCCACTTGGCTTATAGCTTTTGATGGTTTTGTCATGACTTAGACATGACAAAACAAAATCCTAGGGGTCTAGTTGTTTTAGGGATGTTACAAATCCCAATATATAATAATAAAAATTTCGTCCCCGAAATTAAGGTTAAGCCAATGGGGGGGGGGTTCTACTGAAATAAAAGAAAGTTGTAACATCCCTAAGGTTTAAGGTATACCTGACTCGAAGAGTTCGGGTACTTTTGCTGCATCAAATCCTATGGCTCCCATGAATGCTTCTCCTGCCCATTGTTTCTCCACAGAACCTTGACTAGCGGAACATAGTTGCATCGCAAGACCCACACTGCTGTGTCATCGATCCTGATCGGCTCGAAGATGACTGATCGATCTGAGTCCACTAGACCGTCGGATGTGGAAATCAGCTGCTCAGGGCGTAGCAGAGACTTCCGTTGTGAGGAGACGTGGAAGACGTCATGCAATCCCACTAACTCTGGTGGTAGCTCTAGTTTATAAGCCAAGGAGCCGATCCACTCCAGGATCCTGTAAGGCCCCTTATATCTTGGACTGAGTTCTTCTGCCAGCAAACCTGCGATACTCCATGCATCGGCCGTATTTTCAAGAAAACCCGGTCTCCCACCTGGAATTCCACCTGGCGATGCCTCACATCGTAATATTTGGCATGCCTGCTCTAAGCTTCCAACATCCTGTCCCAGATCAATCTAACCTGAGCATCAGTATCCTCCTCAAACTCCGAGCCGAGTGCCTGCGGATCTTCATCCTGAATCCATGATAGTGGGGTCCTTCACCTCTGTCCATATAATGCCTCATAAGGGGCCATAACTATGCTGGACTGATGGCTGTTGTTGTACGAAAAATCGATCAGCGGCAGCAATGTCTCCCAAGGCTCGCCGCGGTCCAAAATACATAGGCGCAGAAGATCTTGCAATGCACAGTTGGTGCGCTCCGTCTGTCCATCGATCTGAGGCTGAAAAGGCGTGCTGAATGTCAATCCGAGAACAATGATGGGCCTAAACTGACCTCCACTCCTTGGACGTAAACCGCTCATCCCGATCTGAAACGATAGTACAGGGTACTCTATGATAGCGCACAAACTACTCGATGAATATCCGTACTAATACCCTTACCGGAGAGTCCTTCGCCACTGGAATGAATCTGGCCACCTTCGTTAGTTTGTCCACGACCACCCAGATTGAGTCATTCCCCGCATGAGAGTGGGGTAGCGCATGTATACAAGCCATGGCTATTTCCTCAAACTTCCACTCCGACACCAGAAGTGGCTGTAGTAATCCGGCCGGATTCTTGCACTCTGCCTTTACGAGTTGGCAAGCCTCGCAAGGCATCACAAAATAGGTAATGTCCTTCTTTATGCCCGGCTAGTACATCGTGCTCTTCAAATCTGCTGTCATCTTTGTGATCCTCGGGCGCACCGAGTATCTATTGTAGTGAGCCTCTGTCATGATGTCCTCCCGAATTCGGCCTCCTGCCGGTATATAAACCCTGCCTCTGAAACATAGGAGCCCATCCCTCAAGGCATAATCTCCTACTGTTCCTTCCTCCAAGGCCCTAAATATCGGATCCACTCTTGCATCCAGCCTCTGCCCGTCTCTGATGCGATCCCGAATGTCATCGGTGGTAATCATCGATACTAGGTACTCCATGTATAACTCTGGATCATCCTCGGACACTAGTGATATCTACATATCCTTAAACGACTAAACCACCTCTAAGGCCATCAGCTGCAGGCCTACTCCTGACGTACTCGCTCTCCGGCTCAAAGCCTCTGCCACCATGTTTTCTTTCTCGGGATGGTTGTGCATGGTGTACTGGTAGTCTGATAGAAACTCCACCCAGCATCTCTGCCTGATGTTCAGCTCCTTCTATGTGTCTACGTAGTTCAAATTCTTGTGGTCTGAGAAAATATCGCAGTGAACCACGTAGAGGTAGTGTCGCCAGATCTTTAGAGCAAATATAACTACCCCCATCTCCAAGTCGTGCACCGGGTAGTTCTGCTCATGTTTCTTCAGCTGACGGGAGGCGTGGGCTATCACATGCCCGTTCTACATCAAGAACAACACTCATCCCCTGATAAGAAGCATCCGTGTACACCTGGAATCCTTCCTTACCTGATGGAAGAGCAAGGATGGGGGCCGAGGTATACCGACCCTTCAGCTCCAAAAAGGCAGACTCGTATTGGCATCCAAATAAAAGGAGACTCCTTCTACGTCAGGGATGTAAGATGGAGTGAAATCTGAGAGAATGCCTCTATGAACTTCCGGTAATAACTGGCAAGTCCTAAGAAACTCCGAACATCCGTGGCCGTCTTCAGTGGTGGCCAATCTCGTACTGCCTGGACCTTCGTCGGATCAACTTCCAAACCTGCTCCACTGATGACATGGCCCAAAAAGGCCTCCTCCTTTATCCAGAATTGGCACTTGTTGAACTTAGCATACATCTTATGCTCTCGGAGCTTCTCCAAAGTCAAAGCCAAATGCCTCGCTTGCTCCTCTTAAGTCCTCGAATAAATAAGGATGTCGTCAATGAATACGATGACGAAGACATCCAGATATTTTTCAAACACCCAGTTCATCAAGGTCATGAATGCGGAGGGTGCATTCGTGAGCCCGAAGGGCATCACGTTAAACTCGTACTATAATACCCCCTATCCATAGCATAACATATAAAAGTAGGTCCAGCAGGGGCCCGACGCCATATACCACAGACAGACCGGGTGGTTACTCAATGGAATACCATCCAACTAATAGCCAACATCCTACACAGAGTCATTCTAGCGGAAACAACTATTAAAAGTTGCAAATTAGGAACCCAGCCACAAGCATGAATGTCCACTACAAAACCCAATAGGAATGAAGTACCATACACTAGTACAATGACCTTAAGGCCTTACAATTGTTTAATTAAATAAAATGTGTCTTCCATATCATGACACGCAGGTCGGTCACACATGAATAAACAGGTAAACACTCAAAACTTGGCCTTCGAGGGCCATCTCAGCAACTTGGGCTTTAGCCCGCTATTTATCGCTCGGCTCTGCCGCACCTGCAAGCAACAATCCACCACAACGGTGGCAAACATAAGCAACGGTCAGCTATGCTGACCAGATTATAATGATCTCGCCCCCATAGTCGGGACGACAATGCCATTTCCCTGCACTTTGTTAGCATAACCAAGCAGTATAGTGAATAAACACTTCATCACAGGCATGGGCACTCAAGGCCTCGCACCCTATGCTCTCAGGGCACATTCTCGGTGAACATGGTTAAAGTCCGCTGACTCACCACCGCCCCTTGGACGGCAATATCTCATGAGCATTTGGTCTTTCTGGCCACTGCCTAAGACCCTCCATCTATGCTAACGGCGAGTACCACGTACTTTAGGTCTCTCTAACCGAACTACATAAATCGGGTTCGATTCCGCCTAACCCGTTGCTCACACCGCAACGTCAACTTAAGCCATCTGTGAGGGTCAAGTTTCCCAGAGTCCCGTTTCATCACACACTTCATATAACCCGGTTATGTTCAAGTTAGCTCCCAGGCCACCAGTATGGCAGAATCACGCATCTGCCCAATTTTTCGGGACCTTGGAGTTAATCCCTAAGGCTCCCTATTGCAATCTACCACGTAGAAAACCCAAAAAACAAACATTCGTGCGGAGTCTTCTCCGGCCATTCATGCAATGCAACATCACCGATCCAGACCAACTTGTCTTTGTAGGCTTCACACATCATGCCTATATCCGTTCTCGATTACGGACTCTACATGTACACAACGGGGATTATTCATGCCTACCCGAAGGAACGCCTCAACTCACCGAAAACTCGTGAGAGCGGGCTTCCTATACAAAGGCAAAGAGGACTTCACATGTCCTAGGTTGAGAATCGTTACCCTACCGTTTTTCCTTGGCACCATGGAAATGTATGCTAATGAATTGTAAATATACCTATTTTTGTGTACAATAAATAAGTCGTTTTAGTTAATTTTTTCATTTTTAATAATTTTTATTTAATAAATTGCTCCTATTGTGTAAATATTATACTAACTTACTTTTATTTTGATTTTTAGAAAATTTCGAAAATTGTCAAATTTTGCATGGGTCACGCCCGTGTTCATTGGGTCATGCCCGTGACCAGGGCATGACAACTCAAATCCCGTGAAATCAGCCACAAAATGAAGAAATTTATGAACACGTGCGACTTCACGCCCGTGTTCAATGACACGCCCCGTGACTCCATCCCGTGTCAAGCAAGCTCGACGAACGTCGACGAACCAGACACGCCCAGAGTCATGCCCGTGACCTAGGGCGTGTCTTCTCCACCTAACTCGACGAAAATGCGCTTGATGTTTTCCGCTCGACGAATGTCGACACCTCCCCGACATGCCCGTGTCACCAACACGATCAAGAACCAGCTGGCACCGCTCTACAAAGGCCCTAGCCAAAAATGAGTGGGTAGCACCTGAGTCAAAGAGAACACGCGGCCAGCGGTTCTTTACCTTAAAACTCCCTATATAAATATAAAAGGGAAAAATTGCACAATCATTTAAGAAAACAAAAGCCAAACTAATCTGCAATGGAAGTAAAAGACTAGCGAGAAGGTTTACCTGAAATGACTTGCGTCGAAGTTTGAGCCTCCGCTGATGATATCACATTCAGCTTCCCTTTGCCTCTATCCATAGACTGAGGCGGTGGCAACGCCTGAATAGGAACTGGTTGGTGCACAGACTGGAGCTGAAGGCATCGGGCCTTGGTATGACCTTTCTGTCCGCATTGATAGCAGACCTTGTCCTTCAACCAGCAACGGGCAACATCATGCCCCTCTTTCTTGCACAGAGTACACACCACATTCTACCTGGGAGCACCCTGAATAGCATGCACATGCTCCTTCTGCGCCGCCGCCCTCTTAAAACATCTCTCAGCAGGATGGCCCGACCGGCCACAAAAACTACAGACCTCTTTGCTCCTCTTCCTCGAAGGAACAACGGGTACTTGGGGGCTCTTTGCTTCAACAGCTTTCCTCTTCTCATTCCTCGCCTGTTGTCCTCTTTGCTTCGCGCTTTGGATGGCCTCTACCTTCAAAGCGGCCTCCACTGCCCCGACATAACTCACCGCTCCATGAGCCACCGCTAGCTGCTGTACAACGCTCCGCAGGCCACCGAGGAAATGCTTCGCACTATCTTCCTCTGAGCTCACCAAACTAGGGGCAAAGCGACTGAGTTTGCTAAACTCAATCTCATACTCGCTGACTGAGAGTTGCCTCTGCTTCAGATGCAAGAAGTCGTTCATCAACCTGTCTCGCTCCACTGACGGTAGAAACTTCCGCATCAAGATCTCCTTGAAGGAAGCCCAAGTGCTTCCTCCTACCATTCCCTCCTTCTCCCTCATCCACCAGCTCTTCGCTAACCCCTTCAGCTGATAGGCGGCCAACATCACCTTCTGATCCTCAGACACTCCAGAATAAGGAAACATTTCTTCTATGAAAATCAACCAGTCATCCAATATCATGAAGTCCGCCTTACCATCGTAGGTAGGGGGTCGCAGTCGCTGGAACTGAGTGATGAAAGCCATCTCTAGGGGCACCACCACTGGAGGCACCAAAGGGGATGGGGGTGCAGGAGGTGCAGGAGGTGCGGGAACAGATATACCCGCAGTAGGATCCTGCGCTCTCGGGGCTAGTCCTGCCACCACAGATATCAGGTACTGGATTTGAGAATGAACGTCCACCATCTGCCTCGATAGAGCCTCATTGCTCTGCCTCAGACTCTCCACAATTGCTCTGCTTTGAGCACCAGAAGACTCACCCTTAGATTGGGGAGTCTACCTCGTCACCCTACGCTTAGGCTCCATACTAAAAAGAACAAACAAGCAATCATCAGAACCTAGTTCAACTACTAGGACAAAACAAACAGGTACAGACAAACCTACATAAGTACTTGCTTTCACTGCCAACTTGATCTGGGGTTCTATATATATATATATATATATTTTTTTTTTTATACAGAGGAAATAATGTCATGCTTAACCTAAGATGGTTCACCACCATCACACTAACTCTTGTGCCTATATCGGGAATGCATGAATTTATATTCTTTTTGACTCAAAACCATTTGTGTACATATGTCATCCTACAAGTCTTTAGCTTGGCACGTTGTGCTTATGCAATGTTATGCTATGCATGATTGTGCTATGCATTCTAAAAAAGGCCCTAATGCATGTTATGAGCGGCGTACACATGAAAATATTATGCATCCCATACTACATAACATTTCCATGCAAAGAAAAAGAAAACATGCTAGTCACATTCATGTGGTAAGGTTATGCATCCCATACTACATAACCCTCACATGTTTCCTCCTATGGTGGATCCATATACAAACACATATTATGCATCCCATACTACATAATATGCCCCGTATACTTCATGTTATGCTATGAGTGTAGTGTTCGTGCTTCAGCCAAGACGTGCTGATGACATATCAATGTGTGTATGATATGATTCTAAACTTCTAATACCTACAAGGAAAGGTTGCCCGACAAATTGTCAAACAACCTCCCTTTGATACCAACTGTCACAACCCGCATTTTCTCCGAAATTAAGAAGTATCAGAGTAGGAGAAAACACATGTTGTGATGCCACGTCAGGCAGGGGATAACTGCCGACGCTCAGGCAACCAAACTACTAAGACTATGAAAATTCAAAAGTTTTAATGATGTGAAAATCAATTATATTTTATAGATCGTATCCCTCGGCTCCGTGGATCAACTAGTCCACCCTTCAAAATTATACTTATACGTAGCAGAAAATACTTTATTCACTTTTTTAACATCCTAAGAGAATGCATAAGCGTCCCCAGGAGACACCTTAGACTATGCAAGACCCTAGATTTAACTTATATGATATATATAGAAAATGACCTTTTACGTGGTTTTGAAAGTAGTGATTAAGCTTTTTAGAAAAGAAAACATGATGTCTATGTTTTAGATATAATAATTGTTTTTTTATAGGTTTTAAAGTAACTAGCAACCTAACATAAATCATCCCAGGAGCAAGTTTAATGAATCTCAAAAACAGAAAAAACTAACAGTGTAAGCAAGCGCAAAGTATCTAAAAGAGAAACCACCAGCGGCGTCACCAACTGACACGAACCTACTGGTGAGTAGGTATGTCTATACTACAAGTCTAAAGAAAAGCTACCTCCCAAACAAGAGGAACTTGAGAACCACAGTAGCAGCTGAAATGCTAGAAAATCTTCAGGAGCAAACTAGCCGCACTGTCGGCTAAATACCTGTACCTGAGGTATTCAAAAAAAAAAACGAACACCTCAGCAAAACAACTATCAAAAAGGAAAACAAAGGTACAATAGATTTATACAGGATTTAAAATCAGGTCAGAAGTAAGTGAAGGTGAAGTAAAACAGGTACAGATAAAAGAAGGTAATTATAGCAGGTAAAACTGATTCCCACAAAGGTAAGTGGAAAGGGAGTACATCAAGAGCACGAATGAAGCCGAACTTCAACTATCTCTGCAAAAAGGATTAGCAAAAAGAAATAAATCCGAGCATAAAGCTAGAGCAGAAAGAGTCACCTAATACTGGAGATGGACAAAATCAGTAACAAGGGCCTACGCTGGTGGCAACGGTCCAACCAAGTCTTACATGCCTAAATATCTCAAGGTGTTGTGGTGGTGGCATCAGTCCAACCCAACCAAACAACCCATATTGTCTTAATAAGACAAGAAGTAACACAAGGGTGGCGGCATCGGTCCGACCCACCTCAAAATTACATCCTACTCCAGCACTAAGTGACTCGGGAAAACCCTTACTAGTGGTTCCATGAACCACCAAGAAGTCACACTGAACCCTAAACACTCTAGAGCAACACACCTAGGAGCCTTATATACATACCAACGAACTAAACATCAAGTTTGTCCAAGCAAGTAGTTTGACACAAATAAAATGAAAGCAGAACGATACTGTAATTATGAAAGTAGTACGACACTCAACTAAACATGCACCATTAGTTGGTCACCATAATAAAAGAAATAGGTTAGGCACCGAAAGAGGCATAATTAATTTGATACAAAGACATACATAATTAATTTGATACCTATCCACGCACGATTAATTTGATACTAACATAATGATTAATTTGACGCTAATATAAACAATTAACTTCATAATAAAACGGGCTGGTCTTGGTTCACACCCAAGGAAAAGAACCACAAGCTATAAGTTAAATGGAAATGGACAAGATTCTAGCAAGTGAGCACGACCGAAATTATTGAATAAATGAGCAAGTTCTAGCAACCATAACCTCCAACTTTTGGACACGCTCTAACGACGATTATTGAACAAGTTCTAACAACACAAAAGAAAGAACAATAATCTAATGATTCAATTCGGCCGCAATCTAACAAGCATGAGATTTTGAATAAAACCAAGATACAACCCTTAACGGCATCCGGGCATGACTCAAAGTCCCAAAATACAACATTTAAACTAATATCTCATTTGGTACAAAATCAGATCTAACACCCCTAACCATGAAACCGCAACCTAAAGCATTGAGGAATAGCACCCAAAATTTCGGGTGAGCAAGGAAAAAATTAGGAGAGTAGATCTGAAATCAAAATCAAGGGAACTATATTGAAATTACTTTGACAAGGGCGAAGGACGCACTTGCCTTGGTTTGCCTTTGAAGAACAAAAAAAAAATCGGCCAAGCACCATCTTCCCAACCTCCGGCCGCAAGCAACAATATAAGGAAAATCCTGGACAACATTTAGGGAAGGAAATCCTCCATCGAAGTTCGGAAAAAAAAACTGGACATCTACGATCCGACCGGGAAGAACATGGAGGAAATCTCAAGATAGATACCTTGGAATGGAGATCTTGGCTAGAGGAGCACGGATCCGGCCTCAAATAAGGGTTTCGAGCTCCACAAGGCCAGGAGACGGCGGCCGGAGAGCTCCTGGACTTCTGCCTCACTGCTTCTCCTCCGCTCGGTCTACTGCAGGGTCGCCGTCGGGTTTGGGGGAAAAGAACTCCTAAACCTAATGAAACCCTTATATATATACATATATATATATATCCTAATTAACAATACCCTAACCTAATCTTAATTGTCTTAAGCATAAAGGCAGCCCCTAATTGATCCTATTAACTAAACACCATCTAATCCACTATATATATATATCATCTCATATAAATTAACACCTATATGTACATTAATACATATACTTACACACACATATATATATATTACATATATACATACCAACACACCTCTATATATATATATATATACATACTAACACATAAGCATAGACACACACACGTAAATTATTAAAACCTTGCACGTCTAAATCACGCGTTATGCCCTAAATGTGTAAACTGTAAATACGCTCACATAAATGATGACTCGCTAACTAGCAACCGTCGAAATGACGCGAAAATTAACGCTCTCGGATTCCGAACAAATCCGCACCGTAGCTAAACACTCGGGTTACGAAAACATCGGCGAAGTCGGACACAACCTCCGACGACCACACACTCGGTCTAACCTCACCCGAAGCCAAAGCACAAGGATTCCCTAAGAGGCTCAGCCGGGCCTCCAAAACAGACGTCGACTAGCTGGGGAAACCATACAACAGGCTATAACCTCTAAGAACACCTAACGAGGTACTCTAACAACGACACGACCCGGAAATGCGCCAACGTAACGCCAAACGAGGATTTAAATAATTGCCGAAAAATCGGGGGCGTTACAGTCACTCCCCCTAAAAGGAAGTTTCGCCCCGAAACTTTACGTACACTACTTCTACTATAGAAGGAAAGTAACAAACAAAAGTTACTAGAAAGAAAACATACCCAACAAATCAGGAGAACAGGCGAGGGTAAGCCTCCCTCATAGCCGACTCTAGCTCCCAAGTCGAGCTTTCCAAACCTTGATTCTTCCAAAGAACCTTCACCATCGGGATAGACTTTGTCCGCAGCACCCGATACTGAGTATCCAAGATGCGGACCGGCACCTCAACATATGAGAGGTTAGGCTCCAACTGGGGCACGGTATCCAAGACTTGCCCACTGCTCCGCACACACTTCCGCAGCTGGCTTACATGAAAAACATTATGTAGGCCCGGGAAGTTGGCTGGTAGATCCAACCTATATGCTGCCACACCAATACTCTCCAAAATTTTGAACGGGCCCACATACCTCGGATCCAGCTTATGGTTCTTGCCAAACCTCTTCACTCCAACCATCGGAGACACCTTCAAGAAGACCAAATCCTCCACCGAAAATTCCAAATCGGACCTACGCCGGTTGGCGTTCTTCTCATATCTCTCCTGAGCTAACTGAAGCTTTTCCCGAATGAGCTTCACTGCAACCTCCATTTCCTCGAGAGCATCAGGACCCAACAAAGTCCTCTCACCAGCCTCAGTCCAAAACAACGGAGTTCTGCAGCGCCTCCCATACAATGCCTCGAAGGGAGCCATTTGCAAGCTCTCTTAGTAACTATTATTGTAGGCAAACTCCATGAGCCGCAAACGCTCATCCCACGCTCCACCGTGGCCTAGAATGTAGCACCTGATCATATCCTCCACAATCCGGTTCACACGCTCTGTCTGCCCATTTGTTTGTGGGTGGTAAGCGGTAGAATACCTCAAATCTATACCCAGACCCTCTTGCAGACTCCTCCAAAAGCGAGATGTAAAACGAGAGTCTCGATCAGAAATGATGCTAATGGGCACACCGTGCAATCTGATGACCTCGTTCAAATACAACTCTGCTATCTTCTTCATCGGGTAGTCGATCTTATAAGGTACGAAGTGCGCACACTTCGTCAATCGGTCCACGATCACCCAAACTGAATCAAATCCCCTTGGAGATCTTGGTAAGCCCGTAATGAAGTCCATAGAGATACTTTCCGACTTCCAAGTCGGGATCTCCAAAGGAGTCAACTTGCCACCAGGCCTCCCATGGTCGGCCTTCACCCGCTTGCAAGTGTAACATTCAGAAACATACCGAGCTATATCCCATCATACCATACCACCAGGCGATCTGCTTCAAATCATGATACATCTTGGTGGATCCTGTGTGGTAGACAACACTGGATCCATGAGCCTCTTTGCATACCATACTCCTGATGTCTCCAACCGCGGGGATGCAAAACCTGTCGCGGTACTTCAAAGTACCCGAATCATCGATAGAGAAATCCGGCAACTCCCCTCTCTCAGCCCTGAGGTACAGGTGTAACAAATCCGGATCATCCTTCTGGTGCAACCTGGTGAGTGAAATCCAAGATGGCTCTGCCACTGCCAAACTGCTTTGCAAATCACAGCATCCCACGGAGATGTCCATCAACAAAAACTCTTCCACTAAACGGTCTACCGTGAGGTTAAAAATCTTCCCTGTCTTGCGGCTCAGGGCGTCGGCCACCACATTGGCCTTGCCTGGATGGTATTGGCTCTCCACGTCATAATCGGCCACAAACTCTAGCCACCGCCGCTGGCGCAGATTCAGCTCCTTCTGAGTAAACACGTACTTCAGGCTCTTATGATCTGTGAAAATCTTGCACCGAGCCCCATAGAGTAGATGCCTCCACAGCTTCAACGCAAAAATCACCGCCGCAAACTCGAGGTCATGCGTAGGGTATTTCCGCTCATGAGTCTTCAACTGCCACGACCCATACGCAATCAACTTCCCCTCTTGCATCAATACGCCTCCGAGCCCAACATGCGAGGCATCCACATATACATCATAGTCCTTGCCCTCCGTAGGCAATGTCAAAACAGGAGCAGTGCACAATCTCCTCTTTAGCTCCAGAAAGGCCTCCTCGCACTGCTCGCTCCAGACGAACGCTGCATGCTTCTGCGTCAGCTTAGTTAAGGGCGCTGCCAAGGTAGAAAAGCCATCAACAAACCTTCTATAATAGCCGGCCAACCCCAAGAAGCTCCTAATCTCCTTGGGTGTGCTCGGCCTATGTTAATCCATCACTGCAGAAATCTTCTCCGGGTCCACTGAAATGCCATCCTTGTTCACCACATGACCCAGGAAGGAAACCTGAGGCAACCAGAATTCACATTTACTCAACATGGGGTACAACTGATGATCTCTCAAGGCAGATAACACCAACCGCAAGTGCTGATCATGCTCCGCAGCATTCCGTGAATAAATCAGAACGTCATCTATGAATACGACCACAAACTTGTCCAGAAAATCTTTGAACACCCGGTGCATCATCTCCATGAATGCTGATGGTGCGTTGGTCAACCCAAAAGACATAACTAGGAATTCGAAGTGTCCATGCCTCGATCGGAAAGCCGTCCGTGGAATGTCCGACTCCCGGATCCTGAGCTGATGATATCCTGATCGAAGGTCAATCTTGGAGAACACAGAGCTACCACACAACTGATCGAATAAGTCGTCGATTCTGGGCAGAGGATACCTGTTCTTGATGGTGACTTTATTCAACTCCCTATAGTCGATGCAAAGGCGCATCGAACCATATTTCTTCTTCACAAAGAGAACAGGCGCACCCCAGGGCGACGAGCACTGCCTTATGAAACCCTTCTCCAATAACTCATCCAGCTGGGTACGCAGCTCCTCCAGCTCTCGCGGGGCCATCCGGTACGGCGCCTTAGCAATAGGATGCGTACCCGGCTCCAAATCAATCATGAACTTGACATCTCTGACAGGAGGAAGACCGGGAAGGTCGCTAGGAAACACATCAGAAAACTCACGAACAACGGGAATCTCATCCAACCGCGGCAAACTGCTAACAGTCCCCAGCACTGAGACTAAGCAAGCAAAACAATCAGAACTGAATAACCTCTGAACACATACTGCAGAAATCGCCGGAGACTCCTGGCGCGGATCGCCATAAATACTCCCAGGCTGACCGTTGTCCTTCTTGAAATCCAAGTGCTTACCCCTGCACTGGATCACCGCATCATATTTGGAAAACCAATCCATACCCAGATAACGTCGAAATCTTCCAAGTCTATCATCATCAGATCTTCCTTGGTCGGGAAATCCCCCAACATAATAGGACAATGCAGAATGCCCTGGTCTGATTTCACGGAATCTTCCGAGGGGAATTTGACCCAAAAGGCATCATCAACACGATCAAGAACCAGCTGGCACCGCTCTACAAGGGCCCTAGCCACAAATGAGTGGGTAGCACCTGAGTCAAAGAGAACGCGCGCCCAGCGGTTCTTTACCTTAAAACTCCCTATATAAATATAAAAGGGAAAAATTGCACAATCATTTAAGAAAACAAAAGCCAAACTAATCTGCAATGGAAGTAAAAGACTAGCGAGAAGGTTTACCTGAAATGACTTGCGTCGAAGTTTGAGCCTCCGCTGATGATATCACATTCAGCTTCCCTTTGCCTCTATCCATAGACTGAGGCGGTGGCAACGCCTGAAGAGGAACTGGTCGGTACACAGACTTGAGCTGCGGGAATCGGGCCTTGGTATGACCTTTCTGTCCGCACTGATAGCAGACCTTGTCCTTCAACCAGCAACGGGCAACATCATGCCCCTCTTTCTTGCACAGAGTACACACCACATTCTGCCTGGGAGTACCCTGAATAGCATGCAAATGCTCCTTTTGCGCCGCCGCCCTCTTGAAACATCTCTCAGCAGGATGGCCCGACCGGCCACAAAAACTACAGACGTTTTTGCTCCTCTTCCTCGAAGGAACAACGGGTACTTGGGGGCTCTTTGCTTCAACAACTTTCCTATTCTCATTCCTCGCCTGTTGTCCTCTTTGCTTCGCGCTTTCGATGGCCTCTACCTTCAAAGCGGCCTCCACTGCCCCAGCATAACTCACCGCTCCATGAGCCACCGCTAGCTGCTGTACATCGCTCCGTGGGCCACCGAGGAAACGCTTCGCTCTATCTTCCTATGAGCTCACCAAACTAGGGGCAAAGCGATTGAGTTTGCAAAACTCAATCTCATACTCGCTGACTGAGAGTTGCCTCTGCTTCAGATGCAAGAAGTCATTCATCATCCTGTCTCGCTCCACTAACGGTAGAAACTTCCGCATCAATATCTCCTTGAAGGAAGCCCAAGTGCTTCCTCCTGCCATTCCCTCCTTCTCCCTCATCCACCAGCTCTTCGCTAACCCCTTCAGCTGATAGGCGGCCAACATCACCTTCTGATCCTCAGACACTCCAGAATAATGAAACATTTCTTCTATGGAAATCAACCAGTCATCCAATATCATGAAGTCTGTCTTACCATCATATGTAGGGGGTCGCAGTCGCTGGAATTGAGTGATGAAAGCCATCTCCGGGGGCACCACCACTGGAGGAACCAAAGGGGCTGGGGGTGCAGGAGATGCGGGAACAGCTATACCCGCAGCAGGATCCTGCGCTGTCGGGTCTAGTCCTGCCACCACAGATATCAGGGACTGGATCTGAGACTGAACGTCCACCATCTGCCTTGATAGAGCCTTATTGCTCTGCCTCAGACTCTCCACAATTGCTCCGCTTTGAGCACCAGAAGACTCACCCTCAGATTGGGGAGTCAACCTCGTCACCCTACGCTTCGGTGTCGTACTAAAAAGAACAAACAAGCAATCATCAGAACCTAGTTCAACTACTAGGACAAAACAAACAGGTACAGACAAAACTACATAAGTACTTGCTTTCACTGCCAACTTGCTCTGGGGTTTTATATATATATATATATTTTATACAGAGGAAATAATGTCATGCCTAACTTAAGATGGTTCACCACCATCACACTAACTCTTGTGTCTATATCGGGAATGCATGAATTTATATTCTTTTTGACTCAAACCATGTGTGTACATATGTCATCATGCAAGTCTTTAGCTTAGCACGTTGTGCTTATGCAATGTTATGCTATGCATGATTGTGCTATGCATTCTAAAAAAGGCCCTAATGCATGTTATGAGCGGCGTACACATGAAAATGTTATGCATCCCATACTACATAACATTTCCATGCAACGAAAAAGAAAACGTGCTAGTCACATTCATATGGTGAGGTTATGCATCCCATACTACATAACCCTCACATGTTGCCTTCTATGGTGGATGCATATACAAACACATATTATGCATCCCATACTACATAATATGCCCCCGTATACTTCATGTTATGCTATGAGTGTAGTGTTCGTGCTTCAGCCAAGACATGCTGATGACATATCGGTGTATGTATGATATGATGCTAAACTCTAATACCTACAAGGAAAGGTTTCCCGACAAATTGTCAAGCAACCTCCCTCTGATACCAACTGTCACAACCCGCATTTTCTCCAAATTAAGAAGTATCAGAGTAGGATAAAACATGCGTTGTGATGCCATGTCAGGCAGGGGATAACTGCCGACGCTCAGGCAACCACCAACTACTAAGACTATGAAAAATCAAAAGCTTTAATGATGTGAAAATCAATTATATTTTATAGACCGTATCCCTCGGCTCAGTGGATCAACTAGTCCACCCTTCAAAATTATACTTATACATAGCGAAAAATACTTTATTCACTTTTTTAACATCCTAAGAGAATTCATAAGCGTCCCCAGGGGACACCTTAGACTATGCAAGACCCTAGATTTAACTTATATGATATATATAGAAAATGGCCTTTTACGTGGTTTTAAAAGTAGTGATTAAGCTTTTTAGAAAAGAAAACATGATGTCTATGTTTTAGATATAATAATTGTTTTTTTTATAGGTTTTAAAGTAACTAGCAACCTAACATAAATCATCCCAGGAGCAAGTTTAATGAATCTCAAAAACAGAAAAAACTAACAGTGTAAGCAAGCACAAAGTATCTAAAAGAGAAACCACCAGCGGGCGTCACCAACTGACACGAACCAACTGGTGAGTAGGTATGTCTATACTACAAGTCTAAAGAAAAGCTACATCCCAAACAAGAGGAACTGAGAACCACAGTAGCAGCTGAAATGCTAGAAAATCTCCAGGAGCAAACTAGCCGCACTGTCGGCTAAATACCTGTACCTGAGGTATTCAGAAAAAAAAAACGAACACCTCAGCAAAACAACTATCAAAAAGGAAAACAAAGATACAATAGATTTATACAGGATTTAAAATCAGGTCAGAAGTAAGTGAAGGTGAAGTAAAACAGGTACAGGTAAAAGAAGGTAAGTTAAGCAGGTAAAACTGATTCCCACAAAGGTAAGTGGAAAGGGAGTACATCAAGAACACGAATGAAGCCGAACTTCAACTATCTCTGCAAAAAGGATTAGCAAAAATAAATAAATCCGAGCATAAAGCTAGAGCAGAAAGAGTCACCGAATACTGGAGATGGACAAAATCAGTAACAAGGGCCTAGGCTGGTGGCAACGGTCCAACCAAGTCTTACAGGCCTAAATATCTCAAGGTGTTGTGGTGGTGGCATCTGTCCAACCCAACCAAACAACCCATATTGTCTTAATAAGACAAGAAGTAACACAAGGGTGGCGGCATCGGTCCGACCCACCTCAAAATGACATCCTACTCCAGCACTAAGTGACTCAGGAAAACCCTTACTAGTGGTTCCATGAACCACCAAGAAGTCACACTGAACCCTAAACACTCAAGAGCAACCCACCTAGGAGCCTTATATACATACCAATGGACTAAACATCGAGTTTGTCCAAGCAAGTAGTTTGACATAAATAAAATGAAAGCAGAACGATACTGTAATTATGCAAGTAGTACGACACTCAACTAAACATGCACCATTAGTTGGTCACCATAATAAAAGAAATAGGTTAGGCACTGAAACATGCATAATTAATTTGATACAAAGACATACATAATTAATTTGATACCTATCCACGCACGATTAATTTGATACTAACATAATGATTAATTTGACGCTAACATAAACAATTAACTTCATAATAAAATGGGCTGGTCTTGGTTCACACCCAAGGAAAAGAACCACAAGCTATAAGTTAAATGGAAATGGACAAGATTCTAGCAATTGAGCATGCCCAAAATTATTGAATAAATGGGCAAGTTCTAGCAACCATAACCTCCAACTTTTGGACACGCTCTAACGGAGATTTTTGAACAAGTTCTAACAACACAAAAGAAAGAACAATAATCTAATGATTCAATTCGGCCGCAATCTAACAAGTATGAGATTTTGAACAAAACCAAGATACAACCCTTAACGACATCCGGGCATGACTCAAAGTCCCAAAAAACAACATTTAAACTAATATCTCATTTGGTACAAAATCAGATCTAACACCCCTAACCATGAAACCGCAACCTAAAGCATTGAGGAATAGCACCCAAAATTTCGGGTGAGCAAGGAAAAAATTAGGAGAGTAGATCTGAAATCAAAATCAAGGGAACTATATTGAAATTACTTTGACAAGTGCGAAGGACGCACTTGCCTTGGTTTGCCTTTGAAGAACAAAACAAAATCGGCCAAGCACCCTCTTCCCAACCGCCGACCACAAGCAACAATATAAGGAAAATCCTGGACAACATTTAGGGAAGGAAATCCTCCATCGAAGTTCGGAAAAAAAAACTGGACATCTACGATCCGACCGGTAAGAACATGGAGGAAATCTCAAGATAGATACCTTGGAATGGAGATCTTGGCTAGAGGAGCATGGATTCGGCCTCAAATAAGGGTTTCAAGCTCCACAAGGCCAGGAGACGGCTACCGGAGAGCTCCTGGACTTCCGCCTCATTGCTTCTCCTCCGCTCGGTCTACTGCAGGGTCGCCGTCGGGTTTGGGGGAAAAGAACTCCTAAACCTAATGAAACCCTTATATATATATATATATATATATATATATATATATATATATATATATATATATATATATATATATATCCTAATTAACAATACCCTAACCTAATCTTAATTGGCTTAAGCATAAAGACAGCCCATAATTGATCCTATTAACTAAACACTATCTAATCCACTATATATATATCATCTCATATAAATTAACACCTATATGTACATTAATACATTTACTTACACACACATATATATATTTACATATATACATACCAACACACCTCTATATATATATACATACTAACACATAAACATAGACACACACACGTAAATTATTAAAACCTTGCACGTCTAAATCATGCGCTATGCCCTAAATGTGTAAACATGTAAATACGCTCACATAAATGACGACTCGCTAACTAGCAATCGTCGAAATGACGCAAAAATTAACGCTCTCGGATTCCGAACAAATCCGCACCGTAGCTAAACACTCGGGTTACGAAAACATCGACGAAGTCAGACACAACCTCCAACGACCACACACTCGGGCTAATCTACCCGAAGCCAAAGCACAAGCATTCCCTAAGAGGCTTAGCCGGGCCTCCAAAATAGACGCCGGCTAGCTGGGGAAACCATACAACAGGCTATAACCTCTAAGAACACCTAACGAGGTACTCTAACAACGGCACGAGCCGGAAATGCGCCAACGTAACGCCAAATGAGGATTTAAATAATTGCCGAAAAATCGGGGGCGTTACAGACACGGGCGTGTACTCCTCCACCTGGCCTACAAGACCCGCGCGACGACATTTCGACGCAACCCGCGCCCAGTTCTACCTCCCTGACACGCCCATAGTCACGCCTGTGACCTGGGGCGTGACCGCTACGTGACTGACATGTGTCCAGCCCGAAGTCAACCAAGCCGTCAGATCACCGGATCGAATCGATGAATAGTGCTGACACGCCCCCTGACACGCCCGTGTCCGAGGGCGTGTCCCGTGAAAGTTTTTGTCTATAAATTCCGGCCTGCTGCTTGTAATCCAGTTCCACTTTTTGTTTCCATTTTGTATAGGGGTTATGCTGCCAAGATGAATTCCAAATGTTATGTAAAGGATATTTTCTCCCCCTCTCCTTAGTTTTTGTTTTCATTCCTTTGTAACTCGTTGTTTTAGCTTAATAAAATGTGTTTTTCATCTCTTTATTTGGCTTTGGAATGAATCTAAACAACTACCCTTATGCAATCTTATTTTCTTTGTTTTAGTTTTGTTTTTGTTCTCTTTAAAATGGGTGTGTGTGTGTATGAGTTTAGCTTTTTAGTTTTATGTTTTCGTTATCTTTTCTACTTAGTTTTGTTTAGAATTAGTTTTTATAGCTTTTATTTCATACTTATAAACCCGTAAAACCGTTTTCAAACTGGTTTTCATTTTCTTTAAATTAGCTTTTCTTTTTTTTAGGTTGTATAACTTTTTTGTTCTTTCTATTTTATTTCCACTTTTTACGTGCTTTTACGGAGTTATAACAATGAAAATATAGTCGTTTTAATTTTTTGTGCACTTTCATTTTGTTTTAAACTTTTGCCCGTTTAATTTTTCAGTCTTCTTTTTACGCATTTCTAACGCATTCTAGCGGTAGAAATGTATTCGTTTTAATTTTTCGAGCACTTCTATTCTTGCATTTTCATTTTAATTTGCAAAACTTTCTTCCTGTTTAATTTTTATTTTCACTTTTTATGCATTTCTACAGCATTCTAGCGGTAGAAATGCAGTCGTTTTATTTTTTAGATAACTTAGTTTTCTCATTTTTGTACGTGTGCACATTTATTTCCGCCTACTCGTTAAGAGTTAAATGACGCATTGTTTTTATTTCATTCAGTAGAGTGTGTGTGTGTGCGTATTTTACTTTCATGTCGAGTGAGTGTGTTTTAATTTTCTGCAGTGTGTGTGCTTGAGTTTTACTTTATGTCGAGTGTGTGCGTGCGTTGCATTTATTTTGTCCTAGTCATTTGAGTAGGACTCCTTCCATTTCTCCCGCCCATGCATTTGCGTCGGGACTCGCATTTACTGCTTTCATTTCAGACCTACTCGTTTGAGTAGGACGTGCAATTTACTGCTTTCCTTTACTGCTTTCTTTTCCTGCTTTCATTTATTGCTTTCTTCATTGCTTTCACCGCCTGCCGTCCCCATTCTGATGAGTGGCTAACCGTTCTTAGCCCTCAATATCGAAGAGCATTGGGACAGAAAAAATAGCTTTAAATAATAAAAGATACTTATTTTCTAATTAATTAAAATTACTTAAGATTTGCCCGGGGCTTACGACGCGTAGGACCACAAATCGATGTGTGGGTCCTATTTTCGTAGTCCATACGCTAGCTAGCCGAGAGGCAATACATATGGACCGATCACCCCTTGGTAAAGAGAGTTCCGCACTAACCCTAGAGAGAGGAGGCGCGCCAACTCTACCGGATTGGGTTCCCCTCCCAATAGTGGGGTTCTTAGCGTAATACGGGCATTAAGAGGAATCCTTCGTCGGACTAATGTTCGGTCGAATAGTCCTAACATTCAGGTGAGCGATAGCCCTATAGCTAGGTGAGCTCATTTTAGTGGAACCTCTACGGCCAAGTCTCCGCCTTAATTGATTTGAAAATTAGGATCTCTTTTTATTAAAAGTTTATTTTAGTTCAAATTCTATTCGATGCTGTTGCGCTAAGCTTTTCATCGGCTCCACCCTTTAATGCTTTCATTTTCTGTTTTCTATCCATCTTTTTTACTTATATATATATATATAAAAATACCCGACAAGTAATTATCGGTAAAAAAATAGTAACCTCCAGGGAAGAGTAGAAATAATCGAAGCGACCCCGAGAACAATACGACCTCAATATTCTACCCCGGAATATCCTGTACTACACGCGATAGGTGCACTTGCCACCTTTCGTTAAAACTCGATCTCAACTTTTTATATCCAAATTAATAAATATGCGCGCCCCGTTTTCTAAATAAAACCAAATCATTCCGCCGCTTTTCTCAAAAAAACCACCCGGGGCGCCGCGGGAATCCTCACCAATTTTTGGAGTTTTAAACCGCATCAGTTTTCGGACCCGATGCGAAAAATATCTGAAAGTGCAGGTTAGATCTAAAATACTATAGAGGGGGGGTGAATAGAGTATAGTGCTCACTAAAAACGTTTTACAACTTTTGTTGTAAGTCTAGGTGAACAAGTTAGCAAGTAAAATAAACTAAACATAACAACTATCTAATCACAGAACAGCACAACCAAAACACAAAGAAGGGCAACCAGACGACACAAGAATTTTTATAGTGGTTCCCCAACCTGGGTACATCCACTCTTCTACCACCCTGGTAGGAATCCACTCAGGTTTTTGATCAGGTTCCAGACACAATGAGCTTTTGTTCAGGTGCTCAAAAACCAAAACCTCAAGTCTTTTGGAGGGAGACTTGCAACCAGAATAATTTTGAAGGGAATTAAAACCCAGTACAGGAATTGGGAATAAAGAGATGGTGTCTTCTCTTTCTCAAAACAGCTGAGAAGACTTGTGGATTGATTGTAGAAGATCTTGCTCCCCCTGAGATCTTGAATTAATCAGGAATGTTGGAGCACTGCTTCAGGGTGATAGGTCTTCAAAGACCTAGAATGCCTGGACCAGAATTTGTTTCTGGAACTCCATTGACAGATTGTTATTTGTTGTCCTTTGAAGTAGTCCTGTAGAGTTGAAGGAAAGAAGAAGACTCTTGATTGAATTTGATTGTTCTTCTTCTTCTTCTTCTTGAAGATGTTCTCTGGTCAGGCTGATTGCAGTAGAACTTTTGATTCCAGTATGATTGTTCTTCTGTGCAATCTGAGAGTGTTTAATTGTCTGTATTGCTTGCATTACTGTAATTTTGTTACTCTGTTACTGCTACTTGCTTTTCTTTTCTTGTCAATATCTTTTTGACTGACTGAGAATATTCAAAATTTGAATGTTGAGCAGTAATTGCAGTCGGCCTTGGAAGGAAGCGACAATCAATGATTTTTCCAACTGTCCTATGGAAAAACGACATGTAATCGTCCATAGTCAATGTGCGTTCTAACGGTAACATTCCGAGAAGATTTGGCATTAAAAACTCCGGAATCATCGCAAAGAAACGGGACGGGAAACGTAAAGAAGACCTAGTCTGGATTCGTCGAACGAAGAACGCAATTCGTAAAGCTGAGTTTGAGTTCGTCGAGCTGAGCTTGAGTTCATCGAGCTGAGCTTGAGAGAGTTCGTCGACCAGACAATCTTCATTCATCGAACAGACAATCTTCATTCGTCGAGCTGAGATCAAAATTCGTCGAGCGAAGAATTATCACTGTCAAACAGTATTCGTCGAACTGAGATCCAAATTCATCGAGCGAAGAAAGATTGTGGACTTAGCCAAATATTCTGCATCTGCTGATATTCAGTGTCGACATAAGCTAGTGTCAACTGATTGATCTTGGTGTCGACTCAAATCTTCTGGTGTCGACATGAATTGGTGTTGACTGAAATCATGGTGTCGACACAAATCCTCTGGTGTTAACATAGATTGACTGGTGTCGACACATGCCCTAAGTGTCGACACAAATACTCTGAGTTCAGAATTCGTCGAGTAGAGTACAGCATTCGTCGACCTGAGAAGCTGACTTCGTCGACTTGAGAAGTTGAGAACTTGAGTTCCAAGTTCGTCGATCTCAGAATCTAATTCGTCGACCAAAGCTTGAAGCTGGACTAAGAAACATTCTGAAGTTGTTCTGAATTTGGCTTGATAAAGAACCTCAACATTCGTCGAACAGAGAACAAGGATCGTCGAGCTCAGCACTAAGAATTGTCTCACGATCGTCGAGCGCAGAACACCTTTCGTCGAGCTGAGTTCGACGAACGTCGAACTCATTTGACTTAGTCTTGAAAACTTCTAAATCTGGAGTCTCAGATGGTCTTGTTGATAGCTGGTCCATCTGAAGTTGACTCTAGGGACTTGGCCTAGACTCTAGGACACACACTTGACCCTGACTATACATGATGGGTCACATCCTAAGTCAGTGAACCTAGCCCAAATCAACTAGGGATCCAACAATCTCTTCCTATTTGGGTGAGGTCACTAACAAAGACTCAAAATAGAAACAAACAAAAAAACAAAGCAAGAAAAGAAATATATCTGGCAGAGAATTATAACACATGCAACAGATATATATATACACAGCTTTGTTTAAACAGATAACATAGTTCTGAAAAATAAAAACAGATAGAAATTGAAACAACAAGAAAGTTACTTCTTTGGCTTCTTCTGCTTGGACTTGTCTTCAGCTGTCTGCTCATCTAGCTTCTTGAATATGATTTCTCTCTTGGGATCTAAAGCCTGAGCCTTTGTCATAGTCATATCAGCTGCCCCAATAAAATTCAATGATGTTGCTCTGGGGACAACTGCTTCTGGATGAAGTTTCATATAGTCATCAACATTGAATAGCTTGTTTCCTTTATCAAATCTTTTCAGCTCTTCTTTTCTATACTTTGACATTGTTGTGAGTCCTAAAATATCTTTGCCTTCAGCCTTGGCTTTATTTATCAGGGATAAGCCAATTAATTCCTGGAATCTGGCCATTTTTGCTGTGTTAGCAGTTTCCGAATCTTCAAAAGGAATTGGAGGGGAGAGAGGTCTCTTTGGACTTTCTGCTTTCTGTACTTCAGAGGTTTGTTACTGCCGTTGCTGATGCAGTTAATGTTGATGTCCTGAAGAGGATAGCTACCTCTGTTGGCTGCGTCCAGAAGATCTCCCTGATTGTCTCTGATATGTTTGCATTGGGGCAGATCTCTGAGAGCTAGAGGAGCCAGAGGCACCAGCTGCTGGAGGAGGAGGAGGAGGAGGATCCTTCCTGAATCTGTGCACTGGAGGAGGGGAATTTCTCCTGCTTCTCTTTCTATCCTTTTGTTGATTCTTTGATAGCCACATCCATCCAGGCATTCCATTGTATGGAGCAACATTGTGCAGAATATAATAGGGAGTGTCAGCATTGGGATTTGGCTTGGGAGCTGGAGGAGGAGGAGCCTTCCTTTTCTTTGCTAGCATCTTCTTTTTCTTACTAGCAGCATCTTCATCTGAGTCATCATCATCATCTTCTTCTTCAGAAATAGAACCCTGAGGGATGTCATAAAGAGCATCCAGAGCTTTCAAAGCTTTATCAGAAATAACTGCTTTTTCTGGAGGAGGGGCAGAAGGTTCAGGAACTGGAATATCAGCAACAGAAGAGGAGGAGACTGTAAAGGAATCAGAAACAGTGGGGACAGAGCTTTCAGCTGCTGCCTTATTCTCCTCTTCTATATCAGCTAGAATAAGCTCATCCAAATCTGGCAGGGGAGAGTCATCCATAACAAAGCTGGGGGATGAAATTTCTTCTGGAATGACCTCTAGACTAGAAGCTGAGATGGAAGCTGAAGCTGAGATAGCAAAATTGTCATAGAGTTGCTTAGCAACTGCTAGACTAACTGGAGAGGTGTAGGGTACAATAGCCAAACTTGGCTTAGTAAAATCTGCTGGGAGGAATTGCAAATGTACATTATCAAAAATTTCCAGTAATTCTGGTAGATTAACTGTGAGATTCAGAGAGAAATCACCAACAGTTTTTATTTGTTCAACTGACTCATCCAAATCAATGTCAATGTCCATAAAATGAATTAATTCAATCATTTCAGAATGAAAATCTGTCAAAATTGCTGCATCCTCATCTGAATATGCATCTGCTGGAGAGGGAACTACTGATGTGACTGCTGCTGCTGCTGTATCTGAATCTGCTGCAACTTCATCACTAAGCATCTCCCCCTGCCTGGGTTCAGAAGAACCTGGAGCCAGGCCCCTTGATGAAGAGGGGACAGTAGATAGGGCAGAGATCTGGGCAGATAAAGAATTGATGGAGGTCACAAAAGGTGTAATGGCCACTTGGATGAGAGATTTGATGAGGGGAGAGAGCAAGGATATGATGGTGGATGGATCAAATGGGGAAGGGGAAGAGGATGGAATGGAGGGTGGAATAACTTGAGTGTGATGAGTGGATGGAGATGAAGATGGAATGGGGGCATCTGGAATGACAACATCTGTGGGTATGGTGTAAGATGGAATGGTTGACAAATGAGGGGCAAGTGGAGACTGAGGGGTGTAGGAACAGATGTCTCATGTGGTGAAGCTGGAGGAGTAGGAATGTTGGTAATGTCTAGAGGTGGAGATGGAGGTGGAGTAGGCATATGAGTATGTGGTGGAGATTTAGGTGTGGTAGAAGGAGTGGAAGAGGGAGGGAGTTGTTTGGCTGGAAGTGCAGGAAGAGTTGATGGAGAAGGAATGACCTCTTCTGCAGGGAGGGGAGAGGCCTTTACAGCCTTGGTGCTCTCAGAAGGTTGGATAGAAGAGGAAGAAGCGTTTGAGGGCTTGGAGATAGTCCTCTCCCACCTACCAAACAGAGCGCATATGAGGCGCTTGCTGGCATTTATGAAGATGGTCGGGGAGACCATACATTCAGCAGCCTTCTCTTGGAGGAAGATTCCCAAAATTTTGCCGAAGCAGACCTCTTTCTTGCCATTCTTTTTCTTTATCAATTCAAAGAAAATTGTGCCCCAGTTGACACGTCTCTTGTTCACCACGGCGCACATAACCAGAAATTGGTGCCGGGTTATGTAGTCATGCGCTGACTGCTTTCCCATCAGCACTTTCCCTACAATGTCCGCCAGAAACTGGTACGGGGCAGACAGTTGCTTCTTCAACATCTTATTAGGGTTTCTTCCTGAAAAACCCATTAACTTTAGCATGTCACCAAACTCTTTAGAATCCATTTCTATGTTATCTTCTCCATTCACTAATCCAAATATCTCAGAAAGAATTACAGGAGATAACATAACAACAGTACTTCCGATATTGCCAGTCAGCACATCTTCCTCAGAAACTGTAGATGTATATACCCATTCTCTTATTTCAGTCGCATGAAGTTTAATTATCCGGGTCATGAAATCCTTTAGATTCAGTTCTTCCAGCAATTCCAAGATATAGAGGAAAATGGGGTCAGAATGCTGGAAGAATCGAAGTCCATATCGAAACCAGTATCAATCTTCATCACTGCTAATGTGCTTGCTGGAATCGCCATTGATGACCTGCAGAAAAAACACAGAGAAAAACGGCGATCAAGTGCAAAAGAACTGAAAGCGCGGGACGGAGGTCGAAGAAAACCTAGATATAAGATTTTCAGAATATGAATCGACAATCTCCATTCCACGAAAAAGAAAAATTCTTCGAACTGAGATCGACGAAATAAATTATAGACAAATAATTCGTCGATCTCATCCAGAAGAATCGAACATTGTTCGTCGAACTCCGTTCGACGAAATATCTTCTGAAGCAAAGTTCGTCGATCTCCGGTCGACGAAAATTGTTTCCACACACAGAGAATTCGTCGATCCCCGGTCGACGAGAATCTCTCAAACTTTCCCTACTTCGTCGAACTCCATTCGACGAACTCTGAAAAATTTGTGGAATGCAGACAGAAACTAGGTTAACTCTTCTCCATTAATCATTCCCAGTTGATTTAAAAACAATAGATGGGTTTTCTCATCCAAGGGCTTGGTGAAAATATCTGCTCTTTGTAGATCAGTAGGAATATGGATTAAGTTAATTTTCTTTTTGTCTACATTATCTCTAATGAAATGATGTCTTATTTCAATATGTTTAGTCCTAGAATGTTGAACTGGATTCTGTGCTATAGCAATAGCACTAGTATTATCACAAAATAAAGTTGAATTATTTAAGTTGACACCATAGTCTCGGAGTTGATTTTGTATCCATAACATCTGTGAACAGCAGCTCCCAGCAACCATGTATTCTGCTTCTGCAGTTGATGTAGACACAGATGTCTGCTTTTTACAAAACCAGGAGACAAGTCTCATACAAAGGAACTGGCAAGTTCTAGAGGTACTCTTCCTGTCCACTCTACATCCAGCATAGTCAGCATCTGAGTATCCAGTTAACTCAAATTCTGACTCTGCAGGATACCAGAGTCCTAGATTAGGGCAACTCTTTATATATCTCAAAATTTTTTTTAGGAAAATAAGGTGAGATTCTTTAGGGTTCACTTGGAACCTAGCACAAAGGCATGTGACAAACATTATATCAGGTCTGCTAGCTGTTAGGTATAATAGGGATCCAACAATTGCCCTATAATGTTTCTGATCTACAGGTTTCCCTGCTGCATCAGAATCCACAACAGCATTTGTAGCCATAGGGGTTTTCATCCCTGAAGCATCACCCATCCCGAACTTTTCGATAAGCTCTTTAGTATACTTAGCTTGGGAGAGGAAGATACCATCTGGGAGCTGCTTCACTTGGAGACCAAGGAAGTTGGAAAGCTCACCCATGCTACTCATCTCAAATTTAGAATGCATGAGGTCTGCAAACCCCTTGCATAATTTGGGATCAGTAGACCCAAAAATGATATCATCCACATATATTTGTGCTAACAAAATTTGGTCCTTATGATGTCTAGTGAAAAGTGTTTTATCTATGGTTCCTCTTGTAAATTTATGCTCTAAAAGAAAGCTTGCTAAGGTCTCATACCAAGCTCTTGGAGCTTGCTTCAAACCATAGAGAGCTTTATGCAATTTAAAAACAAAAGAAAGTTGAGTTGGAGAGATAAAACCTAGAGGTTGTTCTACATAAACTCTTCTTGAAGTACTCCATTCAGAAATGCACTCTTGACATCCATTTGGTAGACTTTGAATCTCCTGTGAGCTGCATAGGCAAGGAATATTCTTATGGCCTCTAACCTTGCAACAGGGGCAAAGGTTTGGTCATAATCAATTCCTTCCTCTTGCCTATAGCCTTAAACAACAAGCCTAGCCTTGTTTCTCACTATGTTCCCTTGAGCATCCAACTTGTTCCTGTAGACCCATTTGGTTTCAATAACTGGGTAGTTATGGGGTCTTGGAACCAAATCCCAAATTCTACATCTCTCAAACTGATTTAGCTCCTCTTGCATTGCAATGATCCAGTGGGGATCTTGCTCAGCTTCATGGACGGTGAGAGGTTCAATTTGAGAGAGAAAACAGACATGCATCAAGTCTTGGTTGAGTTGATGCCTTGTCTATACACCTACTGAAATGTCTCCAATCACTTGAGATCTGGGGTGATCTCTAAGTGTGATAAGATCAGTTGGTGGAGTTTGTTGAGCAACAGCTTCTGTAATCAATTCCTCTTGAGGAATGGTACTAGCTGGTGAGGGAAGTTCAGCCACTTCCTCTTGAATTTCCTCTTCACTTTCTTTAGCAACCTGTGGAGTGGGATGGTTTGATACCTCTTGGGTAAGGTTTAGTCTATCCAAAGACTCACACAGTTGTGGAACCTACAAGAAGCTATTGGTATAAATCTCTTTCTCCTTATATAACATGTTAGCTTCATCAAAAGATACATGAACAGATTCTTCAATTTTAAGGGATGATTTATTAAAAACCCTATAGGCCTTGCTTACTTGGGAATATCCTAGAAAAATCCCTTCTTCAGCCTTAGCCTCAAACTTTCTAATGTATCTCTTGTTGTAGTGTGAATGTAGCATATACAACCAAAAACTTTAAAGTAAGTGATTTTAGGTTTCTTCCATTTAAGTAATTCAGAGGGGGTCTTATTTTTCAGTTTATGTATAAGGCTTCTATTCAAGATATATTTGGCAGTATTTACACCTTCTGCCCAAAAGGATAGAGGCATGTAAGCATCTGCCAATATTGTACCCGCAGATTCAATGAGTGTCCTATTTTTCCTTTCAGCAACCCCATTTTGTTGGGGAGTTCTAGGAGCTGAGAAGCATTGCCTGATACCTTCCTTCTCACAGAACTCATGCATAAGAAGAGACTCAAACTCTGTGCCACGATCACTTCTGATCAATGCAACATGAGTAGAGAACTCAATCTGTATGATCCTGAGAAAATCTGTAAGAACCTTGAATGTATATGACTTAGCTCTCAAAAAGGCTACCCAACTGAATCTAGAGAAGTCATCAATAATCATTAAAGTATAGGACTTACCTCCTAGGCTTGGTACTGCAATGGGTCCAAATAGATCCACATGAAGCAGATACAGTATCCTAGGTGAATCCTTTTTATTAATGGATTTAAAGCTAGTTTTGGTTTGCTTGCCTAATTGACATGCCCTGCATAGGCTTTCCTTCTTGTAGGGGCCAGAAGGTAAGCCTCTAACAAGGTTGTCGTTAGATAACCTAGATATATTCTTAAGGTTTACATGTCCTAATCATTTATGTCACAACTTATTTTGATTACTAGTAACATTCAGTAAGCAGATATCAGTTGTGGCTGAAATAAAATCTACTAAATATATGTTACCTTGTCTAAGTCCAATTAAAATAGTTTTGTTTTTACTATCAATAATAGAACAGGAAGTAGAGTTAAAATGTACCTGGTAACCTTCATCACATAATAGACTTATGGATATAAGGTTATGTTTAAGTCCTCTTACATATGTTACTTTCTTGAAAGTAACTGATCCAATCTTCACTGTCCTATATCCTTCTGATTGACCACTGTTTGAATCTCCAAAAATCACCTTTGGTCCTAGCTTGGGCTTATAATTGGATAGATTACCCTTGCTGCCTGTCATGTGTTTGGAGCAAACACTGTCCAAGTACCAGGTTTGACTCGCCCTTGGACAGCTCTTCACCTGTACCTGCAAAGAAAAACAAAATTCAATTATTCTTGACCCAGGTTACCTTGAGGTCCTTTATTTGGTTGAAAAGTAAAACTGGATATGACTGATAATGCAGGTTGAGATTTATAACCTAAGGGGTGATATCTCCTAGGTGAAATTACCCAATCAGCTACTGGATTAAATGTCTTATTAGTTGGCTTAAAGTTTCTGTAAGAGAAATGATTTAGGTTTGGTCTTTCTGGGTTCGACGAATTGTTGTAAGTTCGTCGACCAGAGTTCGAAGAATAGGGTTGAGATCGTCGATCTCTGCTCAGAGAATGACAGTAGTCATTTTCTGTGCCCCAGTTTCGTCGACCCGTGCTCGACGAACCATACACAGTTCGTCGATCGCAGTTAGATGAATTGTTATACCTGAAGTTTGCGTTCAGCGTTCGTCGATCTGGGTTCGACGAACTGGCCACATTTCGTCGATCTGAGTTCGACGAATGCTGCTGAACATTGTTTTTATTTGCTGTTTTCAGATTTTTGTTTCTCTTGTCTATAGGTTTTGGATTGTTTTTTGACCTTGGTTTGTCTATTAATTTTTCATTTCCCTTTGCAGAAATAAATTTAATAGGGGTTAAAAGAATATTTTTCTTAATTATAGGGGGTAAACTTGATGAAGCACCAAAGCACGGCTTGCCATTTAATCTAGCATTCACTGTGCTTTAATATCCATCAGCTTGAAGCTTCTCCCATTGAGAGATTGCTCAAGTTGTTTGGCCTCACATAATTTAGACTTTAATTTAATTATTTGTTCATTAGCTAAGGTTAGTTGGTATGTTAACTTAATGTTTTCTGAATTTACAGATTCAAGACTACCTAATCTTTCTCTAAGAGTTTTTATTTCCTTTCTGAATTGATTAGGTCTAAGCACATAAATTTGAATTCAGCTTTAAATAAATCAGAACTAAAGTCAAAACTAGAGATAACCTGATCTGCCTCTGAGTCCGAGGCAGCTTCATCTTCAGATTCTTCTTCTGATCCAGAACAGCTCCTAGAGGCATCAATTGCCATTAGGCACACCTCCTTGGATCTTGCTTCTTCCTCTTCTTCACTTGAACTGGAGGAAGATGTTTCTTCTTCTGTATCACTCCTAGTCTCAGCAACAAAGCCCTTGTCTTTCTTTTTATATTTGCTGGAGGAGGATCTGCTGCTGTGCTTTCTCCTGGAGTCTTTTTCTCTGCTCTTGTCCTTCTTCTGGTTTTCTGTACATTCTGATATGTAATGTCCAGGTTTTCTGCAACAAAAGCAGACAACCTCCTTCGTTGGTGTCTTGTCATATTTGAGCTTATCATCCTGTCTGGATGATTTCCTTCTAAAATCCTTCCTTGCCATCTTGTAGAACCTTTTGGCAAAGATGCTCATGAGCTCTTCCTTGGAAGTTGATGTCTCACTTTCTTCAGATGCTTTGAAGGCTATGTTGTGCTCCTTTCTAACTGCAATTGTTTCCCTCTGTTCTGCTGCTTCTCTTGATTTGATCAGCTGCTCATAGTGTTTTAACTTGCTTACAAGATACTTAGTTGATATCTCATTAAAGCTTCTGGCTTCTTTAATTGGCTAGATTCTGGAATCCCAAGAGCTAGGGAAGCACATTAATATCTTGTCATTCACCTCTGTCAAGGTGATGTCCTTATCCAGGGTTTTGAGCTCATTGATGATTGTGCTCAGCCTATTGTACATTTCTGCCACTGATTCATTCTCATCCTTTTTAAAGTTCTCATATAGGGATATGAGATTGGATATTCTGTCCTTTCTTTCATCTGCAGAGCCAGCTACCATTTGGTTGAGGGAATCCCAAATGGCCTTGGATGAGGTGCACTCAGCCACCTTCTGGAATATCTCATCTGACATAGTCTGGGCTAAGATATTCATTGCCTTAGCATCTGCCATCTTGGCTTTCTTGTATGCATCATTGTTTTCTGGAGGGGGCACTGCGTTCATGTTGATTGAAGTGCTGGTAGAAGCTGCAGGTGCTAGAGGTACACCTGTCAAGAGAACAGAAAAGATATCCTCATCAATAGAGTTCATGTATAATCTGATTCTTACCTTCCAGATGGAAAACTTGTTAAGATTGCACACTGGAGGTCTGATGCTTGCATAGTCTTTGTTTTGGGCCATGTCTGTGAAGAAATAAATCTAATAACAAAAGCAAACAAGCAGATCTAACAAGAGGGATCTTTGGGGTTCAGGTGTTAGTCTGTGCAACCACTAAGGTGTGGTATTTTAACCAACCTCCCTCTGATACCAATTGCAAGTGCAGGTTAGATCTGAAATACTATAGAGGGGGGGGGGTGAATAGAGTATAGTGCTCACTAAAAACTTTTTACATCTTTTGTTGTAAGTCTAGGTGAACAAGTTAGCAAGTAAAATAAAGTAAACACAGCAACTATCTAATCACAGAAAAGCACAGCCAAAACACAAAGAAGGGCAACCAGACGACACAAGAATTTTTATAGTGGTTCCCCAACCTGGGTACATCCACTCTTCTACCACCCTGGTAGGAATCCACTCAGGTTTTTGATCAGGTGCCTGACACCAATGAGCTTTTGTTCAGGTGCTCAAAAATCAAAACCTCAAGTCTTTTGGAGGGAGACTTGCAACCAGAATAATTTTGAAGGGAATTAAAATCCTGTACAGGAATTGAGAATAAAGAGATGATGTCTTCTCTTTCTCAAAACAGCTGAGAAGACTTGTGGATTGATTGTAGCAGATCTTGCTCCCCCTGAGATCTTGAATTAATCAGGAATGCTGGAGCACTGCTTCAGTGTGATAGGTCTTCAAAGCACTAGAATGCCTGGACCAGAATTTGTTTCAGGAACTCCATTGACAGATTGTTATTTGTTGTCCTTTGAAGTATTCCTGTAGAGTTGAAGGAAAGAAGAAGACCCTTGATTGAATTTGATTGTTCTTTTTCTTCTTCTTCTTGAAGATGTTCTCTGGTCAGGCTGATTGCAGTAGAACTTTTGATTTCAGTATGATTGTTCTTCTGTGCAATCTGAGAGTGTCTAATTGTCTGTATTGCTTGCAGTACTATAATTCTGTTACTTTGTTACTGCTACTTGCTCTTCTTTTCTTGTCAATATCTTTTTGACTGACTGAGAACATTCAAAATTCAAATGTTGAGCAGTAATTGCAGTCGGCCTTAGAAGGAAGCGACAATCAATGATTTCCCCAACTGTCCCATGGAAAAACGGCATGTAATCGTCCATAGTCAATGCGCGTTCTAACGGTAACATTCCGAGAAGATCTGGCATTAAAAACTCCGGAATCATCGCCAAGAAACGGGACGGGAAACCTGAAGAAGACCTAGTCTGGATTCGTCGAACGAAGAACACAATTCATCGAGATGAGTTTGAGTTCGTCGAGCTGAGCTTGAGTTCGTCGAGCTGAGCTTGACAGAGTTCGTCGAGCAGGCAATCTTCATTCATCGAACAGACAATCTTCATTCATCGAGCTGAGATCCAAATTCCTCGAGCGAACAATTATCACTGTCAGACAGTATTCGTCGAACTGAGATCCAAATTCGTCGAGCGAAGAAATATTGTGGACTTAGCCAAATATTCTGCATCTGTTGATATTCAGTGTCGACATAAGCTGATGTCGACTGATTGATCTTGGTGTCGACTCAAATCTTCTGGTGTCGACATATATTTGTGTTGACTGAAATCCTTGTGTCGACACAAATCCTCTGGTGTCGACATAGATTGACTGGTGTCGACACATGCCCTAAGTGTCGACACAAATACTCTGAGTTCAGAATTCATCGAGTAGACTACAGCATTCGTCGAACTAATAAGCTGACTTTGTCGACCTGAGAAGTTGACTTTATCGACCTGAGAAGTTGAGAACTTGAGTTCCAAGTTCGTCGAGCTCAGAATCTAATTCGTCGACCAAATCTTGAAGCTGGACTTAGAAAAATTTTGAAGTTGTCCTGAATTTGGTTGATGAAGAACCTCAACATTCGTCGAACAGAGAATAAGGATCGTCGGGCTCAGTACTAAGAATTATCTCACGATCGTCGAGCACAAAACACCTTTTGTCGAGCTGAGTTCGACGAACGTCGAACTCATTTGACTTAGTCTTGAAAACTTCTAAATCTGGAGTCTCTGATGGTCTTGTTGATAGCTGGTCCATTTGAAGTTGACTCTGGGGACTTGGCCTAGACTCTCTGACACAAACTTGACCCTGGCTATACATGATGGGTCACATCCTAAGTCAGTGAACGTAGCCCAAATCAACTAGGGATCCAACAATATCAATCAAGTTTTTGGCGCCGTTGCCGAGAATTTTTCGTGTCGTTTTTTTGAACCCTAGAAGTCTATTACTTTTACCTATATACATATATATCAAAAAAAATGTCAAACAAAAAACCTACTAATAATAATAATAATAAACTACTTTAAAAAAACCAAAAAAATACTTAACAAAAATTATTATTATATTATTCTTATCTATAAAAACACAAAAATTAAAACAACGTCATTTCGAAAGAAAAAACTAAAAAATTATTATCATATTATTGTTCAAAAAAAAATCCTACATACTAAAAAAATCCTAAAAACTTAAAAACACTAAAATCCTAAAAACTAAAATCCTAAAAACTAAAAAAAACCATAAAACTCCAAACTCTAAAAATCTAAAAAAATATAAAAAACCTAAACATCTAAAAAACCAAAAAAATAAAAAAAACTCACAAATCCTACCTAAAAATCACCAAAAAACAATAATAATAATAATAATAATAATAATAATAATAATAATAAAAACCTACTTAAAAAACACACAAAAAAATAATATAATAATTTGTTATTAAAATATATATGTTTTGTTTAACTTAATTTATTTTGACTTCTTTTACTTTATTTTATTTTGTTCCGCTTCGACTCACTTCACTTTTGTGCGCGCTAGGGGATCACATTTTTATCACACTCACATAGATAAGACGTTCGCTAATCGAGTCACACACGCACTTGCCACCCCGTACCGCCCACAACCTTTTGGTCGAATTTCTCTTTTTCGCCTTTTTGTTATCTTTTTGCTTCTTGCTTGTTTTTCTCAATAATGCAGGGTTCCATATGGGCCTCCCCGAACTCGTCTAAGGGAAGCTTATACCCTCTTTTTTAATTTTTTTTGCATATTTTATTTTGTAAATTATTCGTTCTGCATACTTAGATAACAACATTGAGGACAATGTTGGGTTTAAGTATGGGGGTGTATTCTTAGTTTCCTATTCTGCACTTATATTTTCTGCACCCATCCAAAAATACAAAAAAATTTACAAAAATCAAAAACTCAAAAAAAAAACATTTTTGTTTTACAATCAAAAACTCAAACAAAAAAATATCATAAAACACAAAAATCACAAAAAATTTATAAAACAAAAAGTTCAAAACAGTTTTTCTTTTTGTAAGAACATCTCTCTTTCCCCTCTTCTTTTCCTTTTTTGTACAAAACAAAATCTTTCTCTTTCCACCCCCTCTCTTCTTTTTTGTAAAAGCTCGCTTTTTAGTATACCCACGACGTTCGACTCATCGAACCAACCACCTAAATAACAGTCTGTTTGCGGGCCATCGAGTTTTTACTTTGTATATTTTTGTAAAAATTTCTCTTTCCCACTCTCTTCTTTATACATAACACTTCTTTCTCTCCCCTTTCTTGTAAATAATTTGATAAAAAAACTAAAAAAATCAAAAAATAATATTCTGAAAATCCAAAAACCCTAAAAAGATAAAAATCAAAAATCGTAAAAAGATTATAAACAAAAAAACAAAAAAAAAATAATCAAAATACAAAAAAATGATAAAAACCCTAAAATCCAAAAAAAATTATTTATTATAAAACAAATAAAATCGAATATACCATATCTTAACCCTTTTTACTTTCCAAAATTCTAGTTTCGAGTTAATTTATATGCGAATTTTTTTTATTCTTTCTTTACAATTCGTTTATTAATTAAAGTCTGATAGATTTAAGTGTCTGGGGTTAAGTTTTAAAGAATTTTTTATAACTTTTTCTTATAATAGAGAACTTGTTTTTCACCATCACTTCAAATTTTTATAAATAGAAGCACGACTTTTATGTTAGAAAATAACAAGCATGGATTTCAATTATTTCTACTTCATGCTTTTAGAAACATAGAAATGTTCATTTTAAAAAGATTGCTCTCAAAACTTTTATTAAAATCTAGTTTTCTTTTTGAAAAAATAAACCCACCTCCATTTTTTTTTCATGTCTCACTTGTCATGCTTACCCATATTTTATCCCTTAAAAAGATCTTATGTCAATGGGAATAAGATTTTGTTCCGTAAACATAAGTACCCAATATTTAAAAAGATTATATGTTACGGTGTAAGAGAATAAAATTCATTACTCCTATACATATACAATGAGTTATTTATTATTTATGAAGAAAGAATAAAATATTTATGTTAGGAAAATAAGATTTCATTTTCCTACTTATTCAAAAGAAAAAATGTATAGAGGTTCGAGAAAAACATTACCTCGCATCTAAATCCAAGCCCTCTTCATAAACCACCAAACCCCTTATCCTATTTCAATAATTCTAGAATTAATTTAAAATTTTTTGAGAGCATAATTTTTAAATTGCATTATTTCCTTTAACTTCTTTTAAGCTTATGTTTTTTATATAATTTCAATCCATCTTTGTTAAACTAACAAAAATAAATTTTTGCTTTCTATTTATTTTATCTAGAAGTCTTTTTGAAACTCTTCCTCTATTTATAACATTTCATAAATTAAGATTTAACTCTAGTACCCCAGATATTTATTTTGATCTTACTTTTAATTAAGTCAAGCAGTAGCTAAACTTAGGATTTCTTTAATTCCTTATAAGTTCATCTCCAACTTTTGCTCTGGAATAGCAAAAGCTTAAGTATGGGGGTATTTGATGAATTGTAAGTATACCTATTTTTTTGTACAATAAATAAGTCGTTTTAGTTAATTTTTGACATTTTTACTTATTTTTCTTTAATAAATTGCTCATATTGTGTAAATATTATACTAACTTTAATTTTGATTTTCAAAAAATTTCGGAAATTGTCAAATTTTGCATGGGTCACGCCCGTGTTCTTTGGGTCACGCCCGTGACCCGGGCGTGACAACTCAAATCCCGTGAAATCGGCCGCAAAATGAAGAAATTGATGAACATGCCCGACGTCACGCCCGTGCCTAATGACATGCCCCGTGACCCCAGACTGTGTCAAGCAAGCTCGACGTTTTCTGCTCGATGAACGTCGACCAACCCGACATGCCAAAAGTCACGCCCGTGACCTTGTGTGTGACTTCTCCACGTGACTAGACGAAAATGTGCTCGACGTTTTCCGCTCGACGAATGTCGACACCTCCCCGACATGCCCGTGTCAAGATGCGACACAGGCGCGTACTCCTCCACCTGGCTGACAAGACCCGCGCGACTGCATTTCGACGTAACCCGCGCCTAGTTCTACCTCCCCAACACGCCCATATTCACGCCTGTGACCTGAGGCGTGACCGCGACGTGACCGACACGTGTCAAGCCCGAAGTCAACTAAGTCGTCAGATCACCGGATCGAATCAATGAATATTGCTGACATGCCCCCTAACACGCCGGTGTCCGAGGGAGTGTCCCGTGAAATTTTGTCTATAAATTCCAGCCTTCTGCTTATAATCTTGTTCCACTATTTGGTTCCATTTTGTATAGGGGTTATGCTGCCAAGATGAATTCCAAATGTTATGTAAGGGATATTTTCTCTCCCTCTCCTTAGTTTTTGTTTCCGTTCCTTTGTAACCCGTTGTTTTAGCTTAATAAAATGTGTTTTTCATCTCTTTATTTGACTTTGGAATGAATCTAAACAACTACCCTTATGCAATCTTAGTTATCTTTATTTTAGTTTTGTTTTTGTTCTCTTTAAAATGGGTGTGTGTGTGTATGAGTTTATCTTTTTAGTTTTATGTTTTCGTTATCTTTTCTACTTAGTTCTGTTGAGAATTAGTTTTTATAGTTTTTATTTCATACTTATAAACCCGTAAAACCGTTTTCAAAGTGGTTTTCATTTTCTTTAACTTAGTTTTTCTTTTTTTTATGTTGTAAAACTTTTTCGTTCTTTCTATTTTATTTCCACTTTTTACGTGCTTTTACGGAGTTATCAGAATGAAAATATAGTCGTTTTAATTTTTCGTGCACTTTCATTTTGTTTTAAACTTTTGCCTGTTTAATTTTTCTATCTTCTTTTTATGCATTTCTTCCGCATTCTAGTGGTAGAAATGTATTCATTTTAATTTTCCGAGCACTTATATTCTTCGTTTTCATTTTTATTTGCAAAACTTTCTTCCCGTTTAATTTTTCTTTTCACTTTTTATGCATTTCTACCGCATTCTAGCGGTAGAAATGCAGTCATTTTAATTCTTAGATAACTTAGTTTTTCTCATTTTTGTACGTGTGTGCATTTATTTCCGCCTACTCATTAAGAGTTGAATGGCGAATTGTTTTTATTTCATTCAGTATAGTGTGTGTGTGCATATTTTACTTTCATGTTGAGTGAGTGTGTTTTAATTTTCTGCAGTGTGTGTGCGTGAGTTTTACTTTATGTCGAGTGTGTGCGTGCGTTGCATTTATTTTGTCCTACTCGTTTGAGTAGGACTCGCTTTTATTTCTCCAGCGCACGTATTTGTGTTGGGTACATTGGTCTAATGTACCTGATTTGAAAAAGCCTCACCGTACTCAATGATATACATCAAAATGTATTTGATGTATGTTGAGTTTACTTGTGCAGGTTAAGTATTTGCAGGAAAGATGAAAAAGTTTCTAAGTCCATGTGTCGACACCCAGAGGCAAAGTGTCGACACTTAAGAAGACTTGTGTCGACACCCAGGAAAGCAGTGTCGATACTTGGAGTACTTGTGTCGACATCAGGGATGCAGAGTTGACACCAGACAGAAAGTGTCGACACAAGGAGCTGTGTCGACACTCAGTGAAAAGAAGCCCAGTGAAGCAGTGTTGACACTTAGCAGTTGTGTCGACACCCAGAGAAACTGTGACTACATCAGAAAGTGTCGACACTTGGAGGCTGTGTCGACACTCAGCAAAAGTCAGCAGAGTCTAAGTATAAGTGTCGACACCCAGAACAATGTGTCGACACACAGCAGAAGAGTCAACACTTGAAGAAAGTGTCGACACAAGAAAGAATGTGTCGACACTATGCTGAAGACTCAACACTTGAAGAAAGTGTCGACACAAGGAGCTGTGTCGACACTTAGCAAAGTTCAACAAAATTCTAAGTACAAGTGTCGACACTAAGGAGATGTGTCGACACTCAGCCAGAGTCTCAACAGAAGAAGAATATGTCGACACAAGGAGTAGTGCCGACACTCAGCAAGTATCAACAAAGAAGGCATGTGTCGACACCAAGAAAGATGTGTCGACACTTACAAGAATTCAACTAAGTGCTGAAGAACAAAGTGTTGTGTCGACACTCAATATCAGTGTCGACACATGAAGAAGAAGCTGTGTCGAGAAGTGAATTCTACAACACAAGGAGTTGTGTCGACACCTTGTAGGCTAGTGTCGACACTTAGTCAACTTATGTCGACACTTAGTCTATAAGTGTCGACACTTAAAGACAGACAGTCTCGACACTTTCAGACAGTTACAGATTTTTCAAGAACTGACTGGATGACTTGACAGCTGCCATTCCAGCCGGTCTACTGCACCTGTCAGAGTTGTCAGAAATCAGTTATGAACCGGACCAGCCGGTTACCATGAAGAAGGACTATAAATAGGCTTATACTGTCTACAAAAATAGATGATTAAATGATCATTAACAAGAAGAAGATCTAGCTATTCATTGAAGAATTAAGTGAAGATCTAAGTAGTTGGAGAGAGAGAGCTCCATCCAAGAAGACAGTCGTTGGAACCAGGCTGAGAAAAAGGGTTCAGATTTTATTCTGAATCTTAAGTTGCAGAGATCAAGGATCAACTGCAGAGGAGATCAATCTTATTGTGTTCTACATTCACGAAGCTTTGAAGAAAGCCAAGTCAGGTTGATCTCAGTAGAGTTCATCCAAGAACTCATCGAGAAACTCTCAACTCTTCTCTCTTTTCTCTGAGTTATAGAGTTTACATTTTTGTATTCATATTTTCTTATAGGATCCTTAGGGATCTGAGTTTGTAAGCCTGTAATTATAAAGGCTGAGTGTAGGGCCTGTGTGCCTGATTGTAGGAGATTTGTATCTCTGAGTGTAGGCCTGTTGTGGCTGAGTGTAGGCCTTGGTGGCTGAGTGTAGGCTTTGTGAAGAAGCTGAGTGTAGGCTTTGTGAAGAAGCTGAGTTGTAGGGCCTTGGGCCTGAGCTGTAGGAACCTGGTTGAGGTTCTGAGTGTAAGATCTGAGGATCTGAGATAGTGGAGGAGTTTGGCCGAATCTAGTACACAACTAGATAGGCGAAGGGGGAAAGTGGATGTACCCAAACCTTGGGGAACCACTATAAATCTGTGTGTCTACTGTGTGCTAGAGTAATTCTGTGATTGCTGATTGTTTGCTGTGATAAAGTAACTAGAACTCTGTGATATAATATGTATTCTGCCTAAAATGTCAAAAAGATTTAAGTCACCTATTCACCCCCCCTCTAGGTGAGTAGGTACAATATCTTTCAAGTGGTATCAAAGCGAGGTTACTCAAAAAGGGACATAACTGTCTGAGTAGATCCTGTTGGTAGATTCAGTGTAAGTACATTACAGAATCATGAAAATCAAGAACCATGGGTTCCACTGAGAATCATAAGGAATTGGGATCCATGAAGCTACCCATTTGCAGAAAAGAAATATTTGGCATCTGGAAGGAAACTGTGAGACTGTTTATGGAAGACTCAGACCCTAGGATATACATCACAGTTAAAGAAGGGCCATATGTGCCTATGAAGATTTCAGTCTTAGATGCCAATCAGAGAACACCTAAGGATTTCTCTGAAATGACAAAGGATGAGATTATTCTAGCCACAATGGACAAGAGGGCTCAGAATATCATTGTGAGTGCTATAGATGATGCTACATTTCAGAATTTGATACACTGTAAGACATCTAAGGAGATGTGAGATACTTTTATTGTGTATATGGAGGGTTCTGAAGAAGTGAGGCAAGACAGAAAGTCCTTATTAAACCAAGAATATGAAAGCTTCAGGCAAGGTAGATCTGATAGCATAACTGAATGCTATAAGAAGTTCTATAGGATTGTGAATGAGCTAATGTCCTATGGCAGAGAGTTCAATAATTATGAGCTTAATGATAAGTTTCTAAGGTCCCTAACAAAGGATTGGGACACCAAGATCTGTGCCATTAGGGAAATGGAAAAGTTAGCAGAAATTCCTCCTCCAACTTTGTTTGGAAAATTGCTATCCTATGAAATGCAATTGATGGTGAGGAAAGAAGAGGAGAAGACTACAAGAAGTGAACATAAGGAAAGGACAGTGACATTCAAAACAGAAGCCCCCAGAAAATATAGAAGTAAGTCTCCTTCACCACCTCCAAAGGTAGCTGAAACTGAGTCAGATGAGTCAGCAAGCAGAAAGTCTGAAAGCAGTGAAAGTGATGAGGACTTTGCAGCCATTACAAGACACTTTCAGAAGTTCTTAAAGAAGAAACAGTGGAGGACAAAGCCATCTACTTCACAAGGAAAAGATGACTATTATCAGAATAAGAAGTCATCAAAGAAAGACAGGAAAAAGACCAAGTCTAGCAAAGGTACTCTATCAAAAATTGTATGCTATTGCTGTAATAGGTAAGGACATGTTATTGCAGACTGTCCAGAGAAAAGGAAGGAGTCTAATGATAAGAAAAAGACTCAATTCAAGGTCAAGAAAGGAAGATCTTTTGTTGCCAAAAAGAATAAGAGCCTGTCAGACATTTCTTCATCAGAAACTGAGTCAGATGCTGAAGCATACATAGGACTGTTTGCTGAGGAAGAAGAAGAAGAGTTCATTCAGATCATGAACTCTATACATGAACAAGAGGATAGTCAGTGCCAAGGACTGATGGAATTGACAGAAAGTGACAAAATCCTGGAGCAGCCAGGACCTAGTAAGGTACAAAATTATTTTTTCAGTTCAATTTCTTGTGCTAGTTCAGAATCAGATTCATCATCATCAAGTGATGAGAGTGCATCTGAGTCTGAATAGGATATTCATCAATTGATTGATGAATATAAAGTTCTGTTGCAAGCATTTAAGAAATGCAAATCCTTGGCCAAGAGTCAAGCTAAGGAGATTGCAAGTCTCAAAATGGCTGCAACTGATTATGAGAAGATGATTGATCAAAAGCTAAATGAAATAGCCAGACTGAAGCACATAACTGTGATTCAGATGGGGACTATATCATTTAAGAATGATCAAGTCAAAAGTCTGGAGATTAGTCTTCAGAAGGAGAGAGATTTAGTTGCTAGGTTTTCTAAACCAAAGTCAGTTCTACCCTTAATTGATGAATTTGTTCATCAAAAAGGTAAAGCTGGACTGGGGTTTACTAAACCAGCTAGGACTGTTCAGTCCAAGTCCAAGGGCAAAGCCACAGCTCTCAATAAGCCAGCTGTAGATAAAATAGCTAAGACTGTACCTAAGCAAAGGTACAATAAGTTTGAGTGTTGGTGTTGTGGCAAGGTAGGCCACTTTGCCATGGACTTTTGGCACAATGCTAGTGCCAAAGTGAGTAGCAAACTGCCTGTTAGAAAACCTGTAGGTAGCTTTGTTAGGAAGCAAACTAACCAGTACCAAGGACCCAAGAATTCTTTGGGTTCTAAGGTTCACTAATCTGTTTTGCAGGTAAGTCCAAGTGGCCATGCCCCAATATGGTACTTGGACAGTGGATGTGAAAGTCCACCTAGTGTCAACTATCTTCACCTATGGGGGGGGAATAGGTGACGTGCAGCGTTTTTGCGGAATTTAAATTGTACCTGCACATGAAAATAAAACAACACAACAGAGTACACAAGCTATTTATAGTGGTTCCCCGACTTGGGTACATCCACTTTCCCCCTTCGACCTATCTCCCAACCAGGGACGACTCGGTCTCTTCACCAACAGGATTGAAATCCAATCCTTGCACTATCGGAAGGAACCCTTCCACACGTAGGAGTCAACCCTCCCACAACACGGGTTGCACCCAACCCTTACAACACAGAACCACCGTTCCTTTATAACAAAAATAAAATAGAATGTACAAGAGATACAAACTACGTTTGGAGACATGGGTGTCCCTCTTTGTTGACGACGTGTTCTTGAAGTCCACAAAGAGTTCACAACCCTAGATCTCTCTTGGAGAGGATCTCCCCGGAACCGGCGGCGGCAAGAAGGGCGGCGGCTAGGTTCACGGGATCGGCGGCAGCAACGATGTGCGGCTGCTGTTCTTTAGAGATCCAAACTTCGTAGCGAAGCAAGCTAGGTCTACCAACGGTCACACTAGGATCAATCGTCTCGATCGATTCGGATGGGGAAGATTTTCCCAATCTACAAATCAAGAGACAAGAGATCTCCGGTTAGACACGTGAGACGCTAAGCTTAGCTAAGCTTCTGTCGCAGGAGGATCTGGGCGAAACCACGATCAAACGGCGACCAACTTGGCGAGATCGGCGACGGCGACGGCGGCGGAGCGGAAACAACGATCTCTGTCACGTCGCGGCTCGCGTATTTCTTTTCTTCTTCACCCTCTTACTGTTCAAAAATACCCGTGTATTTATACACACGTATACTCCAAAGTGACCGTTGTGGGTCCCACCTGAAGGAAACCCTAGTTCCGGTTCAACATAGTCCAGCGGCAGAATCTGGTCCAGCAGCTTCCAGAGAAAACGCCAAGTAAAAATCGGCGAGAATCGCAGGTGATTCTCGACGAATCGGCGAGAATCAGTTAGTGATTCTCGACGATTCGTCGAGAATCACAAGTGATTCTCGACGATTCGTCGAGAATCACTAGTGATTCTCGCCGAATCACTTGTTGATTCTCAACGAATATAACTTGGTATTCATGATCTGCTCAACGATGGGTTCGGCGAGAATCACTAGTGATTCTCGCCGAATCTTACTTGGCACCGTTTTGAGGTAGTCGGATAGAGTCGGCGAGAATCACTAATGATTCTCGACGATTCGGCGAGAATCACTAGTGATTCTCGCCGAATCGGCGAGAAACACTTGGTGATTCTCGTCGAATTACACTTAGACGAATTTTCGTCTTTCCACCCAAGAGCTGCTCCTTGACCCATCCTTGCTCCTTGTCTGCTCTTGTATAAACACGGCCCTGTACTTGAAAGTAAGTGCACTCCAATAGAGAGAGTACACGTAGGCCAACACACTGATCTGCTCAACGAGGGATTACGACGTGCAGACCTGTGTATATTGACCTACTGCACCCTGACATTGGTGTGCACTTAGCGTGGAATAACTGCAAGCACAATTTGAGAGGTTTCATCAAATACATTGTGAATTCATCTTAGCTTGACAGGTGGATTCCTCAAATCTAGGTAATTGTGGATACAATACCCAACAATCTCCCCCTATTTGACGAAGCCAAAACCCTACTAGCTAAGATGAATAACACCAACTAGATAATATAAACAACATTCAGAATTTAAATATGCAGCACAAGAGAATATAAGCAGACAAATCAAGACTTGAGTCATTCATAAATTCAAATGCATATATATATGTATATATACATAATCTCAAGATTGTTCATATAATAACAATAACCATTAATTGTTCTTAAGAGAGAATGACAAGCTATCAATTTTTGACTATTTTACTTTGGCTAAGTCTTCCTTGAGTTTTTGTGCCAAATACTTCTTTCTTTGCCTCTCCATATACTCTTTGGGCTTCGGATAATATCTGGGAGGAGGAGCTTTATCTGCCGCCGTGTTGGTCCTGAAGAAGATGTTTCGTTTCGCTTCATACGTCTTGTGCATTTCCCACTCATACTGGCTGTATACTTCGTTTCGATTGATTTCTCCCTTTTCCTTTAGCCAGAAGGTGTCCAAGATGATATTCTTTGAAACTGGACTCCACTTTTCATTTCTTACTTCCTCCTCACTCAGTCGAATTCTCTTTTCAGCTTGTGTCTCCTTGGAGGTCCCTTCTTGAGCTTTTCTCTTCCCCCTGGCTTTTGCTAGGGCCTCTTGGTCAAACATGCTCATCCGTTTTGCTTTGGAAATAGCCCTAGCATCATCTTCACTCATGGGAACTTCTACAGCACTTACTCCCTCGGCAGCCGTAGAAGTCTCAGGAGCATGAATACCCGCAGGATTTTCAGGCAAAACGACGCCTAACGCCTGTTGGAGCATCCACCAGCAACTGTCATAGACATATTTGTTTGACTGTTCAAAGTTTGTGATCATGATTTCTTGAAGCTCGGCCATCTTAGCTATATATTCCTTCTCCCCCTTTTTGGCTTCGACTGCGATGGAGTTTGCATAGGAGTGCAGTGAGTCATCAATATGCGTTGTAGTCCTGGAGAATTCAGTGACCAAGGCCTGCTGATTGGCGTTGAGAGTTACCATATTACCGTCAAACTTTTGAATGTTGTTTGCTACAACATGAGCATTCTGATTCACTACAGCAAGAGTATCGGTGTTCTTTTTCAATCCGGTCATAAGAAGAGTGACCGCTTGGCCGGCCGCTGTATACTTTTCTTCAAATTTCTTGTCCATCATGTCAAGTTTATGATTGATCTCCACCATGTTCTTGAGCATGAGATTTTCAGACTTCTTAATCCTTTGCAGCATTTTATTCTGAGCTTTATCAAAGGAGGCTTTAAGCTCATTCACTATGCCCTGAATGATATTCACGGTATGAGTGGCTAGATTATCTCGTAGTGGAAGATCCGGAGGCACTTCTTGGCCTTGCACTTCATCAGATGCACCTGTAGAGCTGGACAGGAGCACAGCCTCTAAGGGTGGAATACTGGCAGCATCTGTAGATTTCTCGGACTCCCCCTCCACTCGTGCACCAATGTTTTCAGGAACGATTTCAGGTGCGTGCTTGTCAGATGGAGGTTCAATGAGATCCTGAGTCTCCAATGCTTCTTGTCCCTCATTGCCATCTTCCTCTCCTTCATCATCCATGAAATCATCTTCATCAGCATCCTCTTCCAACTCTTGGTCAGCAGTCCCATGTACATCAGCTTTGGCTCCTTGATCGTTCCGGTTCAGGGCCTCCTCATTCTCCGGCACAGCTTCACTGTCTTCTTGTATATCTGCCACAGCATCTCTGGCCATTTGGGAGATGTCAGCTATGATATCAGCATGAGTGGGTCGAGGCTCCCCCTCAGTTCCTGCAGTCAAAGTATCAGGAATTTCACTGGGGGTTACTGCTGGAGATACATCCTGTTGTTCTTCCACGGGAGCCTGCCCAATTCGCCTCTCCCATCTGTCAAAAACACTCGAGTCCATTTTCTTGAGGTAATGTATAGGAATACCTTTACTCATGTCATATTTATCTCCATTCAGCTGATTGAGATACAGACTAATGATTCGTCCAAAGCTCGGAGATCTCAGGGTGTCCTTTATCTTCTCGAACAGCAATGCCCCCCAGTTGAACCTTTTATGGCAGACAATTGCCACCAGGACCTTGAACATGTCAGCAGAGATATGGTCATGAGAGCCTGGCTTGCAGATGAGGACTTTTCCGATTATGTCTGACAGAAGCTTCCCTTCTTCATTCATATCCTTGCGCTTTATTTACCGAGTTCCTCATGGGAGACCACAGAATAAGAGAGTCCTGGTTTTGTCTTCTTCCTCAAGATAGTCCTCATGCTCCGAGCTAGAGAGCTGTAGGAAGCGGGTCAGCTTGCTGGCAGACATCTTGATCTTTGCCCCAGCCACCTTGCTTTTGATAAGAGAGTCACCATTCCGGAGTTTTGCGGTAGCGAAGAACTCCAGCACCTCTTTGTCCAAGATTTTGCACGGGTGCTCCAGGACGAATGAGAGCCCAGCCTCTTCCAGCATCAGAATGATGTTTCTGAATTCGTCAGAGGCATGAGAGAACCCTGTTCGAACTAGCTCGCAACCAGTGACCAGCCCAGCGGTTGTCCTTGGAGCCATTGCAGAGCTAGGGAGAGAAGCCCTACTATACGCTTAATCAAAAATCAAAAAGGAAGCGACACTAGTGAACAAGTCCAAGTAAGGGTGAGGGGGTGGTTACCTAAAGGCGTAGACGGTGAGTTAGTTCGATGAAGACGAGGGACACCCGATGAGTGCACGCGGAGAAATTCCTGGAAGAAGGAATCGAAACCGGGAGAGATCGTCGGTGAGAAACTTCCCTGGGTGAGAAACTTCGGCGGGATTCTTGCGAGAAACCTTCGGTGAGAAACTAGCGGATTCGGTGAGTTTCCTGTGGAGTTCGGCGTGATTCGGCGGGATTCGACGGAAGCCTGCACGATTCCTGGTGAGTTTCCTGCGGAGTCCTGCGGAGTTCTTCTTCGCTCGACGAAAATCCTGCGGAGTTCAGCGGGATTTGGCGAGAACCTTGCGGGAAGACGATTCGGCGAAGACCGTGCGGGATTCGTAAGGAATGTGAAGAGTCGGCGGGAATGGGATTCTCCTTAAATGTGATTCTCCTTAAAGCCAAGCTCGACGGGTTAAATGGGATTCTCAAGGTTTCCGTTTGTCTAAGTTAATTTGAAAGTCTTCTAACTATATAGATACTCCTTAAAGCCAAGCTATTAGGGTTTGAGCCGACTTTTCCAGACATTTATTGATGGCAAGGTTTCCAATGATGTATTTTCGTTGTCGAGATTTCCAAAGATGTATCTTCGTTAGTTTTCAGTGAACTAATTTACGCCTGCAGATGTTAGTTCTCGAATCTAGCAGTGGAATTTCCGATAACTCTTTAATGATGTATCTAATCTTTATATTCACCGTGTTGACCTATCCTTAGATGTGCACACATATATGTATAAGCATAAGTATAAATACACATATATATATATATATATATGTAAATGTGGATGCAATATGACTCAAGTCCTTGAACTGATCAAAAGTACCTGGGATTATGAGAGTTAACATTTAGTCTCTCTGACTATAACATACCAGGTGCTCGATGTGAGTTTGCTCATATAGATATCACTGCTGTTATTCCAGATGCATGTTCCAATTCAGTCTTGAAACACCTACTGTCTAGTTCCCATCATAGTTACGGGAACCTAGACTACCATGCAAGAAAGAATTACCTTACCTTAGGAACCCAAATCATTTTGGGTCCTAGGTTCCTGTTAGCATAAGCACTCGACTGCCTTCCTTCAGGAAACCTGTCAGGAAGACTACCTCTGCCCCGTGAATGTGGATAAGCCCTTGCCTTTGGCACAGAGGGGTTGTGTCAACATTCGATGGCAAAGTGTACCACTTTGCCACAACACCAACACGGGTGAATGTTGTATCGCCGTTTCTGACCTGATCTAGTGACTGAGGTAGTCACGGTCCTAGGTCTAAACGGGATAGGGCATGATCTTCTCACAAAATGTCCTCTTCCACCGTGACACGTGGAAGGGTGGAAGGAATGCATGTTGCGAGCGTCATGAGGCCGGGGAGGTGGTGCCTTCCTTTCAGGCATCCCCCTTCCTGAGGCCCCATGAAAACTTACACCATGACTTCTAACCTCCCTGTCCTGTGTCCTCGGGTGGTGAGAAGTGTTCTGAGAGCTGGGACATGCAGATTCACACCGAGTTGAGGCAGTGGCAGTGAATACAAAGGGCTCAGAATGAGCCTTAGGTATTCTCTCATGTGTGGCCACGACGGCCCTTGCACTACGGGTGTCTCCACATGAGGACAAATCACCCTTGCAGTGACCACGATTGTTCCTGTGGTCATACCTGAAGGCATGATGAGTTGCCTTCCTGCTTGGAGTGGGGGGTCGGAATACCGTTTCCCCATTTCTCCACGAATTGATAATCCGGGAGATCCACCCATTTTCTTGCTTTCTCTTTATAGCATCAACCTTAGAAAAGTTTGATACTATTATTTTCTCATTCTCTAGACTACTCTCTAGAGCTGAGATTTTAGAGTCCTTGACCTTGTTGGATGCCAATTGGAGAACCAACAAGATCTTCAGTCGAGCAATCTCTTGAGCTTGCTCCTCAGCAAGTAGGTTGCTTGTCTGAAGGGCTCTCTTCAGGGAATCAACATTTTCTAAAGGAAGGCAGTTCCTGTCTTCAGAAACTTCAAGAGATACGGGGCAGGATGAAGAAGTTACCTGCTCTTCAGTGATATTGTCATTAGAGCCAGTGACCATTGTGTCATCCTCATCAGAGCTGCTTTCCTCACTGGCCTCTTCAGTCTCTAACACGGACACTGGAGCTCTGATGCTGTCCGAGAGATCCTTGCCTTCATCTTCAGAAGTGAGGACCCCCACATAGGCTTCATCCTCTGATTGATAGCAGATTTCAGCTTTCTCTGACCCCCCCCCATCAGCTCTGAGATCATCACCCACATAGATTTAGCCGTCCTACATTTTTCCAATCTAGAGCGAGAAGCTCCAGACCAGATATCCATGATAATTCAACGAATCCTCTTATCCAAATTAAAGAATGAAAGTTCCATTTCCGACATCTCAGCAATGCACTTAGGCACTTGAATTCCAGAGTCGGAGGTCTTCATAGGAATAAAAGGACCCTCTTCCAGGATGAAAGATACACGAGGATCGATAGCATCCAAGTGATACGACACTCTCATCCTCCAGACGGGATAAAACTCCTTTGTGCATGTGGGGAGTCTTAGTGGCGATATCTCATGATCCAGCTCCATGCTTCTAACACTGGTGGCAGGATTCAACTCAAGGTGTAAACCTTCTTGATGAGTAACCTGGCTTTGATACCACTTGAAAGTCCACCTAGTGTTAACTATCTTCACCTATGGGGGGGGGGAATAGGTGACGTGCAGCGTTTTTGCTGAATTTAAATTGTACCTGCACACGAAAATAAAACAACACAGCACAACAGAGTACACAAGCTATTTATAGTGGTTCCCCGACTTGGGTACATCCACTTTCCCCCTTCGACCTATCTCCCAACCAGGGACGACTCGGTCTCTTCACCAACAGGATTGAAATCCAATCCTTGCACTATCGGAAGGAACCCTTCCACACGTAGGAGTCAACACTCCCACAACACGGGTTGCACCTAACCCTTACAACACGGAACCACCGTTCCTTTATAATAAAAATATAATAGAATGTACAAGAGATACAAACTACGTTTGGAGACAAGGATGTCCCTCTTTGTTGACGACGTGTTCTTGAAGTCCACAAAGAGTTCACAACCCTAGATCTCTCTTGGAGAGGATCTCCCCGGAACCGGCGGCGGCAAGAAGGGCGGCGGTTAAAGTTCACGGGATCGGCGGCAACAACGATGTGCGGCTGCTGTTCTTTAGAGATCCAAACTTCGTAGCGAAGCAAGCTAGTTCTTCCAACGGTCACACTAGGATCAATCGTCTCGATCGATTCGGATGGGGAAGATTTTCCCAATCTACAAATCAAGAGACAAGAGATCTCCGGTTAGACACGTGAGACGCTAAGCTTAGCTAAGCTTCTGTCGCAGGAGGATCTGGGCGAAACCACGATCAAACGGCGACCAACTTGGCGAGATCGGCGACGGCGGCGGCGACGGAGCGGAAACAGCGATCTAGGTCACGTCGCGGCTCGCGTATTTCTTTTCTTCTTCGCCCTCTTACTGTTCAAAAATACCCGTGTATTTATACACACGTATACTCCAAAGTGACCGTTGTGGGTCCCACCTGAAGGAAACCCTAGTTCCGGTTCAACATAGTCCAGCGGCAGAATCCGGTCCAGCAGCTTCCAGAGAAAACGCCAAGTAAAAATCGGCGAGAATCGCAGGTGATTCTCGACGAATCGGCGAGAATCGGTTAGTGATTCTCGACGATTCGTCGAGAATCACTAGTGATTCTCGCCGAATCACTTGTTGATTTGTTGATTCTCAACGAATATAACTTGGTATTCATGATCTGCTCAACGATGGGTTCGGCGAGAATCACTAGTGATTCTCGCCGAATCTTACTTGGCACCGTTTTGAGGTAGTCGGATAGAGTCGACGAGAATCACTAATGATTCTCGACGATTCGGCGAGAATCACCAAGTGATTCTCGTCGAATTACACTTAGACGAATTTTCGTCTTTCCACCCAAGAGCTGCTCCTTGACCCATCCTTGCTCCTTGTCTGCTCTTGTATAAACACGGCCCTGTACTTGAAAGTAAGTGCACTCCAATAGAGAGAGTACACGTAAGCCAACACACTGATCTGCTCAATGAGGGATTACGACGTGCAGACTCGTGTATATTGACCTACTGCAGCCTGACATTGGTGTGCACTTAGCGTGGAATAACTGCAAGCACAACTTGAGAGGTTTCATCAAATACATTGTGAATTCATCTTAGCTTGACAGGTGGCTTCCTCAAATCCAGGTAATTGTGGATACAATACCCAACAGGATGTTCCAGACATATGACTGGGACAAGGGGATTGCTAAAGGACTTCACTCCAATCAAAGATAGTCCAAAAGTCACCTTTGGTGGTTCTGAAAAAAGGAATCATTAAGGGTTTTGGTAACATTTCTAGCTCCCATATTACTATTAATCAAGTGGCTTATGTCAAAGGTTTGAAACATAACCTTATTAGTATAAGTCAATTGAGTGATGTAGGATATGACATCTCATTTGTCAAAAATGGTTGTCATATCAAGAGATCAAATGATCAAGAGATCATTTTTACTGGTTATAGAAAAAGAAATGTCTATTGCCTAGACATTATGTGTGAGAACAATGGTTTTCCAGTGTGTCTTGTAGCTGATGAGACAGTCTCTCATTGTGTCAAATGGCACAAGAGGCTAGCCCATCTAAATTACAAGACAATTAGCCAACTTTTTAGCAAAGAGTTAGTGAGGAATGGTACTCAAGTTAAGTGTATTAAAGATGGAATATGCTCAGCTTGTCAAAAGGGCAAGCTGACTAGATCCACCTTTAGTAGCATTGAAAATAAAGATGCTGTGAGGTGTTTATACCTCTTGCATATGGATCTCTTTGGTCCTATGCCAGTTCACAGCCTAGGTAGGAAGGTCTATACCTTTGTAGTTGTAGATGACTACTCAAGGTTTTGCTGGGTGTTCTTCCTTAGACAGATATCTGAAACACCTAGTGTCTTCTATAGCTTTGTCAAACAAATTCAGAATGAACTAGACAGTACAGTGGTCAAAATAAGAAGTGACCATGGTACTGAATTCCAGTCTGATAGTATGGCTAAACTATGTGAAGAATTTGGGATATTTCAAGAGTTTTCTTCACCAAGAACACCTCAGCAAAATGGCATTGCTGAGAGGAAAAATAGAACCTTGATTGAGGCTGGTAGAACCCTATTAAATGATACATCTCTACCAGAATATTTCTGGGCTGAGGCAGTTAATACTGCATGCCATGTTATTAATAGGGCTACCATTACTAAAAGCCACAACAAGACCCCCTATGAGGTTGTGAAAGGCAGAAAACCAAACCTATCCTACTTCAGGATCTTTGGTTGTAAGTGCTTTATACTTAACAATGGAAAGTCTTACTTGACTAAGTTTGCTGCCAAGTCCCAAGAGGGGATCTTTGTTGGGTACAACAACAATAGTAAGGCTTATAGGGTCTACAACTTGTCTACTCAAGTTGTAGAAGAGTCTGTACATGTAGTATTTGATGAAACTAGACTTATTAACAATGAGTTGTTTAGTAGTATATGTAGCTCCACATGTATAACTAAGAAGTTGGACAAGCTCACTATTGAGGAAGAACCTACTGCAAGACAGCAAGTAGAAGATAATGGCTGCTGTCCAGGGGGAGTACTACATGTACCTAATGAAGAAGAAATCCAAGGAGTGCAACAAGATGAAGGAACTGAAGAAGTTCAACCTGAAGCAAAAATTCCTCCAGCTAATAGGCATCTAAGAGATCATCCAGTAGAGCAAATAATTGGTGATCTAAGACAAGGGGTACAAATAAGGAGCAGAAATCTGAATGCAGCACTCTACTCCAGTTTTCTATCCCAAGTTGAGCCAAAGAAGTTTGAAGAAGCCATCCTAGACCCTCATTGGATTGAGGCAATGCAAGAAGAGCTTAATCAGTTCAAGAGGTGCAAAGTCTGGGAACTTGTTCCTAAACCTAAAGACCACAACATAATTGGGACCAAGTGGATCTTTAGGAACAAGATGGATGAACATGGAGTCATCATTAAGAATAAAGAAAGATTGGTTGCTAAAGGATATAGGAAGGAAGAAGGTATTGACTTTGATCAAACCTTTGCTCCAGTAGCCAGACTGGAAGCCATAAGGATGTTCCTGGCCTATGCAACCTTTCAAGGATTTAAAGTTTACCAAATGGATGTAAAGTCAGCCTTTCTGAATGGTAATCTAAAAGAGGAAGTCTACGTGGAACAGCCATCAGGTGGAAGACTGATTTCATGGAGTAGCAAGAAGCAAACAAGTGTGGCTATCTCCACTGCAGAGTCAGAATATGTTGCTGCAGGAAGTTGCTGTGCTCAACTTCTATGGATACAACATCAGCTTGAGGATTATGGAATTCAGGTAAGTAGAACACCACTGTTTTGTGATTCTACTAGTGCTATATCAATTGCAAAAAATCCTGTTTCCCATAGTAGAACTAAACATATTGAAATAAAATATCATTTTCTTAGAGAACATGTAGAAAAAGAAGATATTTTACTGGAATATGTTAGAACAGATAATCAACTAGCTGATATGTATACTAAGCCCTTAGAAGAAACTAAGTTCAATAGGTTTAAAATTGAACTAGGTATGATAAACTTAGAATAAGTTTATAGTAATGGCTAAGTAAAATAGTGTCGACACATAGAGATATCTGTGTCGACACAGAAAAGTGGTGTCGACACTTCAGAGAAAAGGTGTCGACACATCTAGGAAGTTGGTGTCGACACTTCAGAAAATTAGTGTCGACACATGACAAGTAGGTGTCGACACAACCAAGGTGGTGTCGACACTTAGAGTTTACTCAGAATTATCTAAGTAAAGTCTCGACTAAATGTCGAGTTAAGTTGGTGTCGACACATAAACAAGTGTCGACACATATATATGTTGACTAAACATTGTATCGACACATAGGTTTCGAGACATTATGAGTCTTGTGTCGACACTTTTCAACAGTGTCGACACAATTTAAGTTAGTTAACCCGTCTTTTCATCTTCAAACCTAGAAAGGTATAAATATAATTTCTCCATTGTCTGTCGACACGCTCACTAAAGTTTCGAGACCAAACTTGTGTGTCGACACCTCTCTTCTCTCCATTCAAATTCTTCAAACCCTAATGGCGCCAAAGCTCGAGGAGAACGTCAATGAAGGCTACGAACTGGTGCGACATGCGTTTGATGATGCAGACCCAGAGATCAAGAGTGTGGTAACCCTAGTTGCAGACTCAGGGTTAGAATTTCTTGTTTCAGAGCCGACTAAAATCTGGAAGAAAGAAGTCTTAGAATTCCTGAATGGAGCGAAAGTAGATGAATTTGGACTCAAGATAAAGTCTAGGGTTCATGGTGAAAAGGTGAAGGTCTCACCAAAAAGTTTGAGGAAAGTACTTCAGTTACCAAGAACTAAGGAAGAAGAAGAAGTTACTGCTTCTAAAACCAGAGAAGCATTAACATGGTGTGAACTGGATGCAAAGATGAAAATTGGTTCTGTATTCAATAGAATGGGGATGAACAGCCAGGGGAAATTTCTTTCTGAAATTGTTGGCAAGGTAATCTTAAGTAAGCCTGGAGGGCATGATAGGGTATCAGTCCATATGTTCAGCATTATGACAAGGATAATCTTCACATTGAAAACAGATTGGTCTGTTATTGTCTTTGATAAGATTAAAGAAAGTCTGAAGAAACCCAACTTGGGTAGGATCTTAAGTCTATACTTGGCTGGTAATATACCAGAAGTTATGAGTCAAGCTGCAGGCACTTAAAATCAATCATATGAGAAAAATAGACATGAGGATATTCTCAAGATGGGACAGAGTTTTATCCAATGGAAATGCCCACACCAGAGAAAATTACTCCCCAAAAGAAGAAGAAGAAGACTGCCCCAGTGGCTCAGGATTCCTCTAGCAGCTCTGGTACTGAAGAGCAAGTTGTCTTTACTCCAGAAGAGGATGTAGAAGAAAATGCTGGGAAGTCTCCAGCTCAACAAGATGCTGCAGAGAGGCAGGGGGTGCTACCACCAGCTAGCCCCATACACCAAGGATCAAGTCCAGGGGGAGCCTCTAGTGGTGGAAGAGCCAACTCCTCTTGAAAGTGAAAGAGCCACCCACATCATCCTTGAGGTAATCACTGAGCTTAATGCTTTAGATTTCCTTATAGAGGATACTGTTTTGTCTGATTCCTTAAATAATGTTAATCAGCAAACTCACATTGATAGCCAACTCCCAGATGTTGTCATGGAGGATACATCTGCTTACAGTTCAAGTAGTATCTGAACCAGTGGTAGATGAGCCAAGAGTTTCTCCAGCCCCTTCTCAACAAGAATTTACCGTGGAAGATCTATTCCTTAATCTAGATCAAGCAGACCTTGAGAAGGGCAGTGCTGCTGCTGAGGGGGAGACTGCTCCAGTTTAGGGGGAGCAAGGAGTTCATGTTGAGGAACCAACAAGGAAGGCACCAGAAGTGCAGAAGGAGTTACCTCCAAGCCCTAAGGAGAGGGTAGAAATTGCAAGTACATCAGCATCTGAAGATGAGGAAGCTGCAAGTGCTAAGAAAAGGAAGTTCCAAGTGTTTAAGAGAAGAAGCCAAACTTATAAGAAGGCATTGCAAACTATAGCACCACAGCCTGCATTACAGCCAGCACCAACTGTAGATTACAGTGCTTTGATGGTTGCTATGCAAATTAAGCTGGATGAGCATAGGAAAGCCATAGAAACATATGTGGATGAGGGGCACAAGTCTTCACAGTTTGATCTAGCCCAGGATATTAAGTCTATAAGATTTGAAATGAATCTAAATAAGAAGGAAATGACTGACTGCTTTCCACAAAGGAGAGAATGCAGTGGTGTACTTGGCTACACATCAAGAGAAGATAAAAGCTCAAGTAGATGAACTTGAAGTCAAGCAAGGCTATGTTCTAGAGAATCAAATTAGAATGAATGATAACTTGACTGCCTCTCACAATGCTATTGTAACTGAGATAAAGAATATAGCCACTGCACAGTCTGCAGAAAGTGCTACAGCCAAAGCAACTTTTGATAAGAACTTGCAAGAGAGCTTAACTGCTGTTACAACTGCTATACAAGACTCTCAGAAGCTCATCACTGACAAACTCCAAATGTTGAAACCTTTCTTTAAAGATGGAGTCAACTATTTGGATAACCAAGTCAGATTTCAAAAAGATGATGTAAGAGATCATATAGAAAGAGAAGTCATAAAGGGGGAGAGGGTGTTAATCAAAGCTAGCTCTGATCATGCTAAGTGGATTTCTAATTCTATCAGAGCTACTCTTGGATATCCTCCTTTATGTGATGATGACAATGTAGCAGAATCTGGGATACATCCTGCATATCTAGGAGGGGAGCAACCTGAAGTGGCTCAAGTCATCTACCCTCCTCCAGATTTTGATATGGTTCAAGCTGATATACAATCAATGTATAGCCCACCTGGGGGACAGCAAAATGTCATCATAGAGAAGGTGGTTCAGCCAGTATCTGAGGCTTTACAGGAAGCTATACTGAAGGAACAAGCTGAACAAGAAGCCAGACTGTCTAAAAAGAGGTTCAGAGAGCAAGCTGAACAAAGACCAGACTTTGAGCAGTGGAGCCCCACTTCCAGAAACATTATCTTAACTGCATGGAAAGCTGCAAAAGATAATATTCAAGATAGAAACAAGTGGTTTTCTGAATTGGAATGGAGAAAGCATGAGACAAGGCAAGAAGCCATAGTGCAATACAGGAGAAAGGCAAAGATGGGAAAGCTACCTCCTACTGCTCAGGAGTCTAGCAAGTACTTTCCCAAGCCTTATCACTACTTTGAGAGGCAAAAGATTAAAGCTGAAGAGCAAAAGAAGAAGGAGCTGAAAGGAAAGAAGCCTGCTAATACTGAAGATGCTGAAGCCTCTGTGCAAGCCAAGATACAATCTGGAAAAGGAATAATGATCAAGGAGGCTGAACAAAAATAGAATAGAATTTTCTTCAGTTTACAATTGTAATATTTTGATTTTAAACACCTTGTAAACTTTTGGAAAATGAATATGAAAAGCTGTTAGAACAATGTGCTGTGTGATAAATTTGCTGTGTGATAAATTTATTTCATAATTGTTCTGAGATAATGTCTATGTATACATGTTTGATTAATACATTGTTAGAAACCAGGCCAGGGGGTCCCACACATTTTGGGTAAAGGCCCCGGTCCTGGCCGACTGCAGTCGAACGGCACAGCATCCCGAACCAAATCTCCCGGGTTCCACTTCGGTTTAATCCCAGGTAGGTTGTTGAGGCCTGGTCTCGACCCCAGGACCTCCTTTATAAGAGGCGCCTTAGCCAACCTCTCATACCCAACTGCACTGCAGTGCAGTTGGGTATGAGAGGTTGGCTAAGGCGCCTCTTATAAAGGAGGTCCTGGGGTCGAGACCAGGCCTCAACAACCTACCTGGGATTAAACCGAAGTGGAACCCGGGAGATTTGGTTGGGGATGCTGTGCCGTTCGACTGCAGTCGACCAGGACCGGGGCCTTTACCCAAAATGTGTGGGACCCCCCGGCCTGGTTTCTAACAAAAGATGGCCATCTTTTGTTAGAAACCAGGCCGGGGGGTCCCACACATTTTGGGTAAAGGCCCCGATCCCGGCCGACTGCAGTCGAACGGCACATCATCCCCAACCAAATCTCCCGGGTTCCACTTCGGTTTAATCCCAGGTAGGTTGTTGAGGATGCTATGCCGTTCGACTGCAGTCGGCCAGGACCGGGGCCTTTACCCAAAATGTGTGGGACCCCCCGGCCTGGTTTCTAACATACATGTTTATGTTTGCCCTATTATATAATCCTGCTTTACATCATGCTATGATTTTATTCTGTATGGTGTATATCATTGACTAAGGGTTATGACTTCTCCAAATAGGGGGAGATTGTTGGGTACATTGGTCTAATGTACCTGATTTGAAGAAGCCTCACCCTACTCAATAATATACATCAAAATGTATTTGATGTATGTTGAGTTTACTTGTGCAGGTTAAGTATTTGCAGGAAAGATGAAAAAGTTTCTAAGTCCATGTGTCGACACCCAGAGGGAAAGTGTCGACACTTAAGAAGACTTGTGTCGACACCCAGGCAAGCAGTGTCGACACTTGGAGTACTTGTGTCGACACCAGGGATGCAGAGTCGACACCAGATAGAAAGTGTCGACACAAGGAGCTGTGTTGACACTCAGTGAAGAGAAGCCTAGTGAAGCAGTGTCGACACTTAGCAGTTATGTCGACACCCAGAGAAACTGTGTCTACATCAGAAAGTGTCGACACTTGGTGGCTGTGTCGACACTCAGCAAAAGTCAGCAGAGTCTAAGTATAAGTGTCGACACCCAGAACAATGTGTCGACACACAGCAGAAGAGTCAACACTTGAAGAAAGTGTCGACACAAGAAAGAATGTGTCGACACTCAGCTGAAGACTCAACACTTGAAGAAAGTGTCGACACAAGGAGCTGTGTCGACACTTAGCAAAGTTCAACAAAATTCTAAGTACAAGTATCAACACTAAGGAGATGTGTCGACACTCAGCCAGAGTCTCAATAGAAGAAGAATGTGTCGACACAAGGAGCAGTGTCGACACTCAACAAGTATCAACAAAGAAGGCATGCGTCGACACCAAGAAAGATGTGTCGACACTTAACAAGTTCAACACATGAAGATGTGTCGACACAAAGGAGTTGTGTCGACACTTACAAGAATTCAACTAAGTGCTGAAGAACAAAGTGTTGTGTCGACACTCAATATCAGTGTCGACACATGAAGAAGAAGCTGTGTCGAGAAGTGAATTCTACAACACAAGGAGTTGTGTCGACACCTTGTAGGCTAGTGTCGACACTTAGTCAACTTGTGTCGACACTTAGTCTATAAGTGTCGGCACTTAAAGACAGACAGTCTCGACACTTTCAGACAGTTACAGATTTTTCAAGAACTGACTGGATGACTTGACAACTACCATTCCAGCCGGTCTACTGCACCTGTCAGAGTTGTCAGAAATCAGTTATGAACTGGACCAGCCGGTTACCATGAAGAAGGCCTATAAATAGGCTTATACTGTCTACAGAAATAGATGATTAAATGATCATTAATAAGAAGAAGATCTAGCTATTCATTGAAGAATCAAGTGAAGATCTAAGTAGTTGGAGAGAGAGAGCTCCATCCAAGAAGATAGCCGTTGGAACCAGGCTGAGAAGAAGTGTTCAGATTTTGTTCTGAATCTTAAGTTGCAGAGATCAAGGATCAACTGCAGAGGAGATCAATCTTATTGTGTTCTACATTCAAGAAGCTTTGAAGAAAGCCAAGTCAGGTTGATCTCAGCAGAGTTCATCCAAGAACTCATCAAGAGATTCTCAACTCTTCTCTCTTTTCTCTGAGTTGTAGAGTTTACATTTTTGTATTCATATTTTCTTGTAGGATCCTTAGGGATCTGAGTTTGTAAGCCTGTAATTATAAAGGCTGAGTGTAGGGCCTGTGTGCCTGAGTGTAGGAGATTTGTATCTCTGAGTGTAGGCCTGTTGTGGCTGAGTGTAGGCCTTGGTGGCTGAGTGTAGGCTTTGTGAAGAAGCTGAGTGTAGGCTTTGTGAAGAAGCTGAGTTGTAGGGCCTTGGGCCTGAGCTGTAGGAACCTGGTTGAGGTTCTGAGTGTAAGATCTGAGGATCTGAGATAGTGGAGGAGTTTGGCCGAATCTAGTACACAACTAGATAGGCGAAGGGGGAAAGTGGATGTACCCAAACCTTGGGGAACCACTATAAATCTGTGTGTCTACTGTGTGCTTGAGTAATTCTGTGATTGCTGATTGTTTGCTATGATAAAGTAACTAGAACTCTGTGATATAATATGTATTCTGCCTAAAAAGTCAAAAAGATTTAAGTCACCTATTCACCCCCCCTCTAGATGAGTAGGTACAATATCTTTCAATTTGCGCCGGCACTCGCATTTACTGCTTTCATTTCAGTCCTACTAGTTTGAGTAGGACTTGCAATTTACTGCTTTATTTACTCCTTTCCTTTACTGCTTTCTTTTCCTGTTTTCATTTATTGCTTTCTTTATTGCTTTTAGCGCCTGCAGTCCTCATTCCCATGAGTGGCTAACCATTCTTAGCCCTTAGTATCGAAGAGCATTGGGACAGAAAAAATAGCTTTAAATAATTAAAGGTCCTTATTTTCTAATAAATTAAAATTAGTTAAGGTTTGCCCGGGGTTTACGACGCGTAGCACCACAAATCGATGTGTGGGTCCTATTTCCATAGTCCATACGCTAGCTAGCCGAGAGGCCATGCATATGGACTGATCACCCCTTGGTAAAGAGAGTTCCGCACTAACCCTCGAGAGAGGAGGCGCGCCAACTCTACCGGATTGGGTTCCCCACCCAATAGCGGGGTTCTTAGCGTAATGCGGGCGTTAAGAGGAATCCTTCGTCGGACTAACGTTTGGTCGAATAGTCTTAGCGTTCAGGTGAGCAATAGCCCTATAGCTAGGTGAGCTCATTTTAATGGATCCTCCACGGCCAAGTCTCCGCCTTAATTGATTTGAAAATTAGGATCTCTTTTTATTAAAAGTTTATTTTAGTTCAAATTCTATTCGATGCCGTTGCGCTAAGCTTTTCATCGGCTCTACCCTTTAATGCTTTCATTTTCTATTTTCTGTCTTTCTTTTTACTTTTATATATATATAAAAAATACCCGACAAGTAATTATTGGTAAAATCATAGTCCCCTCTGGGGAAGAGTAGAAATAATCGAACCGACCCCGAGAACAATACGACCTCGATATTCAACCCTAGAATATCCTGTAATACACGCGATAGGTGCACTTGCCTCCTTTCGTTAAAACTCGATCTCATCTTTTTATATACAAATTAATAAATCTGTGCGCCCCGGTTTCTAAATAAAACCAAATCAATCTGCCGCTTTTCTCAAACAAACGACCCGGGGCACCGCGGGAATCCTCACCAATTTTTGGAGTTTTAACCGCATCCATTTTCGGACCGGATCCGAAAAATATCAATCATATGAGGATGTAAAGCACCGCAATCACCTTGCCTCCGTAGATCCGAAGTCGGCTCGTGATTAGGAGCTCCGAAGCTCCGCCGGTGACCGGATCTAGCCTCCTTTCTACTTCCTTGCTCTCCCCTCTCTCTAGACTTTAGAAAGAGACTAAGTGAAAGAAATGAGGGATTTGAAACCCTAACCCCGGGTATATCCCAGCTTGAACAACCCCCAGCCATCAGATCCCAAAATAAGGAAACGAACGGCCACGATCCGTAGCTGAAATGCAAAATCTGGGTCAAATATGGCATGTGACACGCCCATGTTCTGGGCCTTGTTCCCCATTCGCCGTCGTAACCGACGCATCCCGAAATGCACACGGGCACCCGAAACGCCCGTGTTTGACCTGACACACCCGTGTCATCCAGTACACGCCCGTGTTCCCGGGCGTGTTCCTCTATCGACACAGGACCAACACCAACCCGAGAAGCACACGGGTCTTGGACACGACCGTGTCCCATTTGACATGCCTGTGTCTATCCGACACGGCCCGTGTTCCAAAATCGTGTGTCTCCAAAGAAATAGCCCGGTTTCAACACGAGAAGGACACGGCCTGGGACACGCTAGTGTCTCAGGCCATGTTCGCTGCTCGACGATCGTCGACTCCAAAATTCGTCGACCTCTCCGCCAGATCGTCGAGACGAGCACGACACGCTCCGGTGATAAGCCCGTGTCCCAGGCCATGTGCCCCTACCAAATTCCAAACTTGGCTCAAAATGCCTCCCGTCACTCTTTTGAGTTTCGGGGCGTTACAACTCTCTCCCTCTTAAATGAATTTCATCCCCAAATTTACATAAAGGAAAGATAAACACAAAACTTAAATGGTACCTGAGTGGAATAACTCTGGGTACTCCTCAAGAATGGTCTGATCTCGCTCCCACGAGAGTTCCTCCCGACCACAATTGTCCCAATGGACCATGACCATCCTGATCTCTTTGTTGCGTAGTCGCTTGACTTCTGAGTGCTCAATGCATATAGGCTTGACCTTCGTCGTCAACCCATTATCCACCGGCACTTGATCCACCGCGATCACATGCGAAGGCTATTGCACCGCCTTCCGTAGCACCGATATATGGAATACATCATGTAGACCACTAAGCTCCACTGATAGCTTCAACCGAGACGCTGCTTTGTCAATCTACTCCAGAACCTCAAATGGTCCAAGGTACCTCGGGCTTAGCTTCTTCAAGCTCCGCACCCGCGAGACACCCTTGAACGGCTTGATCTTCAAGTACACCCAGTCGCCAACAGCGAACTCCACGTTCCTATGCTTGGCATTATAGTACTTAGCCTGGCGGTCCTGAACGATTAGCAACCTTTCCCGAATGGTTCGCACCAATGAAGTAGCATCTTCCACCTCTTGTCGCTTGTACAACTTTGACTCGCCCGTTTCCAACCAAGACAACGCCGTGCGACATCTTCTACATCAAGGGCCTCGAAGGGCACCATTTGAATGCTTGCCTAGTATCTATTATTGTACGCGAACTAAACCAAGTATAGGTGGTCTTCCCACTACTTCCCGAAATCCAGGACGCACATGCGAAGCATGTCTTCCATCGTCATATTGACTCTCTCGGTCTGACCATCCGTCTGCGGATGTAAGGCCGTACTGAAATTCAGTTTTGTTCCCAACATCTGCTGCACCAATATCCAATCATTGGACGTGAACCGCCCATCTCGGTCACTCACGATGCTGCGAGGCACACCATGAAGCCGCACAATACTATCCCAATACAGCTTTGCCAATTTCTCAACTGGATCATCCTTCCTATGCGAAATGAAGTGTGACACCTTCGTTAGACAATCTATGACCACCCAAATGGCATTGTTCCCCTTTTGCGACCTTGGAAACCCGTGCACAAAGTCCATAGTAATGTCGTCGAACATTCACTCCGAAATATGCAACGACTTTAAGAATCCTCCCGGCTTTTGGCACTCCGCCTTCACCAAGGCGCAAGTTTGACACTTCGCCACGTATACTGCCACATCCTTCTTCAGTCCTGGCCCCCACAACAATTTCTTCACATCGCGGTACATCTTCGTGCTCCATGGGTGAATCATATACTTGGTATGATGCTCCTCGTACAACAATTCCACCCAAAAAGTGCCCATATTTGGGACGCACAGACGACCGTCTTTCCAAAGCAATCCATCCACAACTTCATATTGGGAATTTGACCCATCCAAAGCCTCTACAATAAGTTGCTTCATGCTGCTATCCACATACAAAGCCTGTTGAATCCGATCAGCCAGGTCATACTGAACTTCCGTCCAGTTCAATAACGCTTCAGCACTCGACTGCTTGTCCACGCAAGAGATCTCCAACGCCTCCAACTCCCGAACCAACCGCTCGTCTTGGACCGACAGCCAATTGGCTTGAGCTGGGGCCCGACGACTCAACGCGTCCGGAGCCGCATTGACTTTACCAGACACATAATTGATCTTGAACGTATAGTCCCCCGGGAACTCCATCCATCTCCTCTGTCGCATGTTTAGATCTTTCTGATCCAACAAGTATTTCAGGCTCTTATGGTCGGTATAGATATCGACCTTCACCCCATACAAGTAGTGCCTCCACAGCCTCAAGGCAAAAATCACGGCCGTTAACTCCAAGTCATGGACCAGATAATTCCTCTCGTGCACCTTCAGCTGTCTCGAGCCATACGCTATCACACTTCCATGTTGCAGCAGCACACAACCCAAGCCACTGCTCGAAGCATCACTATAGATCTCAAAACCTTCGGTCCCACTCGGCGAACTCAGTACAGGCGCCGTGGTCAACCGACACTTCAACTCCTCAAATGCTCGTGTGCACTCCGGAGTCCAAACGAACTTCTTCTCTTTCCTCGTCAAAGTCGTGAGGGGTAAGGCTATCCGCGAGAAGTTCTCCACGAAGCGCCTGTAATAGCCGGCAAGCCCCAGAAAGCTTCGGAATTCCGCTACCGTAGAAACCACAGGCCACTCTCGTATCACAACAATCTTCGCCAGATCTACCGCAAAGCCCTCTCCACTTACTATATGACCAAGGAACGCCACTGAGGACAACCAAAACTCGCATTTGGAGAACTTGGCATACAATTGATTCCTCCTCAGCGTCTCCAGCACTAAATATAGATGCTTAAAGTGATCCTCCTTGAAAGTGTGAGTTAGATCTGATATACTCTAGAGGGGGGTGAATAGAGTATGGTGCTTGCTAAAAACTTTTTACAACAGTTGTTGTATTCTAGTGTGAACAGGGAACCAAATAGTAAATCTAATGACAGAAACTATCTAATCACAGAGCAACCTAGTCACAAATCACAGCCAGAAACAAAAGAAACACAAGGAACCAGAAGACACAAGGAGCTATAGTGGTTCCCCTAAACTTGGGTACATCCACTCTTCTACCACCCTAGGTAGGAATCCACTGCAGGATGAGTTGATCAGGTGTCCTGGGCACCAATGAGCTTTTGATAAGGTGCTCAAAAACCAAACCAGATTTTTTTATCAGGTGTCTTGCCACCAATGAGCTTTTGATAAGGTGCTCAAAAACCACACATAAACTTTTGAAGGGAGTTTGAAAAACCCTTTTACAGAGGTGGGGATGAGAGAGTGATGGAAGTCTTCTCTTTCTCAATCACAGTGAGAAGACTATGTGGATTCAGTGATGTTGTCAAAGCTCCCACTGAGATCTGTAGTTGTTCAGGAAATGAAGCTTTGTAGTAGGGTGATAGGCCTTCAGAAATTGATCTCCAGCAAATGATGATTTCAGCAACAGCTGAAATGTGAGATGTCTGGAGTCTTGAATGATGATGGCCTTGAACACTTAAATCAAAAGAGATCTGAAGATTTCAGATGGTTGATCTCTTTTAGTGATGGTGTTCTTGTATGAATTCTTTGAGACAGAGAATGTCTGCAACTCTTTTTCTTTCTCTTGTGTGATTGTGGTTGTGAGAGTTATTGCAGAAGAAGATTTGTAGAGAATGAATATTGCAGAATATGTGTCTCTCCTTTGTTCTTTTTTTTTTTCAGTTCTGAAAAATCTAATCATTTATTCTCTTGTTGTTTGAACAGAAATGATCCACTGTCAAGATAGCCGTTGGCCTGTCATAAATGACTTCCTTAATTGCTTTTGTCTTCTGGGGGGAAGTACATTGAAACATTCCTTGATAATTCCTTAAAACTTGCTCCAGAATAAATGAAAACGGCTACAAAATCTTCTGAATTAATTGCTGAGAATAACTCCTTAACTGTTCTGAATTTGAATCTTGAAAGTCGTTGAACTCTTCAGAAAAACGTCGAACTGAGCTCTACTATCGTCGAACTGAGCTCAGCGATTTGGACTTAGACAGCAACAGAGATCGTCGATCTGAGCTCAACTATCGTCGAACTGAGCTCAGAGATAGCGGAACAAACTGGAGTCAAGATCGTCGAACTAAGCTCGAAGATCGTCGAATGGAGTTCGACGATTTGTTGAAGTTGAGCTCAGCGATCGTCGAATGGAGTTCGACGATCCGTCGAAGTTGAGCTAAACGATCGTCGATAGGAGTTCGACGATTCGTCGTACTGAGCTCGACGAAATGACTTAGTCTCCAAACTGAAAAACCTTGGTCTTGTGGGCAGCTTCCAAACCTAACTACTAACCCTTAGATTCAATTCTAATTGACCTTTAGATCTATACAAGGAGGTCAAAAACAGGTTTCCTAAAGACATAGTGATCCTGACCCAAATTAATAATAGGTGTTCCAACATCCTCACTTTGCGAGTACACTGAAATGTCATCGATGAAGACGATCACAAAGTGGTCTAAGTACTCCCTGAAAGTCCAGTTCATCAAATCCATGAACACTGACGGCACATTCGTCAGTCCAAACGGCATGACCGTAAACTCGTAATGCCCGTACATCGCATTAAAAGCTGTCTTAGGGATATCACTCTCCCTTATCCTTAGCTGATAATAACCAGACTTGAGATCCAACTTTGAGTATACTGTTGACCTGACCAACTGATCGAACAGATCATCAATCCTTGGGATCGGGTACTTGTTCTTCTCCGTTAGCTTGTTCAACTCCCGATAATCAATACAAAGTCTCAAGCTTCCGTCCTTCTTCTTAGCAAAGAGGACCGATGCGCTCCAAGGCGACGAACTTGGACGTGCATACCCCTGCTCCAACAACTCTTGCCATTGAACCTTCAGCTCTGTCATTTCTTTAGGCGCTAGCCGATATGGAGAGCGTGACACAGGTTTATCACCTAGCACTAGCTCAATCGTGAAATCTATCTCCCATTGTGGCAGGGCTCTAGGAAGTTCGGCAGGGAACACATCAGGGTACACAACTACCACTGAAATACTATCCAACGTAGGATTCGGCTTTGCAACCTCCACTAGCGTAAAGAACAGCTCTTCTCCAGCACGAACCACCTTCACCACCTGAAGAGAAGACATCAAAGTCTTGCTCGACCCTTTCAAGCCCGTAAAAGTCATCTCACGACCTGTTCCCAATTTGACTTCCTTGCGACCGCAGTCAATAAAAGCTTGCTGCTCTGAGAGCCAGTCCATGCCAAATATTACGTTGAACTCCACCAACGGCAGTAATGACGCTAGCAAATGGAACTCCTGACTCCCAATATGAATCTTAACGTCATAGATTCTCTCTGCGCGCATCAAACACACATTCAGCAACAACACATCCAATTTGTCCTTCTCCATCGAAGAAGGAACTCTGATGCGCGATATAAACCTTCAGACAAAAAGGAGTGCGAAGCTCCCGTATCAAAGAGTGCTCTTGCCGGATTCTCAGAAATCAAAACAAATCCTAAGCAAGTAGTGGTAAGGTAATATGTGCATAACAGGTATTTAAAAATTGACTTGCTATAAATTTAAACCATACCTATCACCACATATGCTTGCTTGATGGTCTCCTATTGGCCAAGATTATAAACTATCGGTTGAGTCGGAGCATAATGGGATGCGATTGACTCCACTGCCTTGCCCTTCTCTTCATAAGTTGCTCTCGACTTCCTTTCGGACTTGGGACGTCCGCTCCAGTAGTCACGGGAAAAGTGCCCGGCTTCCCACAAGTAAAACATGCACCCAGGGTCCGGCCCGTAGTCGCCCCAGAAGCACCAGAAGAAGGGACTGAACCCAAAGTCCTAGCCTTCTTATTGAACTTGCGATACAAAAACTTCGCATTAGCCGGCACTTTGAACTCTGTCCTCTTCTCACCAGAGTTTTTCTTTGCTTGCACATTCTTCATATCCTTCTCCAAAGACCGGGCCGTGTTGACAAGGGTCAAGAAGCCCTGCGGCATAGGCCCCAAGAGTAGTGGCCTCAAGTCATCTATCAGACCTTCGTATAAACGATTGGTCTTACGCTCCTCATCCGCGAACGTAGAGCTAGCAAACCGACCCAACCCAGTAAACTCATGGAGATACTCATCCACGCTACTCTCTCCTTGCACCAACTTGAGGAACTCATTCTCCAAAGCTATCCTCTGCGCCAAAGGGAGGTACCTAGCCAAGAATAGTCTCGAGAACTCTTCCATCGAGACATCCGTTAGTTGCCTTCCTCTCAAGAGATGCAGCTCTAAAACTTCCCACCACAGCCTCGCATCCCCGTCCATCATGAATGTATCTATAGTGGTCATCTGCCACTCCTCTGTTTCAGTAGCTGTCAGGACTCTCTTCACTCGGGAGAGACAGTCTTCAGCTGAGATGGGGTTCCCAACCCCGAGAACATCGGAGAATTAAAGCTCATAACGTGCTTGAGCTTCGTTTCAGTTGCTCTCCTCGGCACCAAAGGCTCCACCACTACCTGCTCCACTCTTCCCAGTTCTCCATTTGAAGCGGTACCTGCTCCATCGTAGGAGCGGGCGGCTGCATTTGCCATGCAGGCTGCACATTGATCATGGCAAACACTGTTTCGGCCTCCAATCGTATGGTTTCAGCCGAGGGAGGTGTTGCAGGAGCATCATTTGGTGCACTACTAGACTCATAAACTAGACATTCTGAAGATACTGCACCGCTTCTGGTCACCTATAGTTGTACAAAACCTCATTAAGCGACCAAGCAAAATTGCAAAAAAGCAATTATAGGAACACCCAGGTTGCTCAAACACGTGTATTTTCATTCCTAAGTGGACATCCATGGGTTCTTTTGATATTATAATGATGACGCACACACATATGCTCACCACCACTTAAAAAGAATTCGCCCACAAATTCATTTTAAGCCCGACCAAAAATAGTAGTCTGATACCATATTGTAACACACCTATCCGTCGCATAGCATATAGCAGTAGGTCCAGCCGGGGCCCGACACCATATACCATAGACAGACCAGGTGGTTACTCAATGAAATACCATCCAACTAATAACCAATGTCCTACACAGAGTCATTATAGCGGAAGCAATTATTAAAAGTTGCAAATTAAAGAACTCGGCCACAAGCATGAATGTCCACTACAAAACCCAATAGGAATGAAGTACCATATACAAGTACAATGGCCTTAAGGTCTTACAATTGTTTACTTAAATAAAATGTGTCTTCCATACCATGGCACGCAGGCCGGTCACACATAAATAAAGAGGTAAACACTAAAAACTTGGCCTTCGAGGGCCGGCTCAGCAACTTGGGCTTTAGCCCGCTATTTACCGCTCAGCTCGCCGCACCTGCAAGCAACAATCCACCGCAATGGTGGCAAACAAAAGCAACGGTCAGCTATGCTGACCAGATTATAACGATCCAGCCCCCATAGTCGGGGCGGCAATGCTCTTTCCCTGTACTTTGTTAGCATAACCAAGCAGTATAATGAATAAACACTTCATCAAAGGAATGGGCACTCACGGCCTCACTCCTCGTGCTCTCATGGCACATTCTCGGTGAACACGATCAAAGTCCGCTGACTCACCACTGCCCCTTGGACGACAATACCTCGTGAGCATTTGTTCTTTCTGGCCACTACCTAAGACCATCCATCTGTGCCAACGACGAGTACCACGTACTTTAGGTCTCTCTAACCGAACCACATAGATCGGGTATGGTTCCTCCTAACCCATTGGTCACACCGCAACGTCAGCTTAAGCTGTCTGCGCGGGTCAAGCATCCTCGAGTCCCGTTTCATCACACACTTCACATAACCTGGTTATGTTCAAGTTGGCTCCCAGGACACCATGATGGCAGAATCACGCATCTGCCCAGGTTTCCGGGTGCACCTTGGAGTTAATCCCCAAGGCACCCTGTTGCAATCTACCACGTAGAAAACCCGAAAAACAAACATTCGCGCGGAGTCTTCTCCGGCCATTCATGCAATGTAACATCACTGATCCAAACCAACTTGCCCGGGTATGCTTCACACATCATGCCTATATCCGTTCTCGATTACGAACTATACATGTACACAACGAGGACTATTCATGTCTACCCGAAGGAACGACTCAACTCAACGCAAACTCGCGAGAGCGGGCTTCCTATGCAAAGGAAAAGAGGACTTCACATGTCCTAGGTTGAGAATCGTTACCCTACCATTTTTCCTTGGAGCCATGGAAATGTATGCAGATGGAAAGCACCGTAATCACCTTGCCTCCGTAGATCCGATGTTGGCTCGTGATTTGGAGCTCCAAAGCTCCGCCGGTGACCGGTTCTAGCCTCCTTTCTAGTTCCTTGCTCTCCCCTCTCTCTAGACTTTAGAAAGATACTAAGTGAAAGAAATGAGGGATTTGAAACCCTATCCCCGGGTATATCCCAGCGGGAACAACCCCCAGCCGTCGGATCCCAAAATACGGAAATGAACGGGCACGATCCAGAGCGGAAATGCAAAATCTGGGCTGAACACGGCCTGTGACACGACCGTGTCCAGGGCCGTGTTCCCCATTCACCATCAAAACCGATGCGTCCCGAAATGCACACGGGCACCCAACACGCCCGTGTTTGACCTGACACACCCGTGTCATCCAGTACACGCCCGTGTTCCCGGGCATGTTCCTCCATCGACACCGGACCAACACCAACCCGAGAAGCACACGGGTCTTCGACACGCCCGTGTCCCATTTGACACACCCGTCTCTATCCGACACTAACCGTATTCCAAAACTGTGTGTCTCCAAAGAAACGGCCCGGTTTCAACCTGAGAAGGACATGTCCTGGGACACGCCCGTGTCTCAGGCCGTATTCGCTGCTCGACGATCGTTGACTCCAAAATTCGTTGACCTCTCCGCCAGATCATCGAGACGAGCACGACACACCCCTGGGACATGCCCGTGTCCCAGGCCATGTGCCCCTCCCAAATTCCAAACTTGGCTCAAAATGCCTCCCGTTGCACTTTTGAGTTTCGGGGCGTTACAACTCTCTCCCTCTTAAAAGAATTTCGTCCCCAAAATTATATAAAGGAAAGATAAACACAAAACTTAAACGGTACCTGAGTGGAATAACTCCGGGTACTCCTCAAGCCTGGTCTGCTCTCGCACCCATGAGAGTTCCTCCCGACCGCAATTGTCCCAATGTACCTTGACCATCCTGATCTCTTTGTTGCGTAGCCGCTTGACATCCGAGTCCTCAATGCGTATAGGCTTGACCTTCGTCATAAACCCATTATCTACCGGCGCTTGATCCACCGCGATCACATGCAAAGGCTCTTGCACCACCTTCCGTAACACCGATATATGGAATACATCGTTTAGACCACTAAGCTCCACTGATAGCTTCAACCGATACGCTGCTTCGCCAATCCGCTCCAGAACCTCAAATAGTCCAAGGTACCTCGGGCTTAGCTTCTTCAAGCACCGCACCCGCGAGACACCCTTGAACAGCTTGATCTTTAAGCACACCCAGTCGCCAACAGCTAACTCCATGTTCCTGTGCTTGGCGTTATAGTACTTAGCCTGGCGGTCCTGAGCGATTAGCAACCTTTCCCGAATGGTTCGCACCAATGAAATAGCATCTTCCACCTCTTGTCGCTTGTACAACTTTGACCCGCCGTTTCCAACCATGACAACGGCGTGCGATATCTTCTACCATAGAGGGGCCTCGAAGGGTGCCATTTGAATGCTTGCCTGGTAGCTATTGTTGTACGCGAACTCCACCAAGTATAGGTGGTCTTCCCACTGCTTCCCGAAATCCAGGACGCACATGCGAAGCAATTCTTCCATCGTCCTATTGACTCTCTCGGTCTGACCATCCGTCTGCGGATGAAAGGCCGTACTGAAATTCAGTTTTGTTCCCAACATCTGCTGCACCAATCTTCAATCATTGGATGTGAACCGCCCATCTCGGTCACTCACAATGCTATGGGGCACACATGAAGCCGCACAATATTGTCCACATACAGCTTTACCAATTTCTCAACCGGATCATCCTTCCTATGCGGAATGAAGGTTGACACCTTCATTAGACGATCTACGACCACCCAAATGGCATCGTTCCCCTTTTGCAACTTTGGCAACCCGTGCACAAAGTCCATAGTAATGTCGTAGAACTTCCACTCCGGAATAGGCAAGGACTTCAAGAATCCTCCCAACTTTTGGCACTCCACCTTCACCAAGGCAAAAGTTTGACACTACGCCACGTACAGTGCCACATCCTTCTTCAGTCCTGGCCACCAGAACAATTTATTCACATCGCGGTACATCTTTGTGCTCCCCGGGTGAATCGTGTACTTGTTATGATGCGCCTCGTACAACTATTCCACCCGCAAAGTACCCACATTTGGGACGCACAGACGACCGTCTTTACAAAGAAATCCATCCACAACCTCATATTGGGAATTTGACCCATCCAAAGCCTCTATTATGAGCTGCTTCATGTTGTTATCCACATCCAAAGCCTGCCGAATCCTAACAGCCAGGTCATACTGAACATTCGTCCAGTTCAATAGCACTTCAGCACTCGACTGCTTGTCCACGAAAGAGATCTCCAATGGCTCCTACTCTCGAACCAACCACTCGTCATGGACCGACAGCCAATTGGCTTGAACTGGGGCCCGGCGACTCAACATGTCCGCAACTGCATTGCCTTTACCAGGCACATAATGGATCTTGAACGTGTAGTCCCCCAGGAACTCCATCCATCTCCTCTGTCACATATTTAGATTTTTCTGATCCAACAAGTATTTCAGGCTCTTATGGTCGGTATAGATATCGACCTTCACCCCATACAAGTGGTGCCTCCACAGCTTCAAGGTGAAAATCACGTCCACTAACTCCAAGTCATGGACCGAATAATTCCTCTCGTGCACCTTCAGCTGTCTCGAGCCATACACTATCACACTTCCATGCTGCAGCAGCACACAACCCAAGCCACTTCCTGAAGCATCGCTATAGATCTCAAAACCTTCGGTCCCACTCGGCGAACTCAGCACAGGCGCCGTGGTCAACCGACACTTCAACTCCTCAAAGTCGCGTGCGCACTCCGGCGTCCAAATGAACATCTGCTCTTTCCTCGTCATAGTCGTGAGGGGTAAGGCTATCCGCGAGAAGTTCTCCACGAAGCGCCTGTAATAGCAGGCAAGCCCCAGAAAGCTCCGGATTTTCGCTATTGTAGAAAGCAAAGGCCACTCTCATATCGCAATAATCTTTGCTGGATCCACTGCAATGCCCTCTCCACTTACTATATGACCAAGGAACGCTACTGAGGACAACCAAAACTCGCATTTGGAGAACTTGGCGTACAATTGATTCCTCCTCAGCATCTCCAGCACCAAATGTAGATGCTTAAAGTGATCCTCCTCACTTTGCGAGTACACCAAAATGTCGTCGATGAAGACGATCACAAAGTGGTCTAAGTACTCCGTGAAAGTCCTGTTCATCAAATCCATGAACACTGACGGTGCATTCGTCAGTCCAAATGACACGACCGCAAACTCATAATGCCCGTACCTCGTATTAAAAGCTGTCTTAGGGATATCACCTTTCCTTATCCTCAGTTGATAATAACCGTACTTGAGATCCAACTTTGAGTACACCGTTGACCCGACCAACTGATCCAACAGATCATCAATCTCGGGATCGGGTACTTGTTATTCTCCGTTAGCTTGTTCAACTCCCGATAATCTATACAAAGTCTCAAGCTTCCGTCCTTCTTCTTAAGAAAGAGGACCGGTGCGCTCCAAAGTGACGAACTTGGACGTACATACCCATGCTCCAACAACTCTTGCAGTTGAACCTTCAGCTCCGCCATTTCTTTATGCGCTAGCTGATACGGAGAGCGTGACACAGGCTTAGCACCTGAAATAAGCTCAATCGTGAAATCTATCTCCCGTTGAGGCGGGGCTCCACGAAGTTCGACAGGGAACACATCAGGGTATAAGGCTACCACTAAAATACTATCCGACGTTGGCTTCAGCTATGCAACCTCCACTAGCGTAAAGAACAGCTTTGCTCCAGCATGAACTGCCTTCTCCACCTGAATAGCAGACATCAAAGTCTTGCTCGACCCTTTCAAGCCCGTAAAATTCGTCTCACGACCTGTTCCCAACTTGACTTCCTTGCGACTGCAATCAATAAAAGCTTGCTGCTCCGAGAGCCAGTCCATGCCAAATATTACATCGAATTCCACCAACGGCAGTAACAATGCTAGTTAATGGAACTCCTGACTCTCAATACGAATCTTAACGCCACAGATTCTGTCCACGCGCATCGAACACCCATTCGGCAACAACACATCCAGTTTGTCCTTCGCCATCGAAGAAGGTACTCCGATGCGCGATATGAAACCTTCAGACAAAAAGGAGTGCGAAGCTCCCGTATCAAAGAGTGCTCTTGCCGGATTCTCGGAAATCAAAACAAATCCTAAACAAGCAGTGGTAAGGTAATATGCGCATAGCAAGTATTTAAAAATTGACTTGCTATAAATTTAAACCATACATGTCACCACATCCGCTTGCTTGATGGCCTCCTGTTGGCCAAGATTATAAACTCTCGGTTGAGCCGGAGCATAATGGTACGCGGTTGACTCCACCGCATTGCCCTTCTCTTCATAAGTTGCTCCCGGCTTCCTTTCGGACTTGGGACGTCCGCTCTAGGTGTCATGGGCAAAGTGCCCCGGCTTCGCACAAGTAAAACATGTGCCTGGGGTCTGACCCGTAGTCGCTCCAGAAGCACAAGAAGAAGGGGTTGAACTTGCGATACCCAAATTTCGCATTAGCCGGCACTTTGAACTCTGTCCTCTTCTCACCAGAGTTTTTCTTTGCTTGCATATTCTTCATATCCTTCTCCAAAGACCGGGCCGTGTTGACCAGGGTCAAGAAGCCCTGTGTCATAGGCCCCGAGAGTAGTAGCCTCAAGTCATCTCTCAGACCTTCATAGAAACAGTTGGTCTTACACTACACATCCGCGAATGTAGAGCTAGCATACCGACCCAATCGAGTAAACACGTGGAGATACTCATCCATGCTACTCTCTCCTTGCACCAACTTCAGGAACTCATTCTCCAAATCTATCCTCTGCGCCAAAGGGAGGTACCTAGCCAAGAATAGTCTCGAGAACTCTTCCATCGAGATGTCCGTCTGTTTCCTTCCTCTCAAGAGATACCGCTCTAAACCTTCCCACCACAGTCTCTGAAATGGGAAACTAGATCTGATATACTCTAGAGGGGGGTGAATAGAGTATATGGTGCTTTTTGAACACAAAGAAAAACTTTTGCAAAGCTTTACAACAATTGTTGTAATGAGTGTGAGCAGGGAAGCAGAAATAAAACTAAACACAAAACTAATCTATGCAGAAACTAAGCACAAAAAAATCTAGGCCAGAAACAAAAAGAAAACATACAGAACCAGATGACACAAGGAATTATAGTGGTTCCCCAAACTTGGGTACATCCACTCTTCTACCATCCTAGGTAGGAATCCACTGCAGGATGAGTTGATCAGGTGTCCTGGGCACCAATGAGCTTTTGATAAGGTGCTCAAAAACCAAATTAGATTTTTTGATCAGGTGTCTTGCCACCAATGAGCTTTTGACAAGGTGCTCAAAAACCAGATTCAAACTTTTGAAGGGAGTTTGAAAAACCCTTTACAGAGTGGGGGTGACAGAGTGATGGCAGTCTTCTCTTTCTCAATCAACTGAGAAGACTAAGTGGATTGATGTCAAAGCTCCCCCTGAGTCCTTGATCTTCAGGAAGATGAGCTTTGCTGAGGGTGATAGGCCTTCAAAGATAGATCTCCAGCAAAAGATGATTTCAGCAAGCTGAAATGTTGAGAGTCTGGAGTCTTGAGATGAACACTTTGAGAGTTGAAGAGATCTGAAGATTTTTTGAAAGCTTGATCTCTCTGATGAGTGTTCTTCAGAATTCTTGTTGACATAAATTTTGAAAAGAGTCTCTGTATTCTGAGTTGTGTGTCCTCTTCTTGTCAATCTCTGTATTTCACCTCTATTTCATTCAAAAAAACATTCTGTCATTTATTCTCTGTGCCATAATAGAATATCACTCTGTCAAAGATAGCCGTTGGTCTGCATTGATTACAACCTTAATTGCATAATTTTTCTGAAGGAAAGTCCACTGAATTGTTCCTTGAAAAATCCCTTGAAACTTGCTCCAGAAGTAAATGAAAACGGCTGGCAGATCTTCTGAATTAAATGCAGAATAACTTCTATCTGATTTAAATTTGAATTCTGAAAGATAACTGAAATCGTCGAACTGAGCTCTGCTATCGTCAAGCTGAGCTCAGCGAACTGGAAAATCCAAGTAGCAAGATAATCGTCGATCTGAGCTCAAAGATCGTCGAACTGAGCTCAGAGATAAGGATCTAATGTAGAGTTAAAATCGTCGACCTGAGCTCACCGATCGTCGAATGGAGTTCGACGATATTGCGAAGTGGAGCTCAGCGATCGTCGAGTGGAGCTCGACGATATTATGAGGTTGAGCTCAGCGATCGTCGAATGGAGCTCGACGATCTACAGAAGTTGAGCTAGACGATCGTCGACCGGAGTTCGACGAATCGTCGTGCTGAGCTCGACGATTAGACTTGGTCTACAGAAAAACTTGGTCTTCAGGGCAGCTTCCAATCCTAGACTTCTAACCCTTAGACTCAATTCTAATTGACCTATTAAGCTATACAGAAGGTCAAACACAGATTCCTAGAGACATAGTGATCCTGACCCAAATTAGTAATAGGGTGTTCCAACAATCTCCCCCTATTTAGGTTAGGATTACTATTTATAGACTTTGGAAGAATCAAATAACATCATACAATCAGAAAAACATGAAAACAATAGCAGCTATACACAATGCAGAAACATCACAGAAAAATGTATAACATGATATCCAGACAGTAGTCAGAAAAACCAAGGATTGTCACCTTACAGAGTTACTTTTTCTCTTTGCCTTTTACCATTTTGATTTCTCTGTTAGGATTCAGGGCTTCTTGTTTGGATCTGGTGTCATCAGCTGCACCCAAATAAATTTGCTTAGTAGCCCTGGGAACCACAGCAGCAGGATGCAATTCCATATATCTTTCTGCATCAAAAAATTTGCTGGAAGCATATATCTCTAATTCCTTCTGTCTTTGTTCTGACATTGTAGAAATATTGGAGGTGTCTAGGCCTTGTTCTTTGGCTTTCTTTATCTGGTCTAATGCAGCCAACTCCTTCATCCTAGCAGTCCAAGCAACAGGATTCTTCTCAGGGTCCTCAAATGGTACAGGTGGCTCATACCTGTTGGAAGAAGTATCTTGAGGAGTCCTGGCAGTCATAGTTTCTTTGAGCTTATAAGGGAATGAACCAGAAGATGTATCAGAAGAAACATGTCCTCCCCTGGAATAAGGGTGCTTCCTGGAATGCCCTTTAGAATAAACTTGAGTCTCTCTTTGATTTCCCCTATATCCTCCTCTCCTAGAGTAAGAGCCCCTAGACTGGCTTTCCCTTTGATAGGTTCTAGCATAGGGTTGGTAGGGAGCCTGGCTTCTAGATGGGGCTTGGCTTGCAGAGCTGCCACCTGCACCTGCATCAGGTGGAGGTGGTGGAGGAGGATGAGGGTGCTTGAACTGGGAGGAGCCCTTCTCATACTTCCTTTTCTTCTTCATTGCTTTTAACTGATTTTTGGAATACTGCATCCAATGTTCATTAATTGGGCAGTTGTGCAGAATATAATAAGGAACATCATTATCATCTATTACTTTGGCAGGTGGAACCCTTCTCATAGCCTTGCTTCTAGCCTTCCTCTTCCTGGCAATAGTGGCAGCAGAGTCATCAGAGTCTGTCTTGAACTCATCAGAGTCAGAACTCTGATCATCATATATAGCATCAATCTTCTTCATAAGATCTTTCTTCAGTTGCATTGCAGCAGATGAGGCAGAAGCAGAAGAGGCAGCAGATACAGAAGCAACATCAGAAACAACACTAGTAACTTTAGGAGAGATGGCAGCAGCAGCTTCAGAAACAACAACAAAATCTTCCACAGGCTCAAAAACAGCAGCCTCTGTCATCAGAAAATCCTGGGATGTGGGCTCATCAGAAACAAGTTGAATTTCAGCAGCAGTTGGAACATTTTCTTCAGCAGTAGTAAAGACAGTTTCAGAAGCAGATACAGCCTTTTCTTTATCAGCAGCAGCAGCAGTCATCACTGAGAGTACAAAAGAGGAAAGAGTGTTGGGGTCACAGCCAGAGAGAGGCACCAGAGCCTTGGACAGATCTTCTGGGGGCTGGACAGCATGTGGCTCTGGGAGGTAGCTGTAATATGCAGTATCAAATGCAGAGAGCAAAGACCTTAGGTCTATTGCTAAGACTGGAGTAGGAGCCTGGACTGGAGCAGCAGCAACAGGAGCAGCAGATTCAAAAACAGCAGCAGCAGCAGGAGCAGAAGCAGCAGCAATAGCAGCATGAAGGCTGGCTTCATAGGGCATCTCCCCCTGCCTGGATGCAGATACCTCTGTATCAAGGCAAACTACTGGAGGTGCTGCCTGAGGAATGAGGGAGGAAAGCCTGGCAGATAGGGCTGCCACTGACTGTTGTAGAGGAGCTAAGGAGGCCTCCATGAGAAGAGAGAGCCTGGGGGCTAGTAGCTCATACAACTTGTCAGCTAAGGCTGACAGATCTACATGCTCAATGGCAGGAGCAGAGGTAGAGGGTATTGGGATGGCTGAGGAAGCGGGAAGTGGAGGGCTGAATGGTGGAGGGATGGATGGCTGAGGTGTGGGGATTGTGAAGATGGAGGACAAGGGTATGGATATGGATGGAGTGAAGGTGGGTTGGTCAAGGATGTGGTGGAGGAGATCTTGGAAAGATGTTGAGGAGGAGGGTAATTCTTGAGGAGAAGAGGGGGAATCATCCATGTAGGATTCATCCAGAAGAGAGAATGATGGTATGGAGGGAGATGATGTGACATCTGGAGGTGGATATGAGAACAAGGGGTGGAATTGGTCTACTGGAGGTGATGAAATGGTTGCTGGAGATGGAATAGATGTTGGAGATGGGCTGGAGATTGTAATGGGAGATGAAACTGGAGTGGTGGATGGAGCTGGAGGTAGGGTTGAACTTGGAGGAGGAGAGGAAGCAGCACCAGCAACAGCCAGGTCTTCTGCAGCAGCAGAAACCTGAGGGGGAGTGACTCTTTGAGTCCTGGTGCCTGAAGGAGCAGTTGAAGAGGGCCTGCTGGGCTTGCTAATTTGCCTGTCCCACTTCCCAAATAGGGCACAGGTGAGTCTCTTGGAGGCATTGATGTGCACTCTAGAGGAGACCAGCAGAGCAGGGCACCTTGCCTGAAGGAAAACTCCAAGAATTCTTCCAAAATTTACAAAGCTTTTATTAATCTTCTTCTTTATCAGGTCAAAGAAGACCTCTCCCCAGTTTAAGCTTTTCCTATCTACCAGAGCTCCCATGAGGCAGAGCTGATGTCTGGAGATGGTATCATGTGCAGAATGCTTTGCCAACAGCACCTTGCCTACAACATCAGCTAGAAACCTGTATTCAACTGACAAGTTCCTCTTAAACAACTTGCTAGGGTTTCCCTCTGGATGACCCATCCTGGCAAGTATATCAGAAAATTCCTCTCCAGATAGTTCAGCAGTGTCTTCACCATTTCTCAAGCCAAAAACCTCTGTTAAAACTGTTGGGGTCAGAGATACCTGGGTTCCAGCAATAGATCCAACTATGGTGTTGTTGTCAAGGTTGTGAGCAGTATAGACCCATTCTTTTATTTCATCTGAGGCAAGTTTGATTCTTGTGGTCATGAGGGCAGACAAATGCTGATCCTTGAATAAACTCAGGATGTCCTGGAAGATTTAATCAGTGGTGTTGAAGGAGTCCAGATCAATGTCAAATCCTGCATCAAACTTCATTGCGGCGAGGACAACAACTGAGACGGCCATGGTACCTGCAAAAACTTAACAAACAAACCGAACAAGCGTAGAACTGTTTGGAGCGAAGAAAATTCTTGCAGAGAAATTGAAAGCGCAAGAGAGAACGACGGCGAAAAATGAGTTTTATATTAGGGTTCGACGTAGAAATAGAAAGATCGTTGAACTCAGTTTGACGATCGAGGCTTCTAAAGGAATCTGAAGAGACTCCAACATCGTCGATCTCCGTTCGACGATCTTGGAAAGTGTCGAGCTCCGTTCGACGATCGTTCAGGGAACAAAATCGTCGAGCGCCGTTCGACGATCGTTGACCAGAAGAGATAGTTCATACTATCTGAGGGGCGCTGAACTCAGTTCGACGATTCTGGAAATCGTCGAACTCCGTTCGACGATCTTTGGGGAAATCATCGAGCGCAGTTCAGAGATCAGAAAATCCTAGACATTAAGAAAAATCAGAATTTTGCCTAGTCTTGGTCAATTTTTAGCTTTCAAAATCTTGGGTATTAATTAAGACTTCCTCCATCTAACATTCCTAACTGATTTAGGAAGAAAGTGTGTTTCTTTTCATCCAAAGGCTTGGTGAAAATATCTCCCCTTTGTAAATCAGTTGAGATATATTACAGTTCAATTTTATTCTTTTCAACATTGTCCCTTAAGAAATGATGCCTAATCTCTATGTATTTTGTCCTACTATGGAGGACTGGATTTTGAGCTATGGAAATAGCACTTGTATTGTCACAAAAGATTTTTGACTTCTCTAAGTTGTAACCATAGTCTAGGAGTTGATTTTGAATCCACAATATTTATGAACAACAACTGCCTGCAGCCATATATTCAGCTTCAGCAGTTGAAGTTGACACAGATGTTTGTTTCTTACAAAACCAAGAGACAAGTCTATCACCAAGGAACTGACAAGTTCCACTGGTGCTTTTCCTGTCAATTCTGCATCCAGCATAATCAGCATCAGAGAATCCAGTTAACTCAAATGCTGAATCTTTTGGATACCAGAGACCTAGATTTGGACAACTTTTAACATATCTGAGAATCCTCTTTACTAATATGAGGTGTGACTCTCTAGGGCTTACTTGGAACCTAGCACATATACATGTAGCAAACATTATATCTGGTCTACTAGCTGTAATATACAGTAAAGAGCCAATCATTGCTTTATATGTTGTCTGATCAACAGGTTTCCCATGTTCATCAGCATCCAATACAGCATTGGTAGGCATGGGTGTTTTCATACAAGATGCCTCAGACATGCCAAATTTCTTAACAAACTCATTAGCATATTTGGTTTGAGAAATAAAGATGCCTTCAGCATGTTGCTTGACTTGCAATCCTAGGAAGAAGGATAGCTCACCCATGCTACTCATCTCAAATTTAGAATGCATTAGATTAGAAAACCTTCTGCACAATTTTGAGTCAGTAGAACCAAAAATGATATCGTCTACATAAATTTGTACTAGTAGGGTATGGGACTTATGGGTTCTAATAAAAAGAGTTTGGTCTACTCTACCCCTGATAAAACCATTTTCTAAGAGAAAGCATGCTAGGGTCTCATACCATGCTCTAGGAGCTTGCTTGAGACCATATAATGCTTTGTTCAGTCAAAAAACATAATCAGGATAAGTTGGAGAGATAAAACCTGGAGGTTGTCTGACATAGACTTCCTCTTTGATGTCTCCATTTAAGAAGGCACTCTTGACATCCATCTGATAAACCTTGAAGCCTTTGTGAGCTGCATAAGCTAGAAATATTCTGATGGCTTCCAATCTTGCAACAGGTGCAAAGGTCTGGTCGTAGTCAATTCCTTCTTCTTGAGAATATCCCTGGGCAACTAGCCTTGCCTTGTTCCTTATTATTACTCCTTGATCATCCAGTTTATTTCTGAATACCCATTTTGTTCCAACAATGGAATGATCCTTTGGCTTTGACACTAGTTCCCATACTTTGTTCCTCTCAAATTGATGCAACTCCTCTTGCATTGCAATGATCCAGTGTGGATCTTGCTCTGCATCTTGAATGGACTGAGGTTCAATTTGAGAAAGGAAGCAGGTGTGCAACAGGTTTTGGTTGACCTGATTTCTGGTTTGCACACCAGCTGAGAGTTCTCCAATTATTTGGGTAATTGGATGGTCTCTTGATGTTACTAAATCAACAGGGGGTGTTGATTGTTCACCAACCTGTGTTGTTGTTTCCTCTTGTGGTACAACAACTGGCTCTTCAAGCTGAGCTTCAATGTGTTGAGCATTCCCTTCATCTTCACTGCTTTCATCTTCTTGAGCAACATGTAACTTGTTCATATCTTCAACTAGAGAGTGTTCCTGCAAAGGTTCTATGGTAGAAGAAATCTTCTCCTTGAAAGATATGTTAGTTTCATCAAAAGAAACATGAACAGATTCCTCAATTTTCAAAGATGATTTATTATATACCCTATAGGCCTTGCTGATCATGGAGTATCCCAGAAACACTCCTTCATCAGCTTTGGCTTGAAATTTTGCTAAATATTTCTTATCATTATTGTGAATATAGCAAGTGCAACCAAAAATTCTGAAATAGTCAACTTTAGGTTTCTTCCCTTTGAGTAATTCATAGGGAGTCTTTCCCTTCAGTTTATGTATCAGACTCCTGTTCAGCACATAGTTGGAGGTGTTCACTGCCTCTGCCCAAAAGGATAGAGGTAGATGAGCATCTGACAACAATGTAGTGGCAGATTCAATAAGGGTTCTATTTTTCCTTTCAGCTACCCCATTTTGTTGAGGAGTTCTAGGAGCTGAGAAAGTGTGCCTGATCCCTTCACTCTGACAGAACTCTTGCATAAGAAGAGAATCAAACTCTGTCCCATGATCACTTCTGATCAGGGCAATGTGAGTATTGAACTCAATCTGTATACATTTGAGAAACTCTGTCAGACACTTAAAGTTATCAGACTTCTTCCTTAGAAAGAACACCCAAGTGAATCTAGAGAAGTCATCTACAATTACTAAAGTGTAGGATTTCCCTCCTAGGCTTTGTACTGTGATGGGTCCAAATAGATCCATGTGTAACAGATACAATATCCTAGGTGAATCACTCTTATTAAGTGACTTAAAACTGTTTTTAGTTTGCTTGCCTAATTGACAAGCCTTGCATAGTCCTTCCTTCTTGTAGGGGCCAGAAGGTAGTCCTCTAACAAGGTTGTCCTTGGAGAGCCTAGCAATAGTTCTAAGGTTTAGGTGTCCTAGTCTCTTATGCCATAACACATTTGGTCTACATACTGAATTAAATAAACAGATATCTATAGAAGTTGAAAGAAAATCTACTAGGTAGATGTTACCTTTCCTTTTACCTGTCAACACAGTTGTGTTGTCCTCTGACTTGATTTTGCATAAGGTTTTGCTGAAGGTCACCTGGTACCCTTCATCACATAGCTGACTGATGCTGATTAGGTTGTGCTTCAGTCCTTCCACATATGCTACCTTCTTGAAGGTTACTGAACCAATCTGGACTGCACCATATCCTTTAGTTTGTCCAAAGTTGGAATCACCAAAGATAACTTTGGGTCCAAGCTTGGCTCTAAAGGAATTGAGGTTGTCCTTGTTCCCTGTCATGTGCTTAGAGCACCCACTATCCAAATACCATTGCTGGTTAGATGTTGGATAGGTCTTCACCTGCACAAAAAATAATTCACTTGTTTTTGACCCAGTTTACCTTGGGCCTAGGTTGATAACCTCTAAATTCAGAAATGAAAGACATCCCTGGCTGACTCTTATATCCTTCAGGATGATATCTCCTTGGAGGTATAATCCATTCAGTATAAGGGTTAAAGGTTTGGGATGAAAAACCCTCAGGATTCAATTTTGACTTGCCTTTGAAAAAATTTCCAGAGCTCTGACCTCTGTTCGACGATCTTGGAGCTGAGTTCGACGATCTTGGGTCAGATCGTCGAGCTCCGTTCGACGGTCGACTATGGGTGAGGTCAGGTATATGAGATCGTCGAGCTTCGTTCGACGACTTTGGTTGAGATCGTCGACCAGCGTTCGACGATTTTCCCTGAGATCGTCGAGCTGCGTTCGGCGATCGTCGATCTTCATTCGGCGATCGTCGAGCTTCGTTCGACGATTTCTGCTGGGACTTAAATTTCTGAGGCAGATCAGAATTTTTCCTGGCAACCTCTACAACTCCCTTTCCCTTGCTAGAAATAAACTTGATGGGAGTTGTTAGGACTATAGGTTGGCTGGATGAAGCACCCAAGCCCAGTGTACTGTTAAGTCTAGAGTTCACTGTGCTTGTGATGTCCATCAGCTTGATGTTTCTCCCATTAAGGGATTCTTCAAGCTTCTTGGCCTCAGAGAGCTCACTTTTCAGTGTAGCTATCTGTTCCCTACAGTTCTCCAACTCCTGAGAGAGTTTGAGGTTTTCTGACTTTAAAACATTTTGTTCAGATAATTGATTTCTGAGAGAGATGATCTCTTTCTCAGACTTTAGCAGGTCTAAACATAGTGCTTTAAATTCAGATTTAAAATCTTCTGAAGTAAAATCAAAAGAGCTGATTACCTGATCTTCTTCAGGTTGAGTCTCTGAGTCTGACTCTGACTCCTCTTCCTCTGAGTTGTGTTGTGAGGCATTGATTGCCATCATGCAGAACTCCTTTTCCTCTGCATCATCCTCATCATCACTAGAGCTGGAAGAGGCTTCTGACTCCTCTTCAGTCTCACTCCAGGATTCAGCAACAAATCCTTTCCTTGTATGCTTATTTTTGCTGGAAGAAGGTTTGCTATTGCCACTCCTTTTAGGAGTCTTTCTCCTTTCTTCTCTCTTTTTTGTCCCTTCTGTTCCTTGTTCTTGTTCTCTGGACAGTCAGGAACTATATGCCCTGGTTTCTGCAACCAAAGCAAATAATGTCTTTGTTATTGCCAATGGACTTGTCATACCTTGGCTTGTCCTGCTCCTTGTATGATCTTCTTCTGAAGTCCTTTCTGGCCATCTTATAGAATCTTTTGGCCAGCAAGCTGAGAAGTTCATCATTGCCTGTTCCTTTTTCTTCAGGCAGATCTTCAGTTGCCTTAAATGCTATAGTCTTCTCCTTTCTTGTGGCTGGTGAAGCAGCCTTCTGTTCTTCCTCTCTGTTCTTTATGAGTAGCTCATAAGATTTGAGCTTACCCAACAAGGCTTCAGTGGTGATCTCATTCAGACTTCTAGGCATCTTTAATTGGCCAGATTCTTGAATCCCAAGTGCTGGGAAAGCACATTAGGATCTTGTCATTAAGTTCTGTCAGTGAGATCTCTTTGTCTAATGTCCTCAGTTCACTGACAATTAGACTCAGTCTGTTGTACATATCTCCCACTGACTCAGTCTCTCCCTTCTTGAAGTTCTCATATTGGGAGATGAGATGGGATCTTCTGTCCTTTCTCTCATCAGCTGAGCCAGAGACAATTTCTGAGAGCTTGTCCCAAATCTCCTTGGCTGAATTACATTCAGCTACCTTTTGAAAAATGTCATCTGACATTGTCTGAGCTAGAATGTTCATTGCCTTGGCATCAGCTACTTTCCACTTTTTGATGTCAGCATCTGTTCCTGATGGAGGTGGAACAGCATTTGTACTTGTGCTTTCTGGGGGTCTTGGACACACTGTCAAAACAGAATTAAATATATCTTCGTCAATAGAATTCATGTAGAGTCTAATCCTTGCTTTCCAAAGTGCAAACTTTGACAGATTGCACACTAGGAGGTCTGGTGCTTGCATAATCTTTGTTTTGGGCCATGATTTGTGCAAACTAAATCTAATAATAAAATATAACAGAAGGATCTAGTTTGGGATCTTGGGGTTCAGGTGTTAGCCTGTACAACCACCAAGGTATGGTATGTTTAACCAACCTCCCTCTGATACCAATTGAAAGGGGAAACTAGATCTGATATACTCTAGAGGGGGGTGAATAGAGTATATGGTGCTTTTTGAACACAAAGAAAAACTTTTGCAAAGCTTTACAACAATTGTTGTAATGAGTGTGAGCAGGGAAGCAGAAATAAAACTAAACACAAAACTAATCTATGCAGAAACTAAGCACAAAAAAATCTAGGCCAGAAACAAAAAGAAAACATGCAGAACCAGATGACACAAGGAATTATAGTGGTTCCCCAAACTTGGGTACATCCACTCTTCTACCACCCTAGGTAGGAATCCACTGCAGGATGAGTTGATCAGGTGTCCTGGGCACCAATGAGCTTTTGATAAGGTGCTCAAAAACCAAATTAGATTTTTTGATCAGGTGTCTTGCCACCAATGAGCTTTTGACAAGGTGCTCAAAAACCAGATTCAAACTTTTGAAGGGAGTTTGAAAAACCCTTTACAGAGTGGGGGTGAGAGAGTGATGACAGTCTTCTCTTTCTCAATCAACTGAGAAGACTAATTGGATTGATGTCAAAGCTCCCCCTGAGTCCTTGATCTTCAGGAAGATGAGCTTTGCTGAGGGTGATAAGCCTTCAAAGATAGATCTCCAGCAAAAGATGATTTCAGCAAGCTGAAATGTTGAGAGTCTGGAGTCTTGAGATGATGTTGGCCTTGAACACTTTGAGAGCTGAAGAGATCTGAAGATTTTTTGAAAGCTTGATCTCTCTGATGAGTGTTCTTCAGAATTCTTGTTGACAGAAATTTTGAAAAGAGTCTCTGTATTCTGAGTTGTGTGTCCTCTTCTTGTCAATCTCTGTATTTCACCTCTATTTCATTCAAAAAAACATTCTGTCATTTATTCTCTGTGCCATAATAGAATATCACTCTGTCAAAGATAGCCGTTGGTCTGCATTGATTACAGCCTTAATTGCATAATTTTTCTGAAGGAAAGTCCACTGAATTGTTCCTTGAAAAATCCCTTGAAACTTGCTCCAGAAGTAAATGAAAACGGCTGGCAGATCTTCTGAATTAAATGCAGAATAACTTCTATCTGATTTAAATTTGAATTCTGAAAGATAACTGAAATCGTCGAACTGAGCTCTGCTATCGTCGAGCTGAGCTCAGCGTACTGGAAAATCCAAGTAGCAAGATAATCGTCGATCTGAGCTCAAAGATCGTCGAACTGAGCTCAGAGATAAGGATCCAATGCAGAGTTAAAATCGTTGACCTGAGCTCACCGATCGTCGAATGGAGTTCGACGATATTGCGAAGTTGAGCTCAGCGATCGTCGAGTGGAGCTCGACGATATTATGAGGTTGAGCTCAGCGATCGTCGAATGGAGCTCGACGATCTACAAAAGTTGAGCTAGACGATCGTCGACCGGAGTTCGACGAATCGTCGTGCTGAGCTCGACGATTAGACTTGGTCTACAGAAAAACTTGGTCTTCAGGGCAGCTTCCAATCCTAGACTTCTAACCCTTAGACTCAATTCTAATTGACCTATTAAGCTATACAGAAGGTCAAACACAGATTCCTAGAGACATAGTGATCCTGACCCAAATTAGTAATAGGGTGTTCCAACAGTCTCACATCACCGTCCAACAGGAATGTAGCTATAGTGGTCATCTACCACTCCTCCGTTTCAGTAGCTCTCAGGACTCTCTTCACTTGGGAGAGACAGTATTCAGCTTGAGATGGGGTTCCCAACCCCGAGAACATAGGAGGATTAAAGCTCATAACGTGCTTGAGCTGCCATTCAGTTGCTCTCCTAGGCACCAAAGGCTCCACCATTACCTGCTCCACTCTTCTCGGTTCATCCCTTTGAAGCGCTACCTGCTCCATAGTAGGAGCGGGTTGCTGCATTTGCCTTCGAGGTTGCGCATTGATCATGGCAAACACTGCGTTGGCCACCAATCATATGGTTTCAATCGAGGGAGGTGTTGCAGGAGCATCATTTGGTGCACTACTAGCCTCAGAAAATGGACGTTCTGACGGCCCTACACCGCTTCTGGTCACCTATAGTTGTACAAAACCTCATTAAGCGACCAAGCAAAATTGTAAAATGCAATTATAGGAACAAGTAGGTTCCTCAAACACGTGTATTTTCATTCCTAAGTGGACATTCATGGGTTCTTTTGATATTATAACGATGACGCACACACATGTGCTCACCACCCCTTAAAACGAATTCGCCCACGAATTCCTTTTAAGCCTGACAGAAACCAGTAGTCTGATACCAAATTGTAACACCCACTATCCGTCACATAGCATATAGCAATAGGTCCGGTCGGGGCCCGACGCCATATACCACAGACAGATCGGGTGGTTACTCAATGGAATATCATCCAACTAATAACCAACGTCCTACACAGAGTCATTCTAGAGGAAGCAATTATTAAAAGTTGCCAATTAAAGAACCCAGCCACAAGCATGAATGTCCACTACAAAACCCAATAGGAATGAGGTACCATACACAAGTACAATGGCCTTAAGGCCTTACAATTGTTTACCTAAATAAAATGTGTCTTCCATACCACGGCACGCAGGCCGGTCACACATGAATAAACAGGTAAACACTCAAAACTATGCCTTCGAGGGCCGGCTCAGCAACTTGGTCTTTAGCCTGCTATTTACCGCTCGGCTCCGGCGCACCTGCAAGAAACAATCCACCACAACGGTGGCAAACAAAAGCAACGGTCAGCTATGCTGACCAGATTATAACGATCTCGCCCCGATAGTCGGGGCGGCGATGCTCTTTACCTGCACTTTGTTAGCATAATCAAGCAGTATAGTGAATAAACACTTCATCCCAGGCATGGGCAGTCACAGCCTCACACCCCGTGCTCTCAGAGCACATTCTCGGTGAACACGGTCAAAGTCCGCTGACACACCACCGCCCCTTGGATGGCAATATCTAGTGAGCATTTGGTCTTTCTAGCCACTGCCTAAGAACCTCCATCTATGCCAACAGTGAGTACCACGTACTTTAGGTCTCTTTAACCAAACCACATAGATCGGGTATGGTTCCGCCTAACCCGTTGCTCACATCGCAACGTAAACTTAAGCCGCCTGCGCGGGTCAAGCTTCCCCGAGTCCCATTTCATCACACACTTACACATAACCCGGTTATGTTCAAGTTGGCTCCCAGGCCACCATGATGGAAGAATCACGCATATGCCCAGTTTTCCGGGTGCACCTTGGAGTTAATCCCCAAGGCTCCCTGTTGTAATCTATCACGTAGAAAACCCGAAAAACAAACATTCGCACTTAGTCTTCTCCGGCCATTCATGCAATGCAACATCACCGATCCAGACCAACTTGTCCGGGTAGGCTTCACACATCATGCCTATATTCGTTCTCGATTACAGACTCTACATGTAGACAACAGGGACTATTCATGTCTACCCGAAGGAACGCCTCAACTCACCGCATACTCGTGAGAGAGTTCTTCCTATGCAAAGAAAAAGAGGACTTCACATGTCCTAGGTTGAGAATCATTACCATAGCATTTTTCCTTGGCGCCATGGAAATGTATGCAGATGGAAAGCACCGCAATCACCTTGCCTCCGTATATCTGAAGTCGGCTCGCGATTTGGAGCTCCGAAGCTCCGCCGGTGACCAAATATAGCCTCCTTTCTACTTCCTTGCTCTCCCCTCTCTCTAGACTTTAGAAAGAGACTAAGTGAAAGAATTGAGGGATTTTAAACCCTATCCCCGAGTATATCCCAGCAGGAACAACCCCCAGCCATCGGATCCCAAAATAAATAAATGAACGGCCACGATCCGGAGCTGAAATGCAAAATCTGGGCCGAACACGGCCTGTGACAAGCCCGTGTCTAGGGCCGTGTTCCCCATTCGCCGCCAAAACCGACGCATCCCGAAATACACACGGGCACCCGACATGCCCGTGTTTGAACTGACATACCCGTATCATCCTGTACACGCCCATGTCCCCAGGCGTGTTCCTCCATCGACACAGGACCAACACCAACCCGAGAAGCACACGGGTCTTGGACATGGCCGTGTACCATTTGACACGCCCGTGTCTATCCTACACAGCCCGTGTTCCAAAACTGTTTGTCTCCAAAGAAGCAGCCTGGTTTCAACCTGAGAAGGACATGGCCTGGCACACGCCCGTGTATCACGCCGTGTTTGCTGCTCGACGATTGTCGACTCCAAAATTCATCGACCTCTCTGCCAAATCGTCGAGACGAGCATGACACGCCCCTAGGACACGCTCGTGTCCCAGGCCGTGTGCCCCCTACCAAATTCCAAACTTGGCTCAAAACGCCTCTCGTCGCTCTTTTGAGTTTCAGGGTATTACACGTACAGTCCATATCTACTGCTGAAGGTCGCCTTCAGGATGTCCACCTCCTGAATGCGTAGCTGGTAGTACCCCGATCACAGGTACAACTTTGAGAACTAATGAGCTCCCTCTAGCTGGTCAAATAGCTCGTCTATCCTTGGCAAGGGATACGTATTCCGGACCGTCAGCCTGTTCAGGGCCCGGTAATCAATAGACAACTGAAGTGTCCCGTCCTTCTTTTTGACGAATAGCATCAGAGCTCCACATGGTGAAGAGTTAGGCCGGACAATCCCGGATTCCACTAAATCTTGAAGCTGGCTTCGAAATTCCACAAACTCCTTCGCGGCCATTTGGTAAGGAGCTCTAGATATCGTCTTAGCCCCCAGTATGAGCTGAATCTGGAAGTCCTTCTCCTGGTGTGGGGGTAGCCCTGATAGCTTCTCCGGAAATACATCGGCAAAGTCCCGCACCACTGGAATATCTGAAATAGAATCCCTGGCAACGACCATCTCGAAAAGAACCTAATAAACTTTGTCTCCCTACAGGTGGGCCTTAACGGCCTGCACATACAATAATAATATGTGGGGGGGGGGGGGGCTGGTATAATACCTTCGATAATAATAAAGGAGACCTCGTGCCTCACGGTGATCCTATTCACCAAGCAGTCAATCTTGGCATGGTTCGAGTGCAACCATGTCATGCCCAGGATCAGATCATAGTCGGGCATCCTCAGGATCATCGTTGGTGCCTCAAATGCCTTCCCGCTGATCTCCTCCTCCATTTTGCAATGAGAAGAGGTCATTAGCTCTGATCCATCGGGTAGACGCACCCTCATCATCTTTCCTGTGAATTGCTCCACGCTTGCCAGTCCTTTCACGAAATCTTCTGACACAAATGGGTGTGAAGCACCGGTGTCGAATAGTGTGTGAGCGAGCTTGCCGCTGATGAAAACCATGCCTGATGTAATTAAGTGTCTTAGCGTTCTAGTTATAGTTTTTCTTTTCTTATTTTCTATCTAGTCTATGTCTATGAAAACTAGTTCTTAGGAAGGAAGGAATTTAAATGTACTAGCATACCTGCTATAACCTGATTCGGGTTCAGGGGTTGTGCCAGATCTAGAGCAAACACCTGCTCCATCTCTGGCCTATGACATCTACCCTAATATCCCTGTCCTCGGTCGTGTCCTCGACCACCAAACTGTCGAGGAGGTGGTGCTGTAACGCCCCCACCTGTCACATGACATATAACGGTGGGTCCGGCCGGGGCCTCACGCCATATCTCACAGACAAGCGAAGGAATCACGTGTGGAAATCAAAATCGACGCGTATCCTTAACTCATCCATTCTAGCGCAGCATTTTTTTGTTAACATGAACTCAAACCAGAATGTCCACCAATATATAAATACCACATTTATATATCGCACAACACCAGGAATGTATACAACCCACACACCCTGGACTTATGGCCTTACAGGTTCCTATTTTACATAACATTCATTTCGTACATCGACACGCAGGTCGGCCACACATGAAATCCAAACACTACTCTTCGCATGGCCTTCAAGGGCCAACAGTAGCAAGCTAGCCATTCCACTTATTCATTTCAAGCCGCGGCACCTGCAATGAGGCATCCACCAAAAAGCGGCAAAACAAAGTAACGGTCAGCATTTGGCTGACCCATTATAACGACCCTACCCCCTACCCGGGGTAGTGGTTCCTTCCCTGCATACAGTGCTATCATCTATCATCAAGTATCATCAAACAGCATATGTATATCATTTTCTTTATCCCGCTAGCAAACACATGACATCACAAACGCTGGAATCCACCAGATGTTCCGTGCACTCAGGGCACCTTCTTGGCGTACCGAAATCCACCAGTCATACACCGCCGATTCGAGGTTTTAACTTGTTGGTTGACCGACCCTAGTCCACCAGTCTCGCAAGCTGGCGACATCCCGCCCAAACCACACAGAGGTACAACCTCACAGCATCCAACAACCAGAGTAGGTCGACCCACAACATGTGGTGTAGCACGCCGGGTTTATCCAAGCTCCCCAGTCAATGTCTACCCATCGACCCCCCTCCTATCCGATCGACCCACACTATGTGGTGCAGCAAGCCGGGTTTAACTCGGCTCCCCAAGCATTGCCACCAATCGATCCCTCTAACTAACTAGATCAACCCACCCTAGTGGTGTAACAGGCCGGGTTTATCACGAGCTCCCCAGGCGTGCTACCAATTGATCATATCACAACCAGGAGCTTTGCCAAAGCCTCCTCACAAACAGCATCACATCCAGACATTCATCACAAGAGAAAACCATTTGCATCTCATCAAATCCACGGAGTCTTCTCCTGTTTACCCATGAACATCACCAATCCAGACTACCGGTCCAGATGGGCTTCACACAGCATGCCTATGCCGTACTCCATATTTCCGGCTCTAAATGCAGACTCAACAAAGGAATCACTTCACGGATATCCATCTCTTGGTGGAGGATTCCAAGCACATGCATAAAGGAAGGACTTCGATGTCCAAGAAGGAGATCGTTACCCTTGAAGACCGCTTCGGCGCCATGAAGTAGCCGGATGGAAATCACCGCCTCGGCTTCGCCTTCACGAATCCGCTCTCGGATCTTCGCTCCGCACTCCGCAGCTCATCCAGCAGCTGGTAGACTCCTCCCTTCCCTCTTGCCTTAGCCTTTCTTCCTCCCTTTCTTAAAAGAAATGAAGAAGAAGAAGAAGAAAAGAGGGATTAAATCCCCTTTTGCTCGGCCTTCACATGACCTGGACAGAGCCCAACCATTGGATCCAGGAAGAGGGAAACAAACGGCTCAGATTTGGCCAGAAAAGCTTGAACACGGCCTGACACGCCCTGTGACACGCCCGTGTCACAGGCCGTGTCCCTCTAAGCGGCAGTCAACCGACTCAAAACCAACAGTACACGACCATGGGACACGCCCGTGTTCCATGCCGTGTCCCTGACACGCCCTCAGACACGCCCGTGTCGGAGGCCGTGTGCCTCAACGAAAATAATCCCAAAACAACCCGAGACTTCACACGGCCTGGCACACGCCCGTGTTCCTGGCCGTGTGCACCTGGACACACCCGTGTCCCGCAAACACGCCCTAGCTCGAAACGTCGAGTTGAGTTCGACGACCACTGACACGCCCTGTGACACGCCCATGTCACAGGCCGTGTCCTCACTCGACACTCGACACTCGACGATCGTCGAGCCAAAATTCGTTGACATCCAGGCCGATCGTCGACACGGCCCCGACACGCCCTGCGACACGCCCGTGTCGCAGGCCGTGTTTGCTGTGTCGACTCCAAATTTCGTCGACTTCACGACTCGACACTACCCAGGCCTGACACACCCTGGGACACGCCCGTGTCCCAGGCCGTGTCACCCATGCCTGAACCCAATTTTGCTCAAATTGATCCGCTTGACTTCGGGGTGTTACAATCCTCCCCCCCTTCAAATAATTTCGTCCTCGAAATTTGACTCCAATCAGCCACAACATCATCAAAGCTTACACCCCAAGCCTCCGCACAAACTAACAAACATCCAACACAAACAAACAGCCCTAACTTCCACTTGTACACATTCAGCCACAGAAGACCTCAAAACAAAACAACATAATTGATTTATCGCCTCACAATCACAAGTGCACCAAGTGTTTAGCAAGATGTCCACCAGCTGTTATTCATCACAATTATAGATATAAACATAGTTTACATACACCACCATGGATAATCCATCAAGGTACGATCCTGTCATAGCATCCAAAGGAGCTACTTCATGAGTCATCTCCGCTCAGCCTCCCGATTTTGAAATTCGCGATTAAGAGACAACTGAAACACCCGAGGCTGAATTTCGCCAACTGAGCTTTGCGGCTCTTGCACGTCCATAGCATGCAATCGTGGTTGTGTCCGGGGTGCAGATGACTCGGCCACTACTTTTCCCTTTTCTTCATATGACGCACCTATCTTTTTCTCACTCCCTGGAGGGGCATTCCGACAAAATTGGTGATGAGAGTTGAAAGAACTCCATAGTTAAGCGTGCTCGGGCTGGAGTAGTACTGGTATGGGTGACCTCCTGGGAAGTCCCGTAGTGCAGGCTTGACTATCGAGTTTACCTCATGAAAGGGAGGTTGTGGCCACCAACAACCCGCCTGTGGATGGTGAGGGGTTGGGGTGCTTGGGCTGCAGCCCGATAGCGTCGCCTAGAGCGGAGCCGTGACGCTATCACATTGGATCGGCTAGGGGCGTTACAGGTGAACCCTGAAGTGCTGGTGGGGGTGCTTGCCTCATGGGACAATTCATCTTAAAATGTCCTGGCTGATTGCACTAGAAGCATACCGGTGCCTGCTCTGTTGTCCTCGGTATCTCTAGTATCTGTAAGGGCTGGGGAGCCAATACCCCGTAGTTCCTCTACTCATCTCTAATCTCCTGACCGGGTTGATCCCCGTTCCTTCTTTCCTAATGACCTGACCTCGAGGACGGTCTCTATGACCTCCAATCACTACATCGTCAGGCGGTCTCTTCTGGCTCTTGACTATAAGCTGAACTGCTTCCCTTTTCTTAGCCATTTCCAAAATCCTAGCCATGCTTCCCTTGGAGACAAAGAGGAGTGTCTGTCTCATGTCATCGTGCAGCCCCTTATAGAACCTCCTAACATAGCCAGCATCATCCAACTAATAAGAGTCCGCATAGCGTGCTAGTTGAATAAACTCCTGGTAATACTCCAACACTGTCCTGTTATAACACCCCAAATACCAAAGTTGGGTTTAGGTTGGGCGACACGGCCTAGGACATGGTCGTGTCCCAGGGAGTGTCCGGCTCGGGTTGAGCAGCTTGTCAAGTGCTCGACAAAATGCGCTCGATGAAGTTTTCGGGAGGGAACACGCCCTGCGACACGGGCGTGTCACGGGGAGTATCCACCTTTGGTCGATGAACATTACTCGAGTAGATGCGCTCGACAAATCCTTGAGAGAGAGGGTACACGGCCTGTGACACGGGCGTGTCACATGGCCGTGTCCCACTCTGTAGCTACTCGAGTGGGTCTCGAGAGGGTATCTCGAGTAGGTCGTCATTGTCTGAAGTACGGATAAGACACATGCGTGTCAGACATGTGACACGGGCGTGTCTTGACCAACTACTCGAGTAGTTGTCTCGAGTTGGTTTCAAATGTCTTAAGTAAGGGGCTCGAGAGCTGGACACGAGCATGTAAGCCATATGACATGAGCGTGTCCCGTTCAATTACACGAGTGGTTCTCTTGAGTGAGTCTCGAGTGGGTCTCGAGATCCAGACACGGGCGTGTCTGAAGGAACACGGCCTGTTAAACAGGCGTGTCACATGGCCGTGTCCCGTTCTGGATAAGTCCGTCGTGTGTCGCTTAAACTACAAGCCCTGTGACATGGGCGTGTCACAGGGCGTGTCAGACCCGAGATGGCCGTTTTCAGGAAAAATTGTGGCTGTCCATTTCCTTTAGCTAGGATCCGATGGCCCAGAATTCTCCCTGCTGCTTTAAGGGAGAAAACGAAGAGATAGCTCTCCTTATTGATTTTGGCCATTATCATTCTAAAAGAGTTAGAGAGAAGGAAGAGCAAGGAGGAGGAGGAGGAAGAGGAGAAAGGATCCAACTACTAGTGGAGCTTGATAGTTCCGAGCTAAGGTTCGAGGCCATATTTGTGGAGCACAAGCTGCTGCAGTGCTTTCCAGTCGCTAGAATTCCATGGCTCCGGAATAATTGTCAAGGGTAATGATCTTCCTTCTTGGACATGTGGAGTTGATAAGTCTTTATTTATAGTTATTTTTATATATTTTTTATTTAATAAATTATAATAGTTTATTTAGTTTATTTTAATATTTATGTTAAAATACCTTGTTTTATTATTTCTGTTTTATTTGGGCTGCAGATAACAAATTGGAGCATGCTAGGCTGGTCAGCAGAACAGACAGAGCAATCCTGGAAAAATCAACTTTTCACGGCCATGTCACGGGCGTGACCTTCATGTCACGGGCTGACATGTGGTCGTGACCCATAGAGGAATTTCAGAGGGCAGGACATGACATTTTAAAGCTACATGCCCTGGTCACTGGCGTGACCTATGGGTCATGGGCGTGACTAGAAGGCATAACCTATGGGTCATGGGCGTTACCTTTGGGTCACGGGCGTGTACTTCTTTTTGGTCAAACTCTTTTCTTATCGTTTCGAGTTATCTTTGATTTATTAGCTTCGATTTCGATCTAAGATCCGTATCCTAAATGATCGAGAGGTTGCGGATACGGGGAGATCACTCAAAGATAAAAGACGTTGATTGTAATTCTTGAGAGAGGACGACATAACTCTTCCGGATTGGAGTAAAATCCAATAGAGGGGTTCACCTCCTAAAGTAGGCATAGGTGTTTCGACTGACCGAGAGGTCTTAATCGATCAACCTAAGTTTAGTTGAGAGCATATTCTCGAGAGAGGCGTTTTCGTATTTTAGGAACCTCCATGGTCTAAGCGAATAATCTAGAAGTTTGCCCTTAAGATAAGTTTATTTTATTTCAATGTTAGTCTAGATCAAGTGTGTTCTTTTATTCAATTTTTCTAGCTATAGTTTAATTTACTTATTTTATTATGAGATAAAATAATATAATTTGCGTGAGTAGAAGTACTCAACAGGCCCCGAGTCTAATACGACATTTCCTATACTATATTTCGATAGGTACACTTGCCTATTTCGAGATTATAGTTTGGATATATTTTTAAAACTATAAAATTCCTCATCAAGTTTTTGGCGCCGTTGCCGGGGACTATTTTTGTTGATATTTAGAAAACGCAAATTTTATTACTTTTATCATTCTCTTTCTCTACCCCAATTCTCCTTTTGATTTTCTTTTTCATTCACTTCCATTATGTAAAGGTTGTTTTATTTTCTTTTTACATTAAAAAAATGTTATCTTAGTTGGCCGCTAAAATTGTCAGGCTTCAAAATCAATTTGATCTTTTGAAAGCCGCAAAACAACGCCAAAGTGTTTGTTATTATTGTGGTGGTTCGCATCGAAGTGAGTATTGTTATATTTATAATTATAATTCACGGCTCCCATATGAAAATAAAATTGAATATAATTATGAAAATAACTATTCTCACTTTTATGATAATTCTTTTTCCAATTTTCAAGAAAATAATTTTTCCAATTCCTTTAATTTCCATGAAAATAATTTTTCAAATTTAAACGAGAATACTTATTTTGATTTAAATAATTTTTCTTCTACCTCGGACGTTTGTTTTCCTTATTCGCAAGATCAACCAGAAAACTTTTCCGAGTTATGAGAACAATTATTTAGATCCAAAGTTTTGTTTTTCTTTTAGCACACCACAATCACTTTCTTCTAATTTTGGGGACTTTACGCAATTCATTGTTGATCCTCCCCAAAATTTAGAAGAAATTATTTCTTGTTCTAATGATTCTTCAACCCCTCCAAATAGTTCACCTAGTACGGAACATGAATCTTCATGTGCCCCCTTGGTGACTTATTCGGAAGAGGAGGAAGTATTATTATATCAAGAATATTTTAAAGTTATGGGCACACCGGGTGAAATAGACGAAAAATAGGTTTCTTCTCCTATTTCTCCCGATTTTCATTCTCCTCATGAATTTTCAACCTCCACTTATGTATTTTTAGAAATTGAAATTCATGAAACTATAGTGCCCAGTACTTTTCTTTTAGATAATAACTATATTTTAGAAAATACACAACCTATACCTAATCATATAACTTCGCAAGAACCTCCTCCTTGCGAAGATTTTTCTGACGCGCTTACTTTTGATTTTTCTTTAACAAATGAATTTCATGAAGATGATGAGCCGTTGCAATCACACGTCGTCAATGATCCATTTGCCTCTCATCTACACAAATTCATGATGGGCCCGCGAACAGACTCTTACTGTGGTTGGTTCGGTGAGTCGATCGCCGCGGGCTTGCTCGGGTAGGCAAGTGCACCTATCGCAAGTAGTACTCGATATTCGGGGGAATACCGAGGTCGTATTGTTCTCGGGGTCGTGTTGACTATTCTTACTCCTCCGGGAGGACTATTATTTTACTGAAAGTAAGGTGGATTTTTTTACTTAATAAAAGACGGAAAAGCAAAGGAGCGAAAAAACGATTTAGAAAATGTTCGATGAAGGGTTAACGCTCGGCATCGAATCAGATTAAGACTAAAACAATTTTTAATAATAAAAAGACTTAGTTTTCAAATTAATAATAAGGCAACTTGGCCGTGGAGGTTCCACAAATGTGAGCTCACCTAGCTATAGGGATATCGCTCACCTAAACGTTAAGAGTATTCGACCGAACGTTAGTCCGACGAAGGATTCCTCTTAACGCCCGCTTTAAGCTAAGAACCCCGCTATTGGGTGGGGAACCCAATCCGGTAGAATTACGCTTGTCCTCTCTCGAGGGTATGCACGCAACTCTATTTACCCAGGGGTGATCGGTCCATATGCATGGCCTTTCGGCTAGCTAGCATATGGACTACGGAAATACGGCCCACACATCGATATGTGGTCCTACGCGTCGTAAACCGGGGTAAACCTTAAGTGCTTAAATTAAAATGAAAATAAAGAGCTTCAATTATTATAAATCATTTTAAATGTCCCAATGCACTGCGATGCCGAGGCTTATAGCGATTAGCCACACATCGGTATGTGGACGGCTTATAATTTAGTGAGGCGCTAGTTCGAAATTAAACACTAAACGTTTATAAGAAGGGGACACAAGAAAAATAACAACATTTAGAAAACTGAAAAACTAGCTAAAACAAGAACTCACGCACACTCCAAATTATAAATTAAAAAGGAACTAAGTTACACATAAAAGAAATTTGCATTTTTCAAATTTGCGAGTCCCACTCAAACGAGTGTGGGCGGTAAATAAAAGCTGAAAATTGCAAGTCCTACTCAAACGAGTTGGACTGAAATGAAAGCGAGTCCTACTCAAATGAGTAGGAGAAAATAAATGCGATTACAGGGCTAAAAGGTCCGTCCATTAAACTCAAGTGAGTAGGCGGAAAAATAAAGAAAGAAAAATTACAAATCCTACTCAAACGAGTAGGCGGGAAATAAAGTCCGGCCATTAAACTCAAGTGAGTAGGCGGAAAAATAAAGCAAGAAAATAACAAGTCCTACTCAAACGAGTAGGACTGAAAATGAAAACGATGCGCCATTTAACTCTTAACGAGTAGGTGGAAATAAATGCACACAAACACACACACTCCATATGAATTTCAAGAAAGCAATAAAGCTAACACCTACACTCACACACTCTACAAAATTGAACAAAACAAAAAAGTTATACACCTACACTCACACACTCTACACAATTTGAATCAAAGCATAAAAGTTGTACACCTACACTCACACACACTTCATGAAGATTAAGAAGAACAAAAGGAAATTTAGGCTCATACACTCACACACACAAATAAAAAGCAAAATGAAAGTTACCTAAAAAATTAAAATTTTAACTTTTTCATGCTTAGGTTTTGCCAAAAACAAATAAAAAGAGGAAATTTCAATTTTTAGAAGACAAGTTTTTCAAAACAAATTAAAAACCAAAGTTTTTGGAAAATTAAAATGCCAACATTTTCATTCTTATGATGTTATGAAAGTGATAAAAAAGGTGAAAAAGAAGATGAAAAGAACAAAAGAGGTTTTACAATCCTAAAAGAAAACTAAGTAAAAAAAAGGAACAAAATCACTTTTTAAATCTCTTTTATAAAATCATAAGAATGAAATCAAAATTCTTTCAAGAAAAAGACAAGGAGAAAAAGAGGAAAACCTAGCATACCTAAGCATGAAAACAAGTAAAAAAAAACTTGTAAAGTAAATAAGTTACACTCATACACACACACACATTTCATAAAAGAAGAACTAAATGAAGAACAAAGATAAAACCAAGGATAAAAAGGAGAAGGAAAGTGGGCACAAGTGTTCATTCCAAAGTTAAATATGAAGAGAAAATCTAACATTTTATTGATTTTTAGGAACTATTACAAGCTATTACAAGGGCTAAAGGTAAAGCAAAACAAGACATGAAATAAAAAAGGGAGAAATCTCCTTACATAGCTTTAGAAATCACGGATGCAGCCCACAAAAAGACACTAAATTGGCCCAAAAATCTGAACCCTTGGACCTTACAGAACTGGGCAATTTATAGGCAAAAAATTCTAAGTACACGCCCTCGGTCACGGGCGTGTAGGGGGGGCGTGACAATACTATTCATGAAGGCGGCCGGCGATTAGACAGGAAAGTTGACTTCGGGCTGAGTTCGCAGCAGTCACGCCCCCGGTCACGGGCGTGACTCTGGGCGTGTCGGGGAGGTAGAACCGGGGGCGGGTTGCGCCGAAAGTGTTCGGCAGCATCTTGTCGGGCTAGCTGGAAAGGTCACGCCCCAGGTCACGGGCGTGACGATGGGCGTGTCAGTTGGTGTCGACACTCGACGAATGTCGAGCGGAAAGTGTCGAGTCGAAATCGTCGAGCAGAAATTGAGTCACACCCCATGTCACGGGCGTGACGCTAGGCGTGACTGTTGGTGTCGACACTTGACGATCGTCGAGATGAATTCGTCGAGAGGAGAGGACACGGGTTTGGGTCACGCCCCGTGTCGGGTGACACGGGCGTGACCCCAGGCATGTCAAGCTTTTACTTCAGAAATTTTGCAATTTCACGGGAAATGCAATGTCACGGCCCAGTCACGGGCGTGACCAAATTGTCACGGGCGTGTACTGCCCAATTTTGGCAGATTTTGGCATTTTTCTGAAAAATAAAATAAAGCAAGTTAGTAATAAATTTACAAGAATAGAAGCATTTTATTGAACAAAAATAAGTAAAAATGACGAAAATAAATGAAAATGACTAAATTAATGTGCCTAAAAATAAGTATATTTACAATACATCAAATACCCCCATACTTAGGCTTTTGCTATTCCAGAGCAAAAGTTTGAGGTGAATCTATAAGGAATAAAAAAAACTCTAAGTTTTGGCTATCGCTTAATCAATTATAAGAGAGATCGAAATAAATATACGGGGTGTAAGAGTTAAGTCCTAAAATTATGTAGATGATTTAAATAGCGCAAAAGTTTTGGCCAAAAGACTTCTTGATGTAATCAAATAGAAGGCAACATTTGTAATAGGTTAGATTAACGAAAATAGTTTGGAATTATAAGAACTCTAGCTTATACGAGTGCTACTGGAAATAATACAATTTACTAATTATGCTCTCAAAAAGATTTTTGAATTAATTCTAGAATCGTGTAATTGGCTAAGGGGGTAGTGGGTTTATGAAGAGGGTTTTGATATGTGAGGTGAGGTAATTTTTTCTCGAACCTCCATTTTTTTCTTTTGGATTATTAGGAAAACGAAATCTTATTTTCCTAATATGATTTTTGTTTTTCAACTTCATAAGAATAAAATTAACCCAATGTATATTTGTAGGAGTAATGAATTTTATCCTCTTACTCCTTATATAATCTTTTTAAATTATTGGGTGCCTATGTTTACGGAACGAAATCTTATTCCCATTGACATAAGATCTTTTAAGGATAAAATTTTTCATGCCAAGTAGGTCATGAAAAGTGAGGGGAGAAAGGAAAACTAGATTGTAATCCTAAAAATTTTTTAGAGCAACCTTAATAATTTGTACGTTCCAATTTTTTTTCAGAAAGCTAAAAGTAAGTATAATTGAATTCTATAGTCGTTATTTCCTAACATAATATACGTGCTCCTATCAATGAAAAATTAGAAGTAGTGCCTAAAACGAGTTCGCTAGTTTTAACAAAGCATAAAGAATTCTTTAAAACTTAACCCCGGCTATTTAAATTTTTCAATCAATAATTAATAAACGGGTAGCAAACAGAGAATTAATCAAATTCACATATAAATAAACTCAAAACTGAATTTTTGGATAGCAGAAAAGTTAAGTATGGAATATGTAATTTATTTATTTCAAAACATTTTTTTTTTTATTTTTATAGTTTTTGTTATCATTTTATTTTCATTTATTATCTTTTTTTGTATTTTTGTTTTTCTCAATGTTTTTGAAAAAATTTTTGTTTGAACTAATATCTTTTTTTTTGTATTTTTTTAAGAGAATTTTCATTTTTTTTGTTTGAACTAATATCTTTTTTTTTGTATTTTTTTTTTAAGAGAATTTTCATTTATGTACAAAAATATGGGAGAAAAAGAGAGGTTTTTACAAGAATGAGTAAGGGGGAGAGAGAAAAAAGGAAGTACAAAAAATATTTACAAAGTGAAACTAAATATATTTTTGTTGTTTTCTTTTTTTGTTTTTGGAAAAAAGAAAGAAAGAGAACAAAACAGAAATTTTTGTTTTGGATTTTTTCATTAAATTTTTTTTTTTTTCATTTTAAGATGTTTTTTTTTAATTTTTTTGTATTTTTTTTGGTGCGTTTTGTTTTGTTGTTATATGTATTTTTTTGTATTTTTTTGAAATGCAGAAAAAAAATGAAGTGCAGAAAGTAAAGCACGAAAATACCCCCATACTTAAGTCCAACATTGTCCCCAATGGTGTATCATAAGTATGCGGAACAGAAAGGAAAGACAATATGTACAAAGAAAAGAAAGGGAAGGGGTAGAAGCTTCCCTGAAACGCGTAGGGGGAGGCCGATCAGAAACCCTGCGTTTATTAGAAAAAGCAGCAAAGATAATGAGGAAGGAACAAAAAAGATAAGCGAGGGGTGCCTCCCAGGAGCGCTTTGTTTATAGTCGTGTAGCTTGACTATTTTGGCAGGTTTATAATGTGGAGGAAAGTTATGGTTTCGCTAAAACCGATCACTGGGTCGTCTGCTATATAAGACTTTAACCGATGACCGTTTACTTTAAAAGAGCCTTTGTCCGGGTGGGAGACGAGTACGGTTCCATAAGGAAAAACTTCTTCAACTAGGAAGGGACCGGACCATCTAGATTTTAATTTACCTGGAAAAAGCCTAAGGCGTGAATTGTAAAGAAGGACAAGATCACCCGGAGAAAATAATTTTTGGGACTTGATTTTTCGATCGTGATATAACTTAGAGCGCTCCTCATAGAATTTATTGCTCTCGTAAGCGTTCGCACGCCATTCATCGAGCTCGTTTAGTTGCAGTTTTCTATTCTGAGCGGCTAAGTTGGAGTCGAGGTTTAAGAGTTTTAAAGCCCAAAGTGCGCGATGTTCTAATTCGACGGGTAAATGGCACGCTTTGCCGTAGACTAACCGGAATGGCGTACATCCAATAGCGGTTTTGTATGCTGTCCGATACGCCCACAACGCGTCGTCGAGTTTAACGGACCAATCTTTCCTATTTAGCGAAACGGTTTTTTCTAAAATTCGCTTAATCTCTCGATTTACTACCTCGACTTGGCCACTTGTTTGCGGGTGGTAGGGGGTGGCAAGCTTGTGCGTGACTCCGTATTTAGCTAACGTCTTAGCCATAAGAGCGTTACAGAAATGCGTTCCCCTATCACTAACAATTGCGCGAGGCGTGCCGAAGCGAGAAAATAATTTTTTAAGAAATGTAACGACGACACGCGCATCGTTGGTGGGGAGAGCTTGCGCTTCCGCCCACCTCGATACGTAGTCGACCGCCACTAAAATATACATATTTTTGAAAGACGGAGGTAGGGGGCCAACAAAATCTATGCCCCACAAATCGAAGACTTCGCACTCTAAAAACATGTTTTGGGGCATCTCGTCGCGACGAGAGATGTTACCCGACCGCTGACAGCTATCGCATGCGCGCACAAAATTATGCGCGTCTTTGAAGAGAGTGGGCCAAAAGTAGCCCGCCTCTAGCGCCTTCCGAGCGGTCCGGTTGGCTTGATAATGCCCACCGGCTGGACCCTCGTGGCAGTGCTTAAGAATTTGTAAGCACTCCACACCCGCAACGCATCTTCGGACCGCTTGGTCCGCGCAGATACAAAAAAGAAATGGGTCCTCCCAAAAGAAATTTTTCAAGTCAGAAAAGAATTTCTTCTTTTGATGACTGGAAAACTCTTTTGGAAGGACCCGCGCTACTAAAAAATTTGCAAAATCTGCGAACCAAGGCGAAGATGATGAAGATTTATTAATGGCAAGAAGGCATTCCACGGGGAATCTGTCATTTATTTCAGATTCGACGAGCGCTTCCGCACCCGGATTTTCTAAACGGGAGAGGTGGTCCGCCGCTAGATTTTCCGCTCCCCGCTTATCTCGGATCTCCAAATCAAACTCTTGTAGGAGGAGAATCCAACGAAGAAGGCGGGGCTTCGCATCATTTTTAGCTAATAAATATTTAAGCGCGGAGTGATCGGTAAAAAACGATAACTTTAGATAGCGTTATATACGAGCGAAACTTATCGAAAGCGAAAACGACGGCTAAGAGTTCCTTTTCCGTTGTCGTGTAATTTACTTGTGCGGAAGTGAGCGTCTTGCTAGCGTAATAAATAGGATGAAAATGTTTTTCTACGCGTTGGCCAAAAACGGCACCTAAGGCAATATCACTAGCGTCGCACATTATTTCGAACGGAAGGGACCAATTAGGGGCCACTAAAATTGGTGAAGTGATAAGTTTTTGTTTTATCAAATTAAAGGCGGACTCGCATTCGCTACTAAAGATGAAACGTGATTCCTTTTCCAAGAGGTGAGTAAGCGGCTTGGTTATTTTTGAAAATTCTTGAATGAAGCGTCGATAAAAGCCCGCATGGCCTAAGAAACTCCTAATAGATTTTACGTTTGTAGGATGCGGAAGTTTTTCTATAATTTCTATCTTGGCCTTATCCACCTCTATCCCCTTAGACGAAATCATATGGCCGAGGACCAAACCTCCTCGAACCATAAAGTTGCATTTTTCCCAATTTAAAACAAGGCTTGTGTCCTCGCACCGTTGAAGGACACGATCTAAATTTTGAAGGCAATCGGGAAAAGAGCGTCCGAAAACAGAAAAGTCATCCATAAAGACTTCCATAATGTCTTCTACTAGCTCGCCAAAGATCGCTAGCATACATCTTTGGAATGTAGCTGGCGCGTTGCAGAGTCCAAATGGCATTCTTCGATAGGCGAAGGTGCCAAATGGGCAAGTAAAAGTTGTTTTCTCTTGATCATCGGGGGAAATGGGGATTTGGAAAAACCCCGATAAACCATCAAGAAAACAATAATACGGATGACCGGATAAACGCTCTAAAATCTGGTCTAGAAATGGCAGAGGGAAATGGTCCTTGCGGGTGGCGTCATTAAGTTTTCTATAATCGATGCACACTCGCCAACCCGTAACAGTACGAGTTGGGACAAGCTCGTTATGCTCATTCGCCACTACGGTAAGACCGCCCTTCTTGGGTACGACATGCACGGGGCTAACCCATGCACTGTCCGAAATAGGGTAGATAATTCCCGCATCTAATAACTTAATGATTTCAGGCTTTAACGACGTCTTTCATGTTTGGGTTAAGACGACGCTGCGGCTGAATCGTTTTGCGGCAATTATCGTTAAGGAAAATCTTATGGGTGCAAAAGGAGGGGCTAATCCCCTTTAAGTCAGAGATTTGCCACGCAATTGCGTGGCGATGTTTAAATAAAACTTCCAATAAATCGGAAGTCTCTGAATCACTCAAGTCCGAAGAAATGATAACGGGAAGCGTATCGCCTTTTCCCAAAAAAGCGTATTTGAGCGATGCGGGTAAGGGTTTGAGGTCTAGGATGGGCGGTTCTTCTAGGGAGGTTTTAATTCCTATGTCTTTCTTACCAATTGGTTCGAAAGGCAAGTCTATAGACGTATCCTCATCGCAGTTGAAATTTTCGAGCGCATAAATATCGTCGTTTAAAAATACGGACTCGAAAATGGGAGAAGAACGATCTCCGAAAAAGGTATCTAAAGAATAGCAGAAATCGTCGCTCGATGACAAATTGTCCATCGAGGGATTAATAGAGAAAGTAACTTGGTCATCGCCTACTCGGAGGAGAAGGCTACCATTACTAACATCTATTAGTGCGTGGGAGTTGGCGAGAAAAGGGCGACCGAGTATTATTGGTACCTCGGCGTCCTCCTCGATATCTAAGATGACGAAGTCTACCGGGAAGGTAAACTTGTCGACTCGGACAAGGACGTCCTCCACTACCCCGATAGGGAACTTAACCGAGCGATCCGCTAATTGGATGCGCATATTCGTAGGACTAGGAGTACCCAAACCTAAACGCGAAAAGAGCGAGAACGGCATCAGATTAATGCTAGCCCCTAAATCAGCTAAGGCGTACTTTACTAATATATCGCCAAAAAGGCACGGGATGGAAAACCGTCCCGGGTCATTTTGTTTTGCGGGCAATTTATTAGTAAGGGCCGCCGAGCAGACAGCGTTGAGAGATACATGCGAGATATCCTCTAATTTACGTTTATTAGAAAGTAGTTCTTTTAAAAATTTCGCATATTTGGGCATTTGCGAGATAGCCTCGCAAAAAGGAACATTAATGTGAATTTGTTTTAATAATAAAATAAATTTTTCATATTGCGCGTCCTTACGCTCGTTATCTAACTTATGCGGATACGGAAGAGCCTTGTTTAAAATAATTTTTTCTTTTATAATTGGTAAAGGCGGCGTAAGAGAAGAAAGGGGAAGAGGGGTCGGAGGTGAAATATGTACCTGAGGGTCGGTCCGTTTTGGATCGACCACCTCCTTTCCGCTACGGAGGGTTATAGCGTTGGCGTTCTCCCGCGGATTGGGCTCCGTGTTTCCCGGCAGTGCCCCGAGCGCGCGCTCGGACATCATCCTCGCCAGCTGTCCAACCTGTTGTTCGAGTGTTTTTAGCGATCCGGTGATGTTCCGGATATTTGACTCGTTGGACGCAATATACTTCGAAAAATTTTCCTCCATCGGGGAGGGTTTCGGAAGAGGAGGAGGAGGAAGAAATCCGGGCGCAAAAGAAATAGGGGGACGCTGAGCATTATTCGGGTTGCTCCACGAGAAGTTGGGGTGATTCCTCCAACCCGGATTATAGTTATTACTATAAGGGTTGTTGTTGGGGTTGAAGGGAGGACGACCCGAATTTCCCATGAAGTCCACGAACTCTTCAGCCACGCAAACGTTAGGGGGAATAAAACAAGGCAGAGTGGAGGAGGCAGCAGACATCTCCGCCACCTGCTTTGTTAACCTTTCAACTTGAAGGGTCAAGAGAGCAGTGGCATCCACTTCAAAAAGACCAGCCGCCGGCTTTGGCCGTCCCCGCGGGACGTTCCATTGATAGGCGTTCATAGCCATCTCTTCGAATAAAGCCTGGGCGGCCTCGGGGGTTTTGTTGTTAAGCGTACCCCCGTCAGCCGCGTCAATCATTTGACGCGTCTGAAAATTCACCCATTATAAAAAATTTGAACTTGCAACCATGTTGGCAGCGCGTGGTGCGGGCAACAGCGGAGGAATTCCTTAAACTGTTCCCAAGTCTCGTATAGAGACTCAGGATCGTTCTGCACAAACGAAGAAATGTCCGCCCGCAACTTTGCAGTTTTGGCGGGCGGAAAGTACTTCGTTAGGAACCGTTCCGTCAACTCAGCCCACGTGGTGATACATCCTCGCGGGAGGGCATTCAACCACGCCTTGGCTTTGGACTTAAGGGAAAAAGGAAATAAGCGCAAACGAATGGCGTCATCAGTGACGCCATTGATCTTGAAGGTGTCGCATATCTCCAAGAAATTGGACAAGTGGACATTCGGGTCCTCATCCGGCAGTCCATCGAACTGCACGGCGTTTTGGACCATTTGAATGACACTTGACTTTATTTCAAAATTATTATTGGCCACCGCAGGGCGAACAATACTCGACCCAGAATCATCCAGGTTAGGCCGGGCGTAATAAGACATAGTACGCTCGGCCGCTGGGGGAGGGTTAGGCGTGGCCATAACTACAACAGTAGGTTCTCCGATAGATTCCTCGGGATCTAAAGAAGGATTTCGGCGTTGAGATCGAATACGCGCAAGAGAGCGTTCGATCTCAGGGTCGAAGTCAAAATCTTCAGACTCTGAGGGTTGTCCACGGGTCATACACCCAAACAAAAATAAAACAAAATAAACTTCTTTTTTTTGTTTTAAAATAAAGTTTTTAGTTAGTTTTTTTTTTATAGAAAATAAGTAAAATTAATAGACTCCGGAATTCAAAATAGCAACTCGAAAAGAGATTCCCCGGCAACGGCGCCAAAAACTTGATGGGCCCGCGAACAGACTCTTACTGTGGTTGGTTCGGTGAGTCGATCGCCGTGGGCTTGCTCGGGTAGGCAAGTGCACCTATCGCAAGTAGTACTCGATATTCGGGGGAATACCGAGGTCGTATTATTCTCGGGGTCGTGTTGACTATTCTTACTCCTCCGGGAGGACTATTATTTTACTGAAAGTAAGGTGGATTTTTTTACTTAATAAAAGACGGAAAAGCAAAGGAGCGAAAAAACGATTTAGAAAATATTCGATGAAGGGTTAACGCTCGGCATCGAATCAGATTAAGACTAAAACAATTTTTAATAATAAAAAGACTTAGTTTTCAAATTAATAATAAGGCAACTTGGCCGTGGAGGTTCCACAAATGTGAGCTCACCTAGCTATAGGGATATCGCTGACCTAAACGTTAAGACTATTCGACCGAACGTTAGTCCGACGAAGGATTCCTCTTAACGCCCGCTTTACGCTAATAACCCCGCTATTGGGTGGGGAACCCAATCCGGTAGAATTACGCTTGTCCTCTCTCGAGGGTATGCACGCAACTCTATTTACCCAGGGGTGATCGGTCCATATGCACGGCCTCTCGGCTAGCTAGCATATGGACTACGGAAATAGGGCCCACACATCGATATGTGGTCCTACGTGTCGTAAACCCGGGGTAAACCTTAAGTGCTTAAATTAAAATGAAAATAAAGAGCTTCAATTATTATAAATCATTTTAAATGTCCCAATGCTCTTCGATGCCGAGGCTAATAGCGATTAGCCACACATCGGTATGGGGACGGCTTATAATTTAGTGAGGCGCTAGTTCGAAATTAAACACTAAACGTTTATAAGAAGGGGACACAAGAAAAATAACAACATTTAGAAAACTGAAAAACTAGCTAAAACAAGAACTCACGCACACTCCAAATTATAAATTAAAAAGGAACTAAGTTACACATAAAAGAAATTTGCATTTTTCAAATTTGCGAGTCCCACTCAAACGAGTGGGGGCGGTAAATAAAAGCTGAAAATTGCAAGTCCTACTCAAACGAGTAGGACTGAAATGAAAGCGAGTCCTACTCAAATGAGTAGGAGAAAATAAATGCGATTACAGGGCTAAAAGGTCCGTCCATTAAACTCAAGTGAGTAGGCGGAAAAATAAAGAAAGAAAAATTACAAATCCTACTCAAACGAGTAGGCGGGAAATAAAGTCCGGCCATTAAACTCAAGTGAGTAGGCGGAAAAATAAAGCAAGAAAATAACAAGTTCTACTCAAACGAGTAGGACTGAAAATGAAAACGATGCGCCATTTAACTCTTAACGAGTAGGCGGAAATAAATGCACACAAACACACACACTCCATATGAATTTCAAGAAAGCAATAAAGCTAACACCTACACTCACACACTCTACAAAATTGAACAAAACATAAAAGTTATACACCTACACTCACACACTCTACACAATTTGAATCAAAGCATAAAAGTTGTACACCTACACTCACACACACTTCATGAAGATTAAGAAGAACAAAAGGAAATTTAGGCTCATACACTCACACACACAAATAAAAAGCAAAATGAAAGTTACCTAAAAATTAAAATTTTAACTTTTTCATGCTTAGGTTTTGCCAAAAACAAATAAAAAGAGGAAATTTCAATTTTTAGAAGACAAAAGTTTTTCAAAACAAATTAAAAACCAAAGTTTTTGGAAAATTAAAATGCCAACATTTTCATTCTTATGATGTTATGAAAGTGATTAAAAAGGTGAAAAAGAAGATGAAAAGAACAAAAGAGGTTTTACAATCCTAAAAGAAAACTAAGTAAAAAAAAGGAACAAAATCACTTTTTAAATCTCTTTTATAAAATCATAAGAATGAAATCAAAATTCTTTCAAGAAAAAGACAAGGAGAAAAAGAGGAAAACCTAGCATACCTAAGCATGAAAACAAGTAAAAAAAACATGTAAAGTAAATAAGTTACACTCATACACACACACACATTTCATAAAAGAAGAACTAAATGAAGAACAAAGATAAAACCAAGGATAAAAAGGAGAAGGAAAGTGGGCACAAGTGTTCATTCCAAAGCTAAATATGAAGAGAAAATCTAACATTTTATTGATTTTTAGGAACTATTACAAGCTATTACAAGGGCTAAAGCTAAAGCAAAACAAGACATGAAATAAAAAAGGGAGAAATCTCCTTACATAGCTTTAGAAATCACGGATGCAGCCCACAAAAAGACACTAAATTGGCCCAAAAATCTGAACCCTTGGACCTTACAGAACTGGGCAATTTATAGGCAAAAATTCTAAGTACACGCCCTCGGTCACGGGCATGTAGGGGGGGCGTGACAGTACTATTCATGAAGGCGGCCGGCGATTGGACAGGAAAGTTGACTTTGGGCTGAGTTCGCAGCAGTCACGCCCCCGATCACGGGCGTGACTCTGGGCGTGTCGGGGAGGTAGAACCGGGGGCGGGTTGCGCCGAAAGTCTTCGGCAGCATCTTATCGGGCTAGCTGGAAAGGTCACGCCCCAGGTCACGGGCGTGACGCTGAGCGTGTAAGTTGGTGTCGACACTCGACGAATGTCGAGCGGAAAGTGTCGAGTCGAAATCGTCGAGCGGAAATTGAGTCACGCCCCATGTCACGGGCGTGACGCTGGGCGTGACTGTTGGTGTCGACACTCGACGATCGTCGAGATGAATTCGTCGAGAGGAGAGGACACGGGCTTGGGTCACGCCCCGTGTCGGGTGACACGGGCGTGACCCCAGGCGTGTCAAGCTTTTACTTCAGAAATTTTGCAATTTCACGGGAAATGCAATGTCACGGCCCAGTCACGGGCGTGACCAAATTGTCATGGGCGTGTACTGCCCAATTTTGGCAGATTTTGGCATTTTTCTGAAAAATAAAATAAAACAAGTTAGTAATAAATTTACAAGAATAGAAGCATTTTATTGAACAAAAATAAGTAAAAATGACGAAAATAAATGAAAATGACTAAATTAATGTGCCTAAAAATAAGTATATTTACAATACATCAATTCACACCGCCTCAGGTATGTATATGTGATGTAAATTTACATTTTCAAGTCAAATGTTCAAAAAAGGAGAATCAAGAAGCAAGCGGAGGAGTAGCTGGGCGATCGTTTTCGGCGTATTCCACCAAGCGCGAATTAAGGGAGTTACCCCATCACTTACATTTTTATTTTCCATTCTCATAATAATAACTGTCTGGCTTAAAGACGGGAAAAATAAAAGTGCTCTTGGGTGACACCACTTGTTTATCTTTAATAATTTTTATTTTTTGTTTAAAAAAATTTCTAAAAAATTTGAAATTTTTTTCTTCTTATTTCTCCGATCTTACTTGACTTATAAACATTGGGGATAATGTTTATTTTTAAGTATGGGGGTGGATTTCTATTTATTATTTTTATATAAAAATTAAAAAAATGAAAAAAATCTTTAAAAATTTTAAAAATATAAAAATCTTAAAAAATTACAAAATTTTGTTTTCTTTTTATTATCAAAAAAAATAAAAAAATAGAAAAAAAAAAGAAAATTCCAAAAAAAATATAGTAAACCCCTACTTAATCTCGTTGTGACTTTTCAGAAATTTATTTTGAGTTTATTTATAAGAATTTTTATAATTGTTTTTTTTCTAAATCTTTTATTTCATCAAAGTTAGTTAAATTTAATTTTTAGGTGATTTGATTTTAAGAAATAAATTTATGAAGTAAAATTTGTTTAGAGAAATCTATTTAGCCCTTTTTCTATTTTATTTTAATTAGTTTCAATTTTGTAGTACTTACATTAACAATTTTTAGATTTTAATTATCTTTACTTTATACTTTAAGATTCTTAGGAAATTTTAATTTATTATAGTTGTTCTCCATCAATTTTAATTTAATCTAAATTTTTGCTAGCCTTTCCCTTGTTTTTATCTTTCTTGTTAGATCATATATCATGTGGATAAGAGGATAAAATTCATTATCCACAGGTACACATATGCAAGTTTTTATTTTTGGTTAGATCATATGTCATGGGAATCAAGTATTCCTTGGTACACATATGCAACCCCCAAAAAAAGAGTAAGAGGATAAAATTCATTACTCCTAAGCAATTTTGTTTGAAGAGAAAAAAAAACAGAAAAAAATATCAAAAAGAAAAAAAATTGTGTGGGGTGAGAGGATAAAATTCATCACCCCTAATCTAAGATCTCTTCAATTGCCTTTTTCCAAACCCAAAAACCAATATAATTGCTTAGATTTAAATTAAATTTGTAAGAGAGCATAAGTAGTAGTTTGATTTTCCTTGAAGTCTCTTTTTAGTGGAAAAGTTTTTATAATTTTTAATCTAATTTTGTTTGCTAAATACTTAATTTTGAGTTCTAATTACTTTATTAGAGAATTTGGCTAAATATTTATCTCTTCACATTTTACTTTCATATTTTAGGACTTACAAATTTTTGAATCCCTTAAGTTAATTTTTAACTTTCTTTTGATTTAATAAATTTTTAGTTTAATTAAAAAAATATTTTAATTTCATATAAGTACTCTCATAGTTTTGCTCTGGAATAACAAAAGATTAAGTATGGGGATATTTGATAAGGCTTTATTTATAATTATTTTTATATAGTTTTTATTTAATAAATTATAATAATTTATTTAGTTTATTTTAATATTATGTTAAAATGCTTTGTTTTCTTATTTCTGTTTTATATGGGTTGCAGATAACAAATTGGAGCATGCAAGGCTGATCAGCAGAACAGACAGAGCAATCCTTGAAAAATCAACTTTTCACGGCCATGTCACAGGCGTGACCTTCAAGTCACGGTCGTGACATGTGGTCGTGAGCCATAAAGGAATTTCAGAGGGCAGGACACGGCATTTTAAAGCTACACGCCCCTGGTCAAGGGCGTGACCTATGGGTCATGGGCATGACCAGAAGGCGTGAACAAGGGGCTCAATTCGTCGAGCGAAGAATGTCGAATAGTCAAGTATACGCCCGTGACCCAAAGGTCACGGGCATGACCCCGGGCATGTCGCATGCGTTTACATCAAATAAGTACAGCCATTACTACCGTTGCCGCCCCATTTCCATTACAGCCTGACACGCCCATTGTCACGGGCGTGACCATGGGGCATGCCCCTTCATCAACAGCAATTTACTCCCACCATTTTCAGCTTCCCTCCGTTTTCCAGAAATAGAACTGACACACCCTAGGTCACGGGCGTGACCTAGGGGCGTGACCCGCCATTTAACATATTTTGGCGGTTTCTCCTCCAATGTTCCCGGGCTTTCAAAATGGCGGTTACGAGCCTGACACGGCCTAGGTCACGGCGTGACCCAGGGCGTGACTTTCCAGAAGTTTTTCCTATAAATTCCAGATAAGTTCAAGAGCTGAGGGTAGAGCCAGGAGGCCAATCTAGGAGTAGCTTTAGTAGATTATTTTCCTGTTTTTTATGCATTTTGTTCATGTACTTTTCAATTTCATAGTTTAGGCTTTAATTATAGCCCTTTTTATTTTCTTTCTATGTATCCCTATTTTCATTTCCACTTGATCATGACAAGCTTTTCAATATAATAAAGTACTTCCTTTTGGTCAAACTCTTTTCTTATCGTTTCGAGTTATCTTTGATTTATTAGCTTCGATTCGGATCTAAGATCCGTATCCTAAATGACCGAGAGGTTGAGGATACGTGGAGATCACTCAAAGATAAAAGGCGTTGATTGCAATTCTTGAGAGAGGACGACATAACTCTTCCGGATTGGAGTAAAATCCAATAGAGGGGTTCACCTCCTAAAGCAGGCTTAGGAGTTTCGACTGGCAGAGAGGTCTTAATCGATCAACCTAAGTTTAGTCGGGAGCGTATTCTTGAGAGAGGCATTTTCGTATTTTAGGAACCTCCACGGTCGAAGCGGATAATATAGAAGTTTGCCCTTAAGATAAGTTTATTTTATTTCAAAGTTAGTCTAGATCAAGTGTGTTCTTTTATTCCATTTTTCTATCTATAGTTTAATTTACTTATTTTATTATGAGATAAAATAATATAATTTGCGTGATTAGAAGTACTCAACAGGCCCCGAGTCTAATACGACATTTCCTATACTATATTTCGATAGGTACACTTGCCTATTTCGAGATTATAGTTTGGATATATTTTTAAAACTATAAAATTCCACCTTTTTAGCATGTGCATGGGTTTCCCCCACCAGAGGGTGGATTTCTAAGGGATTCCCTTGGGTTGATTCTTGGAATCCCCAGTACTTTGGCATATATATCCGGAAATGCAGTACGGAATAGGCATGTTGTGTGAAGCCCATCTGGACAGGTTTGTCTGGATTGGTGATGTTGCATCTTTACACCGGAGAAGACTCTGTGGTTTAACTTGAAGTTTATGGAGTCGAGGGGTTGGACCTGTGATGGGTAGTAGCAGGAAGTAATGGAGTTGTAGTCCAGGAAAAGACCCTTATGATGCTTGTGACGCTCGGTGGGTTGGACCTGTTAAGGGAAGTAGCAGGAAGTACTGGTGTGGAAGTCCAGGAAAAGACCCTCTGATGCTTGTAATGCTTATGATGCTTGATGGTTTATGCCTGTGAAGGGTAGTAGCAGGAAGTACTGGCTTGGCAGTCCAGGAAAATACCCTCAAGTGTATGCGATGAATATACGGTTAAGCCTAGGGATGGAAAATGAGTTATGTCGCTAACGCGAGGCGTGGCTCCTAGCTAACCTATGAATGTAAAGCCAGTTCCTCGAGGACAGTCTGGCTATGTGTGAGCTTGATGAGCTCTTAAAAAGGCTTTATGCCAAACATGTAAGGTGAAACCGACCCGCACCTTTTATTTAGCCGCGAGTACGATGGTATTTGGTGATGGCAAGGCGACTTGAGCAACGGGGCGGGGGGGGTGTGGTTGATCCGACCTGCGTTATTTCCGTCCGACTTGAAGACCTCAAAGTACTGTCTATTGGAGCACATAGAGAGAGTCTTAGGCCTGCGCGCCACTAAGACTAAAGTCTTCGGTTGCACGTCATGGAGCAAATGTTCAATTTTACCGTTGGGTTTCGGTTCTGATATGGTGGTGGGACCCTGGTTCGCCGGTACATAATGAATGTGCCCTCAGTGCATTGAGCGTTGGGCTACGTGGCTGACGGTTGTGATGGAATGTTTGTGTATGAGAGCATAATATGTGATATATAGATATCTGCATATGAATTACTATGCCTGCAGGGAAGGAATGCCACTGCCCCAGGAAAGGGGTAGGGTCGTTATAAATTGGTCAGTTGAATGCTGATCGTTGCCTTGTTTGCCACCGTTGGGTGGTCTGTCCTTGTACATGTGCTGGAGAGCCGAGCGGGATATATAAATGCTGAAGTCCCTACTGCTGCTACTGCTAGCCCTTGAAGGCTAAGCTGAAAAATGTTGTGTTATGTTCATGTGTGGCCGGCCTGCGCGCCGATGGTTGGAAGCCACTTTTGTAAAGAGAAAATATAAGGCCATAAGGCCAAACACTATTGTATTTGACGTACATTCCTATATAAATGTGGGTGTTTATATTAGTGGACATTCATGGTTGGAGTTTAACATTGATGTTCAAAGCTTCCGCTAGAATGCTATGAGTTAGGATGTGCAACTCTGATATCAACCTGTGACTTTGCCGCCTGTTTTGTGGCAAAGGGTGTGGGGCTCCGGCCGGACCTTCTATTATATGCTATATGAACGGATGGAGATGTTACATTTTTGGTATCAGCTATCTCGGTCTTTCTCTTTCAAATTCGTGGTCGAATTCTTTTGTGGGGTGGCGAGCACGTGTACGTGCGAGCCTCGTTAACACCAATGATGTAACGCCCCGAAACTCAAAGGAGCAAAGGGGGACGTTTTGGGCCAGTTTGGGTTCTGGCTGCATGCACACGGCCTGGGACACGGGCGTGTCCCAGGGCGTGTCAAGCCTGTGTCGACACTGAGACGGGAAGTCGACACTTTGGTCTCAACATTGTGTCGAGACTGGGCACACGGCCTGCGACACGGGCGTGTCACAGGGCGTGTCGACCCGTGTCGACACTTAGCCGCGAAGTCGACACTCTGCATTCGACGAAGTGTCGAGACATGGAACACGGCCTGCGACACGGGCGTGTCACAGGGCGTGTCAACCCGTGTCGACACTCGTCCCGGGGAGTCGATACTTTGGTCTCGACATTGTGTCGAGACAAGGCACACGGCCTAGGACACGGGCGTGTCCAAGGCCGTGTCAACAAGTCGACGATCTTCGCTCGACGAAGTGTCGTGTGTCGAGACCGTGTACACGGCCTGGGGTCCAGGCGTGTTGAGGTGACACGGGTAAGGACACGGGCGTGTCCTAGAACCCGTGCAGTGCTCGGGTTGATTTCGGGGAAAAATGATGGGGTACACGGCCGGCCACACGGCCGTGTCAGGTGGAACACGGGCGTGTCAGCTCGAACACGGGCGTGTTCGATACCCGTATGAGGTTCCAGGCGAGCCGATTTTGATGGCGAATGAGGCACACGGCCCTGGACACGGGCCTGTGCTAGGCCGTGTTCGGTCCAGATTGGGCATTTCAGTCCCGAATCAAAGCCGTTTGTTTCCTTACTTTGAGATCCAACGGCTGAGGGTTGTTCCTGAAGGGATATACCCGGGATTGGACTTAGAAACCCTCACTTTTCATAACTTATTATCTTTCTAAAAGCTTAGAGAGAGGGGAGAGCCAAGGAAGGAAGAAGGAGCTAGATCCCGCCATTGGAGGAGCTTCGAAGCTCCGAATCGCGAGCCGACTCCGGATCCACGGAGGCAAAGCTAGGACGGTGCTTTTCATCCGATTACTTTTCAATGGCGCCAAAAGGGTAACGATCCTCATCTTGAGCATGAGTAGCTCTCTTTCTTTGCATAGGAAGCCCACTCTCTCGAGTTTGCGGAGAGTTGGAGGCGTTCCTTCGGGTAGATATGTGAAGTCCCCGTTGTTTAGAGTCCGTAAGCGAGAACGGACATAGGCATGATGTGTGAAGCCTACCCGGACATGTTGGTCTGGATCGGTGATGTTGCATTGCATAAATGCCGGAGAAGACTCCGTGCTATTGTTTGTTTTTCGGGTTTTCTACGCGGTAGATTGCAGCAGGGAGCCTTGGGGACTAACCCAAAGGTGCACCTGGAAAACTGGGCGGATACGAGATCTTGCCAACATGGAGGCCTGAGAGCCAACTTGAACATAACCGAGTTATGTGAAATTGTGTGACGAAAATGGGACTCGGGAGAAGTTTAACCTGCGCAAATGGCTTAAATTGTCGTTGCGACGTGAGCACGGGTTAGATGGAACCGTACCCATATCTATGTCGTTCGGGTTAAAGAGACCTAAGGTTACGTGGCACTTGCCGTTGGCATAGATGAGAGTCTTCGGCGGTCCATGGCTTAAATTGACGTGACCCATGCCGGGAAGACAAATTGCTCATGTGTTTGGCCGTCAAAGTGGCGGTGGTGCGTCCGGAATGTCCATGGCTTTAACTATCGTGACATCGACCGGTTCACTGAGAATGTGCCCTGAGTGCACGGGGTGTGTGGTCGTGTGAGCCTACGCCTGTGATGAAATGATTACTATTATATTGCTCGCTTGTGCTAATAAAATTGCAGGGAAGGAGCATTGTCGCCCCGAGATGGGGGCGGGATCGTTATAATTTGGTCAGCATTGCTGACCGTTGACTTTTTCTTCGCCACCGTGCGATGGTTATGTTGCTTGCAGGTGCTGCTGGACCAAGCGGTCAATAGCGAGCTAAAGCCCTTTTTGCGAAGCCGGCCCTCGAAGGCCCATATGGAAGTGTTTACTGTTTTATTCATGTATGACCGGCCTGCGTGTCGTGGTTTGTAAATCATGTAATATCAAGTGAAACAGTTTGTAAGGCCTTAAGGCTTTTATTGGTATTTGTATACATTCCTATTTTGGTTAGTGGACATTCATGCTTTAATGCTGGGTTCTTTGTTACAACTTTTATAAACTGCTTCTGCTAGAATGCTCTGTGTAGGACGTTGAGATTGGTTGGATGGTTTCCATAAGTAACCACCCGGTCTGTCTATGGCATACGGCGTCGGGCCCTGGCCGGACCTACTGCTATATGCTATGTGACGGATAGGGGGTGTTTCAATTTGGTATCAGACTCCTGGTTTTGGTCGGCCTTAAGCTGAATTCGTGGGCGAATTCTTTTTAAGGGGTGGTGAGCACATTGTGTGCGTCATCGTTATAACGGTAAAAGAACCCATGAATGTCCACTTACGAATGAAAATACACGTGTTTGAGGAACCTGCGTGTTCCTATAATTGTTGTTTGCAATTTTATTTGGTCGCTTAACGGTGTTTTGTACCACTATAGGTGACCGGAAGCGGTGCTGGACCGCCAGAATGTCCGGTTTCTGAGGAGCATAGTGCACCCGGTGAGGTGTTTGAGACTCCTCCTTCGTATGAAACCGTTAGAAGGATCGTAGAAGCGGTGTTCGCTGTGACGGGTGCACAGCTTGGAGGAAATGTACAACCCTGCGCCCCTGTTGCGGCTTCAACGCCGGTGGGCGTGATGCAGCAGATGACCTTTGGTAGACCATCGGAGCAGCAGCTGAATATGCATTTAGTGCAGGGAGCACACACAGTTGAGGAATATTTGCAAGCATTTCTTATGATAAGTCGCTACCCATGCTTCGAGTTGGATAACGAGCAAACTACAGTCGATAGGTTCTATAGTGGCCTGCGTGCCAAATTACGAGTTCTACTGCTAGGACCAAAGTTATTGGGATTCCGAGCCTTGGTGGAATCAGCTAGATCTTTGGAGGCAGATTTGAGGAAGACCCTCCCGATGCCAGCGACCACGGTATCGAACTATACAAACCCCATAAGAGCTACATCCGGCAGAATGCTGGAGAAAGGGGCTATGACATCGATTAGCAAAGCTACTTACACATGTTTTACTTGTGGAAAGAAAGGGCACTTTGCCCGAGACTATTGGAAAGGTGCTAGGAAGGCCAAGAAAGTTATGTCAGGAGCAGTCAAGGACTCAAATGCAAAGGAGATGGCATTCAAAGTGCCGAGCACCTCAAAGTATGTATATCGAAAATGGTATAAGAAGCATAGGACTTCGGGTCCAGCTCTTTCTGGTGCTTCTGGCACGACTACGGGTCAGACCCCGGGCACATGTTTCAAATGTGGGGAGCCGGGGCATTATGCTCGTGAGTGCCTAAAGCCCTGGAGAAAGCACGTCGTCGTGAGGACAGGTTTGGTTTAAAGATAGTTTTGCCTTAAATACTTGTCGCCCTTGTGCATGTTAGCTTAGAACTATTTGTGCTAAGCTTTGCTGCGACTTTACTTTATCTGCGATAGCATCGTTCGTTTAGGGAGCTTCGCGTTCCTTTATTAGGAATTATATTGTGCGTCGGAGTACCTCCTTCGATGTTAAGAGACCAATTGGATGCGTTATAGTCCAAAGGTGCTCATTATGCGCGGGTAGAATTTGTTGCACTTAGTTTTGGATTGGGGATCCGGGGTACGATCTGCAAGCGTCGTTAGTTCCATTGGTGGACGTTATAGTTGGCATGGACTAACTATCGGAGCAGTAAGCCTATATAGATTGCGGTAGCAAGGAAGTCAAGCTAGGAGCAAGTCGTGAGACGACCCTTACGAGCTCGAAGAGGTCGAGCAAGACGTTGGTGTCTGCTCTTCAGGAGGTGAAGGCGGTTTGTGCTGGTGTAGGGCTGTTCTGTACACTAGTGGAGGTTACAAAGCCGAAGCCCGCGTTGGTTAATATTTCAGTGGTATCGGAGTACCCTGATGTGTTCTCTAGAGATCTTCCCGGAGCCCCGCCTCGACGGGAGTTAGATTTCATGTTTGAGCTAGTACCGGGTGCAAAGCCTGTGCCACGCTCTCCATATCGGCTAGCGCCTAAGGAAATGACGGAGCTGAAGGTGCAACTTCTAAAAGTTGTTGGAGCAAGGGTATGTGCGTCCGAGTCCTTCGCCTTGGAGAGCACCGACCCTCTTAAATAAAAAGAAGGACATAAACTTGAGGCTATGTATTAATTATCGGGAGCTCAACAAGCTGACGGAGAAGAACAAGTACCCGATCCCCTGGATTGATGATCTTTTGATCAGTTAGTCGGGTCGACGGTGTACTCGAAGTTGGATCTCAAGGCTGGGTACTATCAGCTGCGAATAAGGGAGAGTGATATCCCGAAGACAACATTTAGTACGAGATACGAGCATTATGAGTTTACGGTCATGCCGTTTGGGCTGACTAATGCGCCGTCAGTGTTCATGGATTTGATGAACAGGACTTTCAGGGAGTACTTGGACCATTTCGCGATCGTCTTCATCGACGATATTTTGGTGTACTCGCAAAGTGAGGAAGATCACTTCAAGCATCTTCATTTGGTGTTGGAGACGCTAAGGAGAAATCAGTTGTACGCCAAGTTCTCGAAGTGCGAGTTTTGGCTATCCTCAGTGGCATTCCTCGGGCATATAGTGAGTGGAGAGGGTATTGCTGTGGATCCGGCGAAGATTGTTGCGATACGGGAGTGGCCTGAGCTTGCTACTGTAGCGGAAGTCCGGAGTTTTCTGGGGCTTGCCGGCTATTATAGGCGCTTCGTAGAGAACTTCTCGCGGATAGCGTTACCTCTCACTACTTTGACGAGGAAGGAGCATAAGTTCGTTTGGACGCCGGAGTGCGCGCGAGCTTTTGAGGAGTTGAAGTGTCGGTTGACCACGACGCCTGTGTTGAGTTCGCCTTGTGGGACCGAAGGCTATGAGATTTATAGTGATGCTTCGGGCAGCGGTTTGGGTTGCGTGCTACTACAACACGGAAGTGTAATAGCTTATGGCTCGAGACAGCTAAAAGTGCATGAAAGGAACTATCCGGTCCATGACTTGGAGTTAGCGGCCGTGATTTTTGCCTTGAAGCTGTGGAGACACTATTTGTACGGTGTGAAGATTGATATCGACACCGATCACAAGAGCCTAAAGTATCTAATTGATCAGAAGGATCTGAATATGCGGCAGCATAGATGGATGGAGTTCCTGGGGGACTATACATTCAAGATCCACTACGTGCCTGGTAAAGGGAATGCAGTTGCGGACGCTTTGAGTCGCTGAGCCCCAGCTCAAGCCAATTGGCTATCGATGCATGATGAGCGGTTGATGCGGGAGATGGAGGCGTTAGAGATTATTTGTGTGGATAGGCAATCAAGTGCTGAAGCAGTACTGTATTGGACTGAAGTCCAATATAACCTGGCTGATCGGATTCGGCAGACGTTGGATTTGGATGTCCATATGAAGCAGTTCATGGTAGAAGCTCTGGATGAGTCAAATTCCCAATTCATTGTGGATGATGGATTGCTTTGGAAAGACGGTCGTCTGTGCATCCCAAGTGTGGGCAATTTACGGGTGGAATTGTTGTACGAGGCACACCATACCAAGTACTCGATTCACCCGGGGAGCACAAAGATGTACCGCGATGTGAAGAAACTGTTTTGATGGCCTAGTTTGAAGAAAGATGTGGCGGTCTACGTAGCGAAGTGCCAAACATGCGCCTTGGCGAAGGCGGAGTGCCAAAAGCCGGGAGGTTTTCTTAAGTCCTTGCCTATTCCGGAGTGGAAATTCGACGACATCTCTATGGACTTTGTGCACGGTTTGCCAAGGTCGAAAAAGGGGACATGACGCCATTCAGGTGGTCGTAGATCAGTTAACAAAGGTGTCGCATTTCATTCCGCAGAGGAAGGGTGATCCGGCGGAGACGTTAGCAAAACTATATGTGGATAATATAATACGGCTTCACGGTATGCCCCGCAGCATCGTGAGTGACCGAGAAGGGCGGGTCACGTCCAATGGTAGGGGGCGTGTGCAGCAAATGTTGGGGACAAAGTTAAAATTCAGCACAACCTTTCATCAGCAAACTGATGGGCAGACCGAGAGGGTCAATAGAACTATTGAAAGCATGCTCCGCATGTGTTTCTTGGACTTTGGAAAGCAATGGGAAGACCATCTTTATATGGTAGAAGATGTAGCACGCCGTTGTCCTGGCTGGAAACGGGTGAGTCAAGTTGAATAAGCGATTCGAAGTGGAGGATATTACTTTGTTGGTGCGAAGTATTCGGGAAAGGTTGCTTATCGCTCAGGGCCGGCAGGCAAAGTACAATAAGGCCAAGCACAAGAACGTGGAGTTCGCCGTGAGCGACTGGGTGTACTTTTTAAAGATCAAGCCATTCATGGGTGTCTCGCGGGTGCGGTGATTGAAAAAGCTAAACCCGAGGTAACTTGGGCCGTTTGAGGTTCTGGAGCGAGTTGGTGAAGCAGCCTATCAATTGAAGCTTTTAGTGGAGCTTAGTGGTCTACATGATGTATTCCATAATTCGGTTCTGAAAAAGGGGGTGCTAGAGCCTACGCGAGTGATCGCGGTCGATCAAGCGCCGGTTGATAGTGGGTTAACGACGAAAGTAAAGCCCGTGCGGATTGAGGACTCGGAGGTCAAGCGGCTACGCAATACAAAGATCAGGATGGTCAAGGTTCGATGGGACAATTGCGGTCGTGAGGAGCTCTCTTGGGAGAGAAAGCAGACTATGCTTGACGAGTATCCGGAGTTGTTCCGCTCAAGTACAAATTTGGGTTTTGTACATGTCTTTCCTTTATATAATTTTGAGGACGAAATTCTTTTAAGAGGGGGAGAGTTGTAACGCCCTGAAACTCAAAGGAGCAAAGGGGGACGTTTTGGGCCAGTTTGGGTTCTGGCTGCAGGCACACGGCCTAGGACACGGGCGTGTCCCAGGGCGTGTCAAGCTTGTGTCGACACTAAGACGGGAAGTCGACACTTTGGTCTCGACATTATGTCGAGACTGGGCACACGGCCTGCGACACGGGCGTGTCGCAGGGCGTGTCGACCCGTGTCGACACTTAGCTGCGAAGTCGACACTCTGCTTTCGACGAAGTGTCGAGACATGGCACACGGCCTGCGACACGGGCGTGTCGTAGGGCGTGTCAACCCATGTCGACACTCGTCCCGGGGAGTCGACACTTTGGTCTCGACATTGTGTCGAGACAAGGCACACGGCCTAGGACACGGGCGTGTCCAAGGCCGTGTCAACAGGTCGACGATCTTCGCTCGACGAAGTGTCGAGTGTCGAGACCGTGTACACGGCCTGGGGTCCAGGTGTGTTGAGGTGACACGGGTAAGGACACGGGCGTGTCCTAGAACCCGTGCAGTGCTCAGGTTAATTTCGCGGGGAAAAATGATGGGGTACACGGCCGGCCACACGGCCGTGTCAGGTGGAACACGGGCGTGTCAGCTCGAACACGGGCATGTTCGATACCCGTGTGAGGTTCCAGGCGAGCCGATTTTGACGGCGAATAAGGCACACGGCCCTGGACACGGGCGTGTGCCAGGCCGTGTTCGGTCCAGATTGGGCATTTCAGTCCCGAATCAAAGCCGTTCGTTTCCTTATTTTGAGATCCAATGGCTGAGGGTTGTTCCTGAAGGGATATACTAGGGATTGGACTTAGAAACCCTCACTTTTCATAACTTATTATCTTTCTAAAAGCTTAGAGAGAGGGGAGAGCCAAGGAAGGAAGAAGGAGCTAGATCCGTCCATTGGAGGAGCTTCGAAGCTCCGAATCGCGAGCCGACTCCGGATCCACGGAGGCAAAGCTAGGACGGTGTTTTTCATCCGATTACTTTTCAATGGCGCCAAAGAGGAATGCTAGGGTAACGATCCTCATCTTGAGCATGAGTAGCTCTCTTTCTTTGCATAGGAAGCCCGCTCTCGCGAGTTTGCGGAAAGTTGGAGGCGTTCCTTCGGGTAGATATGTGAAGTCCCCGTTGTTTAGAGTCCGTAAGCGCGAGCGGACATAGGCATGATGTGTGAAGCCTACCCGGACATATTGGTCTGGATCGATGATGTTGCATTGCATAAATGCCGGAGAAGACTCTGTGCTATTGTTTGTTTTTCGGGTTTTCTACGCGGTAGATTGCAGCAGGGAGCCTTGGGGACTAACCCAAAGGTGCACCCGGAAAACTGGGCGGATACGAGATCTTGCCAACATGGAGGCCTGAGAGCCAACTTGAACATAACCGAGTTATGTGAAATTGTGTGACGAAAATGGGACTCGGGAGAAGTTTAACCTGTGCAAATGGCTTAAATTGTCGTTGCGACGTGAGCACGGGTTAGATGGAACCGTACCCATATCTATGTCGTTCGGGTTAAAGAGACCTAAGGTTACGTGGCACTTGCCGTTGGCATAGATGAGAGTCTTCGGCGGTCCATGACTTAAATTGACGTGACCCATACCGGGAAGACAAATTGCTCATATGGTTGGCCGTCAAAGTGGCGGTGGTGCGTCCGGAATGTCCATGGCTTTAACTGTCGTGACATCGACCGGTTCACCGAGAATGTGCCCTGAGTGCACGGGGTGTGTGGCCGTGTGATCCTACGCCTGTGATGAAATGATTACTATTATATTGTTCGCTTGTGCTAATAAAATTGCAGGGAAGGAGCATTGCCGCCCCGAGCTGGGGGCGGGATCGTTATAATTTGGTCAGCATTGCTGACCGTTGCCTTTTTGTTCGCCACCGTGCGGTGGTTATGTTGCTTGCAGGTGCTGCTGGACCAAGCGGTAAATAGCGGGCTAAAGCCCTTTTTGCGAAGCCGGCCCTCGAAGGCCCATATGGAAGTGTTTACTATTTTATTCATGTATGACCGGCCTGTGTGCCGTGGTTTGTAAATCATGTAATATCAAGTGAAATAGTTTGTAAGGCCTTAAGGCTTTTATTGGTATTTGTATACATTCCTATTTTGGTTAGTGAACATTCATGCTTTAATGCTGGGTTCTTTGTTACAACTTTTATAAACTGCTTCCGCTAGAATGCTTTGTGTAGGACGTTGAGATTGGTTGGATGGTTTTCATAAGTAACCACCCGGTCTGTCTGTGGCATACGACGTCGGGCCCCGGCCGGACCTACTGCTATATGCTATGTGACAGATAGGGGGTGTTACAAATGAACTCTTGAATGTCCACCTAGGAATGAAAATACACTTGTTTGAGGAAACTGCGCGTTCCTATAGTGTTTTTATTTCTTATGTGAGTTCGCTAATGTGTGTGTCTTGTTCACCTATAGGTGACTCGGAGTGGTGCTGGGCAGTCGGAGCCCCAGCGTTCTAATGAGAGTATGGCACCAGCTGAGGTGCCTACACCTCCCCCTTCTACAGAAACTGTCCGCTTAGTTGCTGAGGCCTTGTTTGCAATGATTCAAGCAAAGCCTATAGGGCAGGAGCAAGGTCAGGCGCAGCCGGCATTGAGGCCAAAACATGTTGCGGCGAGGCCAGAACATGTTGCGGCTGTCAATCCTCGAGCAGCTGAAAGGCAGTTGAAGCAGTTCATGAGCTTCAATCCGCCGACATTTACGGGTGTGGGACCCGCTACACAGGTGGAGGACTGGTTGTCACGCGTCAAGCGTATCTTGATGGCAATTAGGACGGAGGAAGATCAGAAGGTGAGGTGAGTGTATCGGCTGCGATGGTGGGAGGAGATCGAGTTACACCACTTAGTGGGAAAATAGTTAACACAAGTGTCGATTGAGGAGTTCTCGCGACTCTTCCTTGCAAAGCACCTATGATGCATGGAAATCGGCAAGTGCACCAGTCGCACAAGTAATAAAGTTTGGGAATAAATCTGCGAGTGTCGGTCTCTTGAGGAAAGCAATTAGCATAGAGCGGCAACAGTTCAAAAAATATCGTGATGAGAGTTATACGTAGAAAAGAGTAAAAAGGGGCTTGTGAGATTGTGGTTTTGATCTTATAAACTAATTAGGGTTGTGTTGGTCAAAGTCACCTCTTCGCAAGGTGAGGTGAGTGTATCGGCCGCGATGCTGAACTTCTGTTGGGCAAGTGGACGGAAAGCTAATGGATGGAAGTGTTCTTATGCGGAGTGCAATCGGGTGAAATAAGTGTATGGAGTGGATGTGGAGTGGGTGAGACGCATTCACAACACACAACTCAAAGCAAATGAAAACTACAACATTCACTTAGATATAGAGTAGAAAATGTAGTTCATTACAATATCAATTCATTCCATAGAACAGAGGAAGGGGCAAGAGGAGTAAACCACTAGAGGGTGAAGGTCCACCGCAGGTCATGGCCGGAATAGCGAGTTGTCAATCCGCTTCTGGGCTCAGTCCGAGGAGGCTTCCAGTACCAATGAGCTGTCACCTCGAAGGCCTTTGAGTCCGTTCTCTAGGTCGTCTTCTTTGCCAACTCCGGTGGAAATCTTGGACTTGAGGTCATCAATGGCCGAGAGCTTTGTCGGAGGGTTTGGAAAGCTTCGTAATCACCGGCTGCGGACTCCCAATGAAGATGGAGGTGGATGGAGCAGCTGGAGAGGTAGAGCGGCACTTCCCGTGCACTCCCTGATCGCAGAAATGACCCGTCGTTCCCCTAAATCGTGGAGCAGGCCCTTAAATACGGAGGCAGAATAAGCAGCGCACACGATTAGTGGCGTACGAACAGTGGTCGTGCGCACTGTCGGTCGATGGTCATGCGCAATTTCCAATTAAACCTCCAACTTGGATAGAAACATCAACAAATATGTGCACGATCAGTGGCGCATGACCGGTGGTCGTGAGCACTGAATCCACTGATCGTGCGATTGGCTAAGATAAAACTGGGGAAAAGGAGAATTTAATGCGCACGATCAGTGGCGCACGACCAGTGGTCATGCGCAGTGAGTCCAGTGATCGTGCGCAGTGTTCCTGTATCGTCGGGGTCTCCCGAACGGTTCCGGAGCACACACACGACTCATGCACCAGCAAAAGAGGCAGATAGGCGACCAAAAGTGCACACCACATTCTCAAGACACGACAAAAGAACAAGTAAAACAAACAGAAATACAGAAATATCAAAAACACACAGAAAACGGGCCTAAAGTGCATTTAATCATGAAATAGGCAAGTAAGCAAATATAAGCAGTTATAGCTCTCAAGTGCTGTGCTAAGATGATAAAATTGGCCCAGATGAGTCCAAAAATCAGTGTAATAGTTGCACTCATCACACCCCCAGACTTAACCATTTGTGCGTCCCGTGCAAATCAATACTTCGTGGACGGTAAAATAGCTAGCTGGCTTAGAAACTTCAAAATAAAGTAGGATGAGAAATCAAATACATCATGCGCATAGAAAATAGAATTGAAAAACTTTTTAATTATACTACGGAGTTTAAATTATTCGACAGAGGTAAATAAATATTGTGTCTACTTAAAATTAGAATTCTGGAGAATCATTCAGTCATGTGTACGGAAAAGGTAGACATGCCACTAAGGTGAGCATTGCCCAAGACCGAGGCTCGTGATCACCTCCAAAGAAATCCATCAATGTCGGGAACCATAAGCTTGCCCTTTCACACTCTCTCCACGATGCTAAGTAGACTCAAGTGTGAATCAGCAGGACTTGTAGGTTTGAATGGGGCTAAGGCTAAGGTGGGGTAGTCAATGATAAACAAGGAGGCTACACGCATCCAAAGCGAGCGAACCCGAGCTAAACCCAAACAGCCACAAAGAAATGCATGTGTGACATACCCCCAGACTTGGTTTGAAAACCGGGTATGCACACGACCTATCCCGACCAAAAACTAACACACAAGATGGGGATTGCAATTCTCCTTGTAATAATTTAAAAGTTTCTTTTTTTTGTTTCTTTTTTTATTCATCGTTTTCTTTTTCTTCTTTTTTTTTCTTTTTCATTCAGTAATCCCCAAATCTAAAAATTAGCAATTCATGAATTCAACTCCACATCACATGAATCCCCAATATCACAACATATCAAATTTTGAAATTCAAGGTTTTGGTTGTGACAAACGGGTGGGCTTTTAGGCTTTGGTGAATAAATTTGGAGCTGAAACAAAAGGAGGGTAGGCGCAAATTTGGCTTGCAAGGGTCAGCTGCTAGGACTAGGTACAAAAAGGCTCAAACTAGCCAAAATGATGGCCTACCTCATGCTCACACTCAACTAACCGGGCACCAATGCTTCGAGAGTAGCTTGGGGCAAGTTCTCAGTCCCCGAGAAAGACGATCCTTCCCCCCAACTCGAGCAATACTAGTCTAGTGACGGCTACACTCATCCCTACACTACCGTTCGATTACCCCATATTCTACAATTTTAAGTAGCACAATCAAAATTTACTATTGCAGAATAAATCTAAGTCTACGAGAATGAAGAAAAAGTAATCCTATACTATTTTTATGCAAATCATGAGTACTCGATTAGGAGCACTGCATGAGTTTCGAACTACTATATCCCAAAATCCTAAGTCAGCACCACTTTTTAAAGTTTACCCAAAGTAAAATATTTGCCCTGAGCCGCGCGCATGGTTAAGTGCGCACTCATGTGGGTGATTCAGTGTGTGCAATTAGTGATCAAAAATAAATAAAGGCATACTAGTATGCAATAAATTGTACTGTGTAGTGATCACAGGCAACTCCACCCCAAAACTAGAATATGATAATACGAGAAAGTAAAACATGTAAATAAAAATAAAGGGATAGGGGAAGAAGTACCCATGCTCAAAATTGAGCATACCGGTCGTGCGATAAGATATCCAAGTGCGGCCAAGTTGTCGCGCCTCAAAAATTACTGCACCTGTGATTTAAATACGGATGCAAAACAAAAGATGGAAACACACATATATATATATATATATATAAAGAGCTCAAAACACAGCACAGGACCAAATGGTCCAACATGGGTTGTCTCCCGAAAGCCCTTTTGTTTACCGTCCTTAAGGTGGACCAAATACCTGTATTAGTAGTTATAATAAAGAGTTCTTTGACGTTTAAAAAGGAAGAAATAAAATAGAGCAAACTAGAGTTCCATACGCAGTGAGAAAACGGAAAGAGGAGGGTAAGTGGAATGATGGTATATCAATCAGCTATAGGCGGATTTGTGGTAAGTCTCTCCAGTGGGGTGCGAGGGGACGACAGATTGTCTTTTTGCGTTGGGAGAAGGGGGTATCCCCTTACTCCGATTGCGCTCTTCCTCGCACCGAAAGGCAGCGTAGCGCTTGTCGTGTAAATGCTTTGCCTCTTTCAGTTTCTCCACCGTAGGAGACTTCTAATGGATGTAGTCTTTGGGTTTCCCTATTTTTGTGGTTGGTGGCGTCCTGTCCGGCACCATGACGGCGACCGGATCAGCCCAAGCTATAGATCGCTTAACAGAGTTATCAGCAGTGTTATACAAATAAGTTTCTAGGGATTTCTCCCGGATAAAACTCAGTTCGCCATGCTCAAAAACAGAGTTGGCGGGAAGGAGAAAGGCAGTCGTGGCATTGGTGCACTGGATCTCTTCCTTGACCAATAGCTCTTGATTCTCATCTATCACCTGGGAGAGTCCTTTCTTTGTCTTCTCTTCCGGATGTGCTTCTTCCAATGTTGGGAGTCCTGAATCTATCTTGGTATCTATAACACACAGAAAATTGTTATTTTGGATGGGAGAGGGATGTATGGATGTGTTACCGTGGGTGGAATCTTCGGACGGCCAAGTGACGAGTCCTTTAAAGAAATCGAGGGATGTGCCGCTGGCCGTCAGGAATGGGACTCCTAATATAGGAATAGAGTTATTTTCCCTTGGTCCCAAAACCTGAAAGTCAGTGGTTATAATTTTTCCGTTGACCTCGATTTCGACTTCCCGAACACCTCCCTCTGTGTCAACCAAATTGCCATTCCCTAAGATAAGCGACTTCTGGTTTTCAGGGTCGACTTGTAGGTGCATCTTCGCAACATCTTGCAGGGTGAGGATGTTGCTGGAGGCCCCGAAGTCGCATAATGCTGGGGTTTTGAAGTTGTTTATTTTACAATGGATGACGAGTTCGTTGCTTTTTCCCAAATTTTCCTCCCCAAGGCTTTTACCTTGTTCATGGGGGTTCTTTTTAGTGTTACTAGGTAAGGTGCCTTGGGTGCTCTCAGAGACCACTGGGGCCAATTGGCCCGATTGCGCCTCCAGTTTGCGCATCGATGCGACTTGATTGGTCATGTTGGTTTGGGAAATTTCAACGAATTTCTCGAACATCTCTTGCAAAGAACTTTTTTTAACGGCAGGGGGTCCTTGGGAATAATTTGGTAGAGGCGGCCGCGGTTGGGTTCCGGAGGTATATGGATCGTTTTGATGCTACCCAGGTTGCCATCTTTGGCCAGATGAGTTTGGATTCCAAGAAAAGTTGGGATGGTTTCTCACCCCCGGGTTGTATGTGTTTCCGTACGGCACTACCCTGTTTTGATTTGCTACAAAATTAACTAACTCATGCATAAAAGACGATTCATCTGGTACCTCGACTCCTTTGCATTAGAAGCTGTGATGGTCGGTGCTTCCGCAACCTTGGCATGAGATTGCCATAACTGGGGTGGTGGCGATGGGCTTGGGGATATCCACGGTGAATACTCCGCTTGGGCTTCGTGGGGTGTTCCTTCCAGCGGTCCAGAAAGTGTTGTGGGTGGCGGTGTCTTGTAAGATTCTCAGAGCATCATCTGGAGGATGGCGATTGTTCCTCTGGAGGCGACATCGATCATGGCTCGGTGGTGGGGTTCAATAGCGAAGTAGAAACTTTCGATGAGGTTCCACGTTTGGAATCCATGGTTAGGGCACTTCCTCAGCAGCTCGTTGAAACTCTCCCAAAGTTCAGCTAAACTTTCTTGATCGACTTGTCAGAAGTTGGCTATTGCTCGCCTCATGCTCACGATACGATATACCGGATGGAACTTAGCTAGGAATTTTGTGGTAAAAGCCTCCCAAGTGGTGGTTATTCCAGGTGGGAGGGAGTGAAGCCATGTCTTGGCTTTGTCCCTTAGTGAAAAGGGGAAGAGGTGGAGCTTGACTGTTTCGTCTGGCATTCCAGCGTAGCGGAACATGGCGCAAATTTCTGAGAATTCCGCCAGGTGAAGATGGGTGTCTTCAGTGGCCATTCATGAGAACTGAGCGTTGTTCCGAATGATGTTCAGGATGGCTGGTTTAATCTCTAACTGTTGGTTGGTGATAGCAGGTCCGAAACCGGGGTATATGATCCCAATGGTAGGTGTCGTGTAATCCCTCATGGTGCGGACCTGAGGAGGGTTTACTTCATTTTCTTCGCCATTTCGGTCGCCAGGAGGTATCCCTCCAACTTGGTTGTCAACATCAATATTCAGCTAGTCTCCCATTAGGGCAAAAGTGATGGCTGCGGCACGTCTTCGCGCTAAGATAGTACGTTCGATGTCTGGGTCGTAGGCTACAAGATCTCTTATGGCTCGACCGTGCATTCACTGCGGCAAACTACACAAGGAAACAACAGTAAAAAACATTAACTCTTATAACAATATTTTCAGTCATCCTGAGTCGCTCTATAGTTGAATTCCCCGGCAACGGCGTGTAACACCCCCTATCCGTCACATCGCATATAGCAGTAGGTCCGGTCGGGGCCCGACTCCATATACCACAGACAGACCGGGTGGTTACTCAATGGAAACCATCCAACCAATAACAACGTCCTACACAAAGCATTCTAGCATAAGCAATTAACATTGTTGAATTAATAAAGAACCCAACACTAGCATGAATGTCTACTACAAAGCCAATAGGAATGAAGTACAAATACACAAGTACTGGCCTTAAAGCCTTACAATTATTTTTCTCAAGTTACATGTTTTCCAAACCACGGCACGCAGACCGGTCATACATGAATAAAATAGGTAAACACTCCAATTAGGCCTTTGAGGGCCGGCTCAGCGATTTGGGCTTTGGCCCGCTATTTACCACTCAGCTCTGCAGCACCTGCAAGCAACAATCCACCGCACAGTGGCAAACAAAAGCAACGGTCAGCTATGCTGACCAAATTATAATGATCCCGCCCCCAAACCAGTGGCGGCAATGCTCCTTCCCTGCACTTTATTAGTATAACCAAGCAGTAATGTAACAACACTACATCACAGGCGCAGGCACGCATGGGCATACGCATTGTGCTCTCAGGCACATTCTCGGTGATCACGGTCAAAGTCCGCCGACTCACCACCGCCCCCAGGACGGCAATATCTCGAGAGCAACTGGTCTTTCTGGCCACTGCCTAAGACCCTCCATCTTTGCCAATGGTGAGTACCACGTACCTTAGGTCTCTCTAACCGAACGACATAGATCGGGTACGGTTCCACCTAACCCGTTGCTCACACCGCAACGTTAATTAAGTCGTCTGCGCGTGTCAAGCTTCCCCGAGTCCCATATCTCCCATACAATCACATAACCCAGTTATGTTCAGGTTGGCTCCCAGGCCACCATGTTGGCAGAACCACGCATCTGCCCTGTTTTCCGGGTGCACCTTGGATTTAATCCCCAAGGCTCCCTGTTGCAATCTAAAACGTAGAAAACAAGAAAAACAAACATTCGCACGAAGTCTTCTCCGGCCATTTATGCAATGCAACATCACCGATCCAAACCAACTTATCCGGGTAGGCTTCACACATCATGTCTATATCCATTCTCGATTACGGACTCTACATGTACACAACAGGGATTATTCATGTCTGCCCGAAGGAATGCATCAAACTCACCACAAACTCGCGAGAGTTGGCTTCCCTATGCAAAAGAAGTAGAGCTTCACATGCTCAAGTAGAGAATCGTTACCCTAGCGTTCTTCCTTGGCGCCATGGAAATGTAAGCGGACGAAAAGCACCGCCCTCTCCTAACCTCCGTAGATTCGAAGTCGGTTCGCGATTTGGAGCTCCGAAGCTCCGCCGGTGACCGGAACTAGACTTCTTTTTCCTCGTTGCTCTCCTCTCTCTCTAGAACTTAGAAAGAGAACCAGCGAACAAAATGTTAAAAGTAGCGAACATGTAGAAACAAACAGATAGAGTTTTGAATAATTGAAACTTTATTATCCAAAAAAGGTAACTATTACAAAGGTATGCCCTCCCTTATATAGAATGGAGGAGAGATGAGAGAATACAAATAAGAGATGTGGGACTAAAAATTTACAAGCTAAGCGGACTGTACAAAGTAAACCGCGCAAGCCGCGTGGTTAGACAGAAGGACTAACCGCACGGCTACAACAAGAGAAGCAGAGAGGTCGCCTGTGAAGATCGCTAGACCGCCCGGTTTACAAGCCGGCGAGTCAAACCGCCAGACCGCGCGGTCTTCAACCCGCCAAGACAGACCGCCCGGTCACCAACTTCAACACTCCCCCTCAAGCTGGAGCATATATATCAATCATGCCCAGCTTGTCGCAAACATGCAGAAACGAGGCGGAAACTGGCTTGGTGAAGATGTCAGCCAGCTCTTTATCAGACGTGACAAACGTAGTGCAAATTTGTTCTTTTAAAATCTTTTCACGAATGAAATGGCAGTCAACCTCAATGTGCTTTGTTCTTTCATGGAATACCGGATTTTTGGAGATGTATATGGCAGCCTTGTTATCACAGAACATAGGTAGAGGATGGTTGTACACCTCTCCTAAATCTAGCATGAGAGCCCGCAACCATTTTAACTCACAAGTGGTTGACGCCATACTGTGATACTCAGCTTCTGCACTGGACCTGGAGACAACAGACTGCTTCTTGCTCTTCCAGCTCACCAGATTTCCCCCAACAAAGGTGCAAAAACCTGAGGTTGACTTGCGATCCCCTTTGTCATCAGCATAACTTGCATCTGAGTAGGCTTCAATCCTCAGATGACCATTCTTCTGAAAAAGTAATCCTTTCTCAGGCGCTGCTTTGACATACTCCAAGATTCGCAAGGCGGACTGTAGATGACACTCCCTAGGCGCTTGCATGAATTGACTCACCTTGCCCACAGCATAGGAAATGTCGAGTCTGGTCACTGTGAGATATATGAGCTTACCAACCAGACGCCTGTACCGCGAACTATCTGAAAGAGGAGGCGAATCATCTGTCCAGGTTTTGTCCTCCCCAGTAGCCATGGGGCATCGGGCAGGTTTTGCTCCAGTTAATCCTGCCTCTTTTAAAAGATCAAGGGCATACTTACGCTGAGAGAGAACTAAGGAGTCGGGCTTCCGAGAGAGTTCGATCCCCAGAAAGTACTTTGGAGAGCCCATATCTTTAGTGATCAGATGTTGGCGAAGATGTCGCTTTGTCAGGGCTACCCCTTCCTGGTCATCGCCAGTGAGAAGAATATCATCGACGTACACAGCAAGAACAACCAGCCCAGAAGGAGTTTTGCGAATAAAGAGAGAGTGATCAGCAGAGCTTCGCACAAAACCAACAGCCGCCACAATGCCGCTGAACTTGTCAAACCAAGCTCGAGGACTCTGCTTGAGGCCATAAATTGCCTTCTGCAGCCGGCATACTCGTGTCTCCCCCTGAGCAACATACCCAGGAGGTTGCTCCATGTAAACGGCCTCGTGAAGATCACCATAAAGGAAGGCATTCTTGATGTCCAGCTGAGAAATCGGCCAATCCCGATTGACGGCCACAGAGAGAAGAACCCAGATAGTGCTGAGACGAGCCACAGGGGAGAAGGTGTCAAAGTAATCAACCCCATAGGTCTGAGTAAAGCCCTTAGCAACAAGGCGAGCCTTATACCGATCCACAGTGCCGTCTGGGCTAAATTTGACCACAAAGACCCAGCGACAGCCAACAACATCAGTACCGAAGGGAGGAGGAACAAGAGTCCAGGTACCCCGCTCAGTTAGGGTCACCATTTCCTCATCCATGACCATCATCCAGTGAGGAATAGCAAGGGCCTCCTGATAGGAGCGGGGTGTGGCAGTGGCAGAGATAGCCAGTGCAAATGCCCTGCGAGAAGGGGTAAGACGATCATAGGAAACAACAGCAGCAAGGGGGTGTAGGGTACACGTCCGCACCCCTTTGCGAAGAGCTATAGGAAGATCCAGGTCAGCCGGGCCCGCGGCATCCGAAGCATCCGTGGTAGAGAAAGCTGGCCCGGGAGAAGAGAGCGACGGCAGCGGAGATGAGGGAGAGGGTGGTGGAGAAGGGAGAGAGAGAGGTGGAGGAAGAGGATGGGGTGGAGACGGTGTAGGGGTGGAGAGTGTAGTAGGAGGCGAGGGAACGAAGGGAACGGCAGGAGAATCAGAAGCTGGGAGAAGAGGAGAGGAGTCATCCGAGAAGTAGGAGGTATTCTCAAAGAAGGTGACGTCAGCAGAGACGAACAGCTTACGAAGGACGGGATCAAAGCAACAGTAGCCTTTCTGAGTGGTGGAGTACCCTAGAAAGACACATTTGGTGGAGCGAGGGGAGAGCTTATCACGGGTGGCAGAAGGGCTATGCACAAAGGAAGTGCATCCAAAGATTTGGTGAGGAAGAGGAAATGGCTCCTTGCCCGGATACAAAATGGAGAACGGGGTTTGGCCGTGGAGAACCGTGGAGGGAATGTGATTGATGAGGTAGCAGGCAAGGAGAACAGCATAGCCCCAATAGGAGCGAGGAACATGCATCTGGGTCATCAAGGTGCGAGCGACATCGAGGAGGTGACGGTTTTTGCGTTCGGCCACACCATTTTGTTGTGAAGTATATACACAACTAGTTTGATGAAGAATCCCATTTTGCATGCAGAATGTAGAGAAGTCACGACTGAGATATTCTTGGGCATTATCAGATCGAAAAACATGGATAGAAACACCAAACTGAGTTTTGATCATGAGATAGAAGGATGTCCATACAGAGAATAATTCGGAGCGATCTTTTAATAGATACACCCACGTACAGCGAGAGAAATCATCAATGAACGTGACAAAATAGGAACTACCCCGACCAATGGTAAGAGTAGGAGAAGGACCCCAGATATCGGAGTGGATAAGATCAAACGGACGGGTAGAGCTACGAACGTGCTTTGGAGGGAAGGAGGAGCGGTGATGCTTGCCAAGCTGATAGGCCTCACAGTTGAGCGGAGGACTTTGAGGAGGAAGGTGGGGCAGAAGTTGACGAAGAAGACGGGGAGGAGCATGACCAAGGCGGAGATGCCATTGGAGAAGATCTGTGGAGGTGGAGGAGAAGGTGGAAAAAGCAGAAATGTTGTCCAGGAAGTATAAGCCGCCACTCTCAGTCCCAGTAGCAATCGTCCGTTGGGAGTCCGGATCCTGAAAAGAGCAACAAGTAGAAGTAAATGTGACGGAACACTGTAATTGCTTGCAAAGAGAGGTAACAGATAATAAGTTGCACGGGAACTGGGGCACGTAGAGAGTATCCGCCAAGTGAAGAGACGGAGTGACATGAACTATCCCTGTTCCATGGACTGATGATGAAGTGCCGTCAGCGAGAATAACTGGGGGCAAGCGAGCATGTTTTTCTAGGAGAGAGAAACACGGGAGATGGCCGGTCATATGATTCGTAGCACCAGTGTCGATCAGCCATTTTCCCTGAGTAACAACGTGTGCACGACCAGAAGACGTGACAACCGAGGCGAATGGCTTGAAGGAGGATATGAAAGCCATGAAGGGAGGAATAAGAAACTGCAGCGGTCTCGGTGACAGCACACCAGCGGCAAGAAGGGCCACTACCAAGGTGCAGAGCACAAGCCGCGCGACTGAACTAGGAGGTCGTGGCGACTAACAAGCAGGAGCGGCTAAAGGAAGAAAGGCAGAGAGGCCGCTCAAACAAGGAAGAATCCGCGCGAACAGAGAGAAAGCCGCGGGGAGAGGAAAAGAGAGCAACCCGCGTGAAACCGCAGCGGGTTAAAGGGAAGAAGCCGCGCGAACACGAGCGGCTAGGAAGCAGAACAAGGCACAGCGGGGAAGAGGTCGCGCGGACTGAAAAGTCCGAGCGAACAGAAGAGAAGAGGAAGAAGAAGCAGCAGCGACAACAACAAGTCGCACGCCGGGCGAACAGACGCAGGCCGCGCAGCTAGTGGAAAAACAGGCGGCTAGAAGGAAACAGGTCGCTGCGACAACTAAACAGGTCGCGGCGACGAAAAGCATCAAGTGAAGAGAAGCAACAAGCCGCGCGAACAGAGAAGCGGGTGGAAGAGAAGAGAAGCCGCGAAGACAGGTCACGAGAAGCAGAAACAAGCGGCGAGAAACAGAGAGCGCACACACAATAAGGAGAAAAAGACCGTGTCCTCTGATACCATGTTAAAAGTAGCGAACATGTAGAAACAAACAGATAGAGTTTTGAATAATTGAAACTTTATTATCCAAAAAAGGTAACTATTACAAAGGTATGTCCTCCCTTATATAGAATGGAGGAGAGATGAGAGAATACAAATAAGAGATGTGTGGCTAAAAATTTACAAGCTAAGCGGACTGTACAAAGTAAACCGCACAAGCCGTGCGGTTAGACAGAAGGACTAACCGCACGGCTACAACAAGAGAAGCAGAGAGGTCGCCTGTGAAGATCGCTAGACCGCCCGGTTTACAAGTCGGCGAGTCAAACCGCCAGACCGCGCATTCTTCAACCCGCCAAGACAGACCGCCCGGTCACCAACTTCAACACAGAAGATAAGGGTTTTGAAACCCTACACTCGGATATATCCTAATAGGAATAGCCTCCAGCCGTCGGATCCCATTAGAAAGAAATGTACGGCTACGATCCAGGTCTGACATGGAAAAACTGGGTCGAAACACCGCACTGTTCACAAACCGGAGCAGGACAGGTCCGCGACAAACTCAAAATGTGTAAGGACGTTTAGTCAAGACCATTCCAAGACCCCTGTGTCGACACTCTGTGTCGACACTCTATGTCGACAGAGCATAAACTGTGTCGACACTCTGTGTCGAAACTGCACAACCTGTGTCGACACTCTTTGTCGACACCCTGTGTCGACACAGAAGGCCCTGTGTCGACCCAGAAGGCCCTGTGTCGACCCAGAAGGCCCTGTGTCGACACAGCAGGCCCTGTGCCGACACAGCAGGCCCTGTGCCGACACAGCAGGCCCTGTGCCGACACAGCAGGCCCTGTGCCGACACAGCAGGCCCTGTGCCGACACAGCAGGCCCTGTGCCGACACAGCAGGCCCTGTGTCGACACAGCAGGCCCGGTGTCGACACAGCAGGCCCGGTGTCGACACAGCAGACCCTGTGTCAACACAGAAGACTGTGTCAAACATGCCACAACTCACCAAGGACACGGCCTATGACACGCACGTGTCCCAGGCCGTCTGACCCCTGCAAAATTCCTAACTTGTCTCAAAATGCCTCCCGTCGCTATTTTGAGTTTCGGGGCGTTACAACTCTCCCCCTCTTAAAAAAATTTCTTCCACAAAATTATATAAAGGAAAGATAAGCATAAAACTTAAACGGTACCTGAGCAAAACAACTTCGGGTACTCCTCAACAATAGTCTGCTCTCGCTCCCAAGAGAGCTCATCCCGACCGCAATTGTCCCAACGGACCTTGACCATCTTGATCTATTTATTGCGTAGCCGCTTGACTTCCGAGTCCTCAATATGTACGGGATTGACCTTCGTCGTCAACCCATTATCGACCGGCACTTGATCGACCGCGATCACTTGGGTAGGCTCTTGCACCGCCTTCCATAGCACTGGTATATGGAATACATCATGTAGACCACTAATCTCCACTGACAGCTTCAACCGGTACGCTGCTTCACCAATCCGCTCCAGAACCTCAAACGGTCCAAGGTACCTCGGGCTTAGCTTCTTCAAGCGCCGCACCCGCGAGACACCCTTGAACGGCTTGATCTTCAAGTACACCTAATCGCCAACCGTGAACTCCACGTTCCTGTGCTTGGCATTATAGTACTTAGCCTGGTGGTCCTGAGCGATTAGCAACCTCTCCTGAATGGTTCTCACCAAAGAAGAAGCATTCTGCACCTCTAGTCGCTTGTACAACTTTGACTCGCCCGTTTCCAACCAAGACAACGGCGTGTGACATCTTCTACCATAAAGGGCCTCGAAGGGCGCCATTTGTATGCTTGCCTGGTAGCTATTGTTGTACACGAACTCCACCAAGTATAGGTGGTCTTCCCATTGCTTTCCAAAGTCCGGGACACACATGCAAAGCATATCTTCCATTGTCCTATTCACCCTCTCGGTCAGACCATCCGTCTGCGGATGAAAGGCTGTGCAAAAACTCAGCTTTGTTCCCAACATGTGCTGCACCAGCCTCCAATCATTGGACATGAACCGCCCATCTCGGTCACTCACGATGTTGCGGGGCACACCAATAAGCCGCACAATATTATCCACATACAGCTTTGCCAATTTGTCAACTGGATCATCCTTCCTATGCGGAATGAAATGCGACACCTTCGTTAGACGATCTACGACCACCCAAATGGCGTTGTTTACCTTTTGCGACCTTGGCAACCCGTGCACAAAGTCCATAGTAATGTTGTCGAACTTCCACTCCGGAATAGGCAAGGATTTCAAGAATCCACCCGTCTTTTGGCACTCCGCTTCCACCAAGGCGCAAGTTTGACACTTCGCCACGTATAGCGCCACATCCTTTTTCAGTCCTGGCCACCAGAACAATTTCTTAACTTCGTGGTACATCTTCGTGCTCTGTGGGTGAATTGAGTACTTGGTATGATGCGCCTCGTACAACAATTCCACCCGCAAATTGCCCACGCTTGGGACGCACAGACGACCGTCTTTCCAAAGTGATCCGTCCTCCACAACGAATTGGGAATTTGACCCATCCAGAGCCTCTATCATGAGTTGTTTCATGTGGACATCCATATCCAAAACCTGCCGAATCCGATCAGGCAGGTCATATTGGACTTCAGTCCAATTCAATACTGCTTCAGCACTTGATTGCTTAACAACGCAAAAGGTCTCCAACGCCTCCAACTCCCGAACCAACAGCTCGACATGGACCGACAGCCAATTGGCTTGGGCTGGGGACCGACGAATCAACGTGTCCGCCACCGCATTGCCCTTACCGGGCACATAATGGATCTTGAATGTATAGTACCACAGGAACTCCATCCATCTACTCTGTAGTATGTTCAGATCTTTCTGATCAATCAAATACTTCAGGATCTTATGGTCGGTATAGATATTGACTGTTACCCCATACAAGTAGTGCCTCCACAGCTTCAAGGCAAAAATCAAGACCGCTAACTCCAAGTCATGGACCGGATAATTCCTCTCGTGCACTTTCAGTTGTCTCGAGCCATATGCTATAACGCTTCCATGTTACAGTAGCACGTAACCCAAACCACTGCCCGAAGCATCGCTATAAATCTCATAACCTTCAGTCCCATGCAGCGAACACAACACAGGCGTCGTGGTCAACCGACATTTCAACTCCTTGTTGAAGTTGGTGACCGGGCGGTCTGGCGGTTTGTCTTGGCGGGTTGAAGACCGCGCGGTCTGGCGGTTTGTCTCAGTCGGCTTGGAGACCGGGCGGTCTGGCGGTCTTCCCTGGCAGTCTCTCTTCCTCTCTGGTGGTAGCCGTGCGGTTAGCCCTGTTGTCTAACCGCGCGGCTTGTGCGGTTTGTTTTGTATAGTCCGCTTGTCCTGTAAATTATAGTCCCACATCTCTTATTTGTATTCTCTCATCTCTCCTCCATTCTATATAAAGGAGGGCATACCTTTGTAATAGATACCTTTTTTGGATAATAAAATTTCAATTATTCAAAAGTTTATTCGCTTGTTCTCTACTTTTCGCTTCTTTTCTCTACTTTCTAACATGGTATCAGAGGACACGGTCATTTCCTCCTGATTCTGTGTGCCCTCTGTTGTTCGCGGCTTGTTTTCAGCATTCTGCGACTTGCTTCGCGACTTGGCTTCTCTCTGTCCGCGCGGCTTGTTGCTATCCGCGCGGCTTGTTTCTGTCCGCTGCCCTGTTCGCGCGGCTTGCTTCTTCTTCTCTTCTCCTACTGATCTTTGTCGCGGCGACCTGTTTCCTTGTCGCCGCGCTCCTTGCTCTTTCCTCCCGCTCCGACTTCCTAGTCGTTGCGGTCTGTCCCTATCCGCGTGTGTTGTCTATCTACTCGCGGCTTGCTACTGTGATCTGCCTGACCGTGCGGGTTGTCCCTTTCTCACCCGCATCTTGGTCGCGGTCACCAGCTCTTCTCCTCTCTTCTGTTCGCTCGGCCTTTTTAGTCCGCGCGACCTCTTCCCCGCTGTGCCTTTGACCGCCTTCTCGCAGCTGCTGTGTTCCGCCTGACCGTGCGGGTTATTCCTTTCTTACCCGCATCTTGGTCGCGGTCACCTGCTCTTCTCTTCTCTTCTGTTCGCTCGGTCTTCTCAGTCCGCGCGACCTCTTCCCCACTGGACCTTTGCCTGTTTTTTCGCCGCTTTCTTCTTGTTGCCTTCTACCCGCTCCTGCTTGCTAGTCGCCTCGGCCTCATCTTTGGCCGCGCGACTTGTTCTCCTCTGTTCGCCCGACTTTTTCAGGTCGTGCGACTTCTTTCCCTCTACTTTGCTCGGCTTCTTGGAAGCGGCCTTTCTAGCCGCCCGACCTATTTTCTGGTCGCCCGGCTTGGTGCTCTATTCTCTTCTCGCGGCTTGTTCTTCTCGTAGCGGTTTGCTACTCTCTTGCTTCCATGGCTTTCCTCTCCTCCAGCCCGTCAGCCTCCGTGGTCACCTCTTCTGGTAGTGCTCATGTTGTGACTCGCGGACGATGGCTCATCGACTCTGGTGCAACAAGTCATATGACAGGCAACCCTCAATTTTTCTCTCTTCTTGACACACAGGCTCAGTTGCCCCCAGTCATTGTCGCTGATGGATCTCCCTCCCCGGTCCATGGGACGGGCATGGTTCAAGTCACTCCGTCTCTCTGCTTGGCTGATACCCTCTATGTGCCCAAGTTTCCGTGCAATTTATTATCGGTTACTTCTTTATGCAAGCAACTACAGTGTTCTGTCACATTCACCCCTACCTCTTGTGCTTTTCAGGATCCGGACTCCCAACGGACGATTGCTACCGGGACTGAGAGTGGTGGCCTCTACTTCCTCGACAACGTTTCTGCTCTATCCGTCTTCTCCTCCTCCTCTACAGATCTTCTCCAATGGCATCTTCGCCTTGGTCATGCTCCTCCCCGCATTCTACGACAACTCCTGCCGCACCTCCCTCCTCATCATCCTCCTCTAAACTGTGATGCATGTCAACTTGGCAAACATCACCGCTCCTCCTTCCCACCAACGCAGCGTCGGGGCTCCTCCCATCCGTTCGACCTCGTTCACTCTGACATATGGGGTCCCGCTCCTACCCTCACCATCGGTCGGGGCAGTTCCTATTTTGTCACCTTCATTGATGATTTCTCTCGATCTACGTGGGTATATCTTCTTAAAGATCGCTCCGAGTTATTCTCTGTTTGGACCTCCTTTTATTCGATGGTTAAAACTCAGTTCGCTACGTCTATTAAAATCCTTCATTCTGACAATGCTCAGGAGTATCTTAGCCACGACTTCTCCTCCTTTTGCACTCACCATGGTGTTATTCGTCAAACCAGCTGTGTCTACACTTCCCAACAAAATGGGGTGGCGGAACGCAAAAACCGTCACCTCCTTGATGTCGCTCGCACTATGATGAATCAAATGCATGTTCCTCGCTCCTATTGGGGCTATGCTGTCCTTCTCTCCTGTTATCTCATCAATCGCCTTCCCTCCACCGTTCTCCACGGTGCTACCCCCTTCTCCATTCTTTATCTGGACAAGGATCCCTTTCCTCTTCCTCTACACATCTTTGGGTGCACCGCTTTTGTGCACTCTCCCGCTGCCACCCGTGATAAACTCTCACCCCGTGCCACCAAATGTGTCTTTCTGGGCTATTCTCCCACTCAGAAAGGCTATTGTTGCTTTGACCCTGTTACCCGCAAGCAATTTGTCTCTGCGGATGTCACCTTCTTTGCCAATGCCTCTTACTTCTCTCCCGCTTCCTCTTCTCCTCCTCCTGCTCCTCCTTCTCATACCAACCCATCCCTTCCCTCTGCTCCCACTGAGGTTCCGTCCTCTCCACCCACTCCACCGCCTTCCCCATCCTCCTCATCTCCACCCTCTCCTCCGCTTTCTCCCTCCACTCCGCTGCCATCTCTCTCTACTCCCGGGCCAGCTCTCTCCACCACGGATACTCCGGATACTGAGGCACCTGCTGACCTGGATCTCCCGATTGCTCTTCGCAAAGGGGTTCGTGCTTGTACCCACCATCCTCTTGCTGCGGTTGTTTCCTACGATCGCCTTACCCCTGCTCGCCGAGCCTTTGCCCTGGCTATCTCGGCAACTACCACCCCCCGTTCCTACCAGGAGGCCCTTACTATTCCTCACTGGAAAGTTGCCATGGATGAGGAGATTGCTACTCTCACTGAACGGGGTACCTGGACCCTTGTTCCGCCTCCTTTCGGCACCGATGTTGTTGGTTGTCGCTGGGTCTTCGTGGTGAAGTTTCTCCCGGATGGCAGTGTGGATCGTTATAAGGCTCGCCTGGTTGCCAAGGGTTTTACCCAAACTTATGGGGTTGATTACTTTGACACTTTCTCGCCCGTGGCTCGCCTCAGCACTATTCGGGTTCTTCTCTCTGTAGCTGTCAACAGGGATTGGCCTATCTCGCAGCTAGATGTTAAGAATGCCTTCCTCTATGGAGATCTGCAGGAAGCTGTTTACATGGAGCAACCTCCTGGGTATGTTGCTCAGGGGGAGACACGGGTATGCCGGCTAAAGAAGGCTATCTATGGCCTCAAGCAGAGTCCTCGTGCCTGGTTTGACAAGTTCAGTGGCATTGTTGCGGCCATTGGTTTTACACGAAGCTCAGCAGATCACTCCTTGTTTGTTCGGAAAACCGCCTCTGGTCTTGTTGTTCTTGCGGTTTATGTTGATGACATTCTTCTTACTGGCGATGACCAGGATGGGATACTGATGACCAAGAAACACCTTCGTCAACATCTGGTTACAAAGGATATGGGCTCCCCAAAATACTTTCTGGGGATTGAAATCTCTAGAAAGCCCAACTCCATGGTCCTTTCACAACGGAAGTATGCTCTTGATCTTTTAAAGGATGCAGGACTCACTGGTGCTAAACCTGCACGTTGTCCTATGGCTGCTGGAGAAGACAAAACTTGGACAGATGACTCACCTCTTCTCTCTGATCTTACGAGATACCGGCGTCTGGTGGGCAAGCTCATATATCTCACGGTAACCAGACCCGACATCTCCTATGCTGTTGGCAAGGTGAGCCAGTTCATGCAAGCTCCGAGGGAGTGTCATCTACAATCTGCTCTGAGGATATTAGAGTATATTAAAGCTGCTCTAGGGAAAGGACTCCTATTTCAGAAGAATGGTCACCTAAGGGTTGAAGCTTACTCTGATTCAAGCTATGCGGATGACAAAGGGGACCGCAAATCGACTTCAGGTTTCTGCACATTTGTTGGAGGCAATCTTGTGAGTTGGAAGAGCAAGAAACAGTCTGTCGTTTCCAGGTCTAGTGCAGAGGCTGAATATCGTAGCATGGCATCGACTACATGTGAGTTGAAGTGGTTGCGGGCTCTCATGCTTGACTTAGGAGAGGTTTACAACTATCCTCTTCCTATGTTCTGTGACAATAAGGCCGCGATACACATTTTCAAAAATCCGGTCTTTCATGAGAGAACAAAACACATAGAAGTCGACTGTCATTTTATTCGAGAAGAAATATTGAAGAAACAGATTTGCACTCCATTTGTCACGTCCGACAACGAGTTGGCAGACGACTTCACCAAGCCAGTGTCCGCTTCCTTTTTCCACATCTGTGACAAGCTGGGCATGATCGATATATATGCTCCAGCTTGAGGGGGAGTGTTGAAGTTGGTGACCGGGCGGTCTGGCGGTTTGTCTTGGCGGGTTGAAGACCGCGCGGTCTGGCGGTTTGTCTCAGTCGGCTTGGAGACCGGGCGGTCTGGCGGTCTTCCCTGGCAGTCTCTCTTCCTCTCTGGTGGTAGCCGTGCGGTTAGCCCTGCTGTCTAACCGTGCGGCTTGTGCGGTTTGTTTTGTATAGTCCGCTTGTCCTGTAAATTATAGTCCCACATCTCTTATTTGTATTCTCTCATCTCTCCTCCATTCTATATAAAGGAGGGCATACCTTTGTAATAGATACCTTTTTTGGATAATAAAATTTCAATTATTCAAATGTTTATTCGCTTGTTCTCTACTTTTCGCTTCTTTTCTCTACTTTCTAACACTCCTCAAAAGCTCGCGCGCACTCCGGCGTCCAAACGAACTTCTGCTCCTTCCTCATCAAAGTAGTGAGAGGTAACGCTATCTGCGAGAAGTTCTCTACGAAGCGCCTATAATAGCTGGCAAGCCCTAGAAAGCTCCGGACTTCCTCTACCGTAGAAAGCTTAGGCCACTCTTGATGTAGTGGCCTGGCTCTTATACGGTGGCCCACTGCCGGGCTGCAGCCCAAGCACCCCACCCATGACCGCACCTATTCTCAGCGCGGCGGGATGTTGAGGCGGGGTCTCGAACCCACAACCCCCTTGATAAAGAGCTTTCCTAACAGCTCTCATCACCAACTGAGCTACAGCTCAGTTGGTGATGAGAGCTGTTAGGAAAGTGTTAGAAAGTAGAGAAAAGAAGCGAAAAGTAGAGAACAAGCGAATAAACTTTTGAATAATTGAAATTTTATTATCCAAAAAAGATATCATTTACAAAGGTATGGCCTCTCTTATATAGAATGGAGGAGATAAGAAAGAGAGTATACAAATAATGTGGGACTAAACATTTACAGTACTGAGCGGCTAGAATAATGGAGACCGCATAGGCCGCGCGGTTAGACAGATGGGCTAACCGCTCGGCAACTCCAGCAGGATAGAACAGGCCGCAGAGGTAGACCGATAGACCGCCCGGTCTCCAGGCACCAGAGAGACCGCCAGACCGCTCGGTCAACAAACCGCTGGATCAGACCGCTAAGCCGCCCGGTCTAATACTTCAACACTCCCCCTCAAGCTGGAGCATAGATATCAATCATGCACAGCTTGTCACAAATGCGGAAGAAGGAAGTAGAAACCGGCTTGGTGAAGATATCTGTCAACTCCTTGTCAGAGGTGACAAAAGGAGTACAAATCTGTTTCTTCAAAATCTCCTCCCGAATGAAGTGACAGTCAACCTCTATATGCTTCGTTCTCTCATGGAAGACCGGATTTCTGGATATGTGTATAGCGGCCTTGTTGTCACAGAACATAGGGAGAGGACAGGCATATACCTCGCTCAGGTCAAGCATGAGAGCCCGCAACCACTTTAACACACACGTAGTTGACGCCATACTCCGGTATTCTGCTTCGGCACTGGATCTGGAAACAACAGACTGTTTCTTGCTCTTCCAACTCACGAGATTACCTCCAACAAAGGTACAAAAACCTGACGTGGATTTACGATCTCCTTTGTCATCCGCGTAACTTGAATCTGAGTAGGCCTCAACCCTCAGATGGCCATTCTTCTGGAAGAGTAACCCTCTGCCCGGTGCTGCTTTGATATACTCTAAAATCTTCAGGGCGGACTGAAGATGACACTCCCTGGGAGCTTGCATAAACTGACTGACCTTTCCTACAGCGTAGGCGATGTCGGGTCTAGTCACCGTGAGATAGATGAGTTTGCCTACCAAACGTCTGTACCGTGTGACATCAGATAGAAGAGGCGATTCATCCGTCCACGTTTTGTCTTCTCCAACAGCCATGGGAAGATGAGCTGGTTTGGCACCTGTCAAGCCTGCTTCTCGAAGAAGATCAAGGGCATACTTCGTTGAGAGAGAACCAAGGAGTCAGGTTTCCGAGAGATTTCTATCCCCAAAAAGTATTTTGGGGAGCCCATATCCTTCGTGACCAAGTGCTGACGGAGGTGCTTCTTCGTCAAGTCCACCCCATCTCGGTCATCACCAGTAAGGAGAATATCATCCACATATACGGCCAAAACCACCAGTCCCGAGGCCGTTTTGCGAATGAATAAGGAGTGATCGGCCGAACTCCTTTGAAAGTCGATGGTTGCCACAATACCACTGAATTTTTCGAACCATGCCCGAGGGCTCTGCTTTAGGCCATAAATGGCCTTCTTCAAATGACAGACACGTGTCTCCCCCTGAGCAACATACCCAGGAGGTTGCTCCATATAGACGTCCTCCTGAAGATCGCCATAGAGAAAGGCATTCTTCACATCAAGCTGGGAAATAGCCCAAGCCCGGTTAACAGCCACAGAAAAGAGAACCCGGATGGTGCTGAGGCGAGCAACCGGAGAGAAGGTATCAAAGTAATCAACGCCATAAGTCTGAGTAAAGCCCTTGGCCACCAGCCGGGCTTTGTAGCGATCCACAGTGCCGTCGGGGCGAAACTTTACAACGAAGACCCAGCGACAGCCAACCACATCAGTGCCCACGGGAGGAGGAACCAGGGTCCAGGTACCCCGTTCAGTAAGAGTAGCCATCTCCTCATCCATGGCAGACTTCCAATGAGGGAGAGCGAGATCCTCCTGGTAGGTACGGGGAATAGAGGTAGCAGAGATAGCCAAGGCAAAAGACCTGCGAGAAGGAGAAAGCTGATCATAAGAAACAACAGCCGTGAGCGGGTGTTGAGTACACGCCCACACCCCTTTGCGAAGGGCAATGGGAACATCCAGGTCAACGGGAGCGTCGGCGACGGGAGCGTCAGCGACCGGAGCGTCCGTGGCGGAGAAGGCTGGCCCGGGACTAGAGAGAGACGGCAGCGGAGAGGAGGGTGGAGGGGTGGGTGGGGAGACGGACTGGGAAGGAGTGGGTGGAGGAGTAGACGAAGGTGGGAAAACGTGAAGAGGTGTGGAAGGAACGGAGATATCAGAAGGTAGAGAAGGAAGAGAAGAGGAAGGAGAGAAATAGGAAGCATTTTCGAAAAACGTCACATCTGCGGAGACAAACTGCTTGCGGAGAAGGGGGTCAAAGCAGCAATAGCCTTTTTGAGTGGTAGAGTACCCCAAAAAGACACACTTGGTGGAACGGGGGGAAAGTTTGTCGCGGGTAGCGGAGGGAGCGTGAACAAAGGCCGTACAGCCAAAGACACTGAGAGGAAGAGGAAAAGGTTCCTGGTGGGGGTAGAGAAGGGAGAAGGGAGTCTGGCCGTGGAGAACCGCGGAGGGAAGATGATTGATGAGATAGCAGGCGAGGAGCACAGCGTAGCCCCAGTAGGAGCGAGGGACGTGCATCTGCGTCATGAGAGTATGCGCAACATCAAGCAGGTGACGGTTTTTACGCTCCGCCACCCCATTCTGCTGGGAGGTGTAAACACAAGTCGTTTGATGAAGGAGGCCATGTTCGTGAAAGAACGCGGAGAACTCATGAGTCAGATACTCCTTGGCATTATCAGAACGTAAGACTTTAATAGAAACAGCAAACTGAGTCTTAATCATAAAGTAAAATGATTGCCAAACAGAAAATAGTTCAGAGCGATCTTTTAAGAGATACACCCAGGTACATCTAGTAAAATCATCGATAAAAGTGACAAAATAGGAACTGCCCCGACCAACTGTGAGGGTAGGAGCAGGACCCCATACATCAGAATGAATAAGATCAAAAATGCGAGAGGAGCCACGGCCTTGCTTCGGTGGGAAGGAGGAGCGATGATGTTTGCCAAGCTGACATGCATCACAGTTGAGCGGAGAACTGGTAGGAGGTAAGTGAGGCAGAAGCTGACGAATAAGCCGAGGAGGAGGATGTCCAAGACGAAGATGCCACTGAAGGAGATCGGTGGAAGAGGAGTAGGCAGATAGAGCGGAAACATCGTCGAGGAAGTAGAGGCCGCCGCTCTCAGTCCCAGTAGCAATCGTCCGCTGGGTCCTCGGGTCCTGAAAAGAACAAGTAGTGGGAGTGAATAAGACGGAGCACTGAAGTTGCCGGCATAAAGTAGTAACGGATAACAAATTGCACGGGTACTTCGGGACATAGAGGGTATCCTCCAAGCAAAGCGATGGAGTGAGTTGAACCATGCCCGTCCCATGAACCGGGGACGGGGAACCATCCGCCACACGAACTGGGGGTAAGCGGTCATGGGTCTCAAGACGGGAGAAGCAATGAGGGTTGCCCGTCATATGATTGGTGGCACCTGAGTCAATCAGCCATTTACCTTGGGTGACGACGTGGGCACTACCTGACGTCGTGGCCACAGAGGCAGACGGCCGAGAAGAGGCGGAGGCCGAAGGAGCATCACCGGAAGGGCGAAGATGAGGATGTTTCTGCCAGCAGCGGTCAACAGTATGGCCAGTACGACCACAGTGAGAGCAGAGGAACCGGAAGGAACCCCATCCGCCAGAGGAGCCACGACCACTGGGGCCCCCCCGCTGAGCTTGGTGAGCAAAGGAGTCCTGGGAAGGGGGGGAGGCCAACAGAGGCCGCTGGAGGAGCGAAGTAACGACGGCAATGCGAGCCGCAGTGGCATCCAAAGTAGGAGATTCCGCCTCACCCAAGATCTGCTGGCGGATCATATCATAAGAGTCGGGAAGACGAAGAAGATAACAAACAACCAGGAGTTCCTGGAAGTGTTTGTGCTGGTCGGCCAAGTCCACGGAGAAGGGGCGATTCTGGAGGATTTCAGCACCAAGAGCCTGAACCTGCTGATAAGCTGCAGCCGGTGACATGGAAGGGCGGGCGAAGAGGTCCGCGTAGAGAGTATAAATGCGGGACGTCTGGCCCCCCTTAGAATAGAGAGCAGCGAGGTGAAGCCAGGCGGCCTTGACCGTCTCATCATGGCGAATGACGGGAAGGCACTCATCAGAAAGGCTGTTGGCCAGCCAGGTGCGAACAAGAGCATCACTCGCATCCCAGTCATCAAACTCAGGAGAGGTGCGAGGAGGAGGGTCATCGGTGAGATGATGGCGCTTGCGTTGAGAACGAAGGAGAAAGGTGAAAGAAACACTCCAATCGGGATAGTTGGAGCCAACAAGCTTGGAAAGGGTGTCAAGGTTGCCCGAAGGAGGAGGAGGTGAAGGAGCTGCAGGAGTAGTGGTGAGACCGGAGGTAGTCATAGAACCCGGCAAGCAGAAGAAGCCGCGCGAACAGAAGCGGTTAGAAAACGGAAGAAGCCGCGCGAACAGTAGCGTCTTGAAAGACTCAAAGGCACAGCGGGGAAGAGGTCGCGCGGACTGAAAAGGCCGAGCGAACAGAAGAGAGGAGAAGAGCAGGTGACCGCGACCAAGATGCGGGTAAGAGAGGTATAACCCGCACGGTCAGGCAGATCACAGCAGCTGAGAGAAGGCGGTCAAAGGCACAGCGGGGAAGAGGTCGCGCGGACTAAAAAGGCCGAGCGAACAGAAGAGAGGAGAAGAGCTGTAAGAAGAAGCAAGCCGCGCGAACAAGGCAGCGGACAAAAACAAGCCGCGCGGATAGAAACAAGCCGCGCAGACAGAGAGAAATCAAGTCGCGAAGCAAGTCGCAGAATGCGGAAAACAAGTCGCAAACAACAGAGAGCGCACAGAATCAGAAGGAAATGACTGTGTCCTCTGATACCATGTTAGAAAGTAGAGAAAAGAAGCGAAAAGTAGAGAACAAGCGAATAAACTTTTGAATAATTGAAATTTTATTATCCAAAAAAGATATCATTTACAAAGGTATGGCCTCCCTTATATAGAATGGAGGAGATAAGAAAGAGAGTATACAAACAATGTGGGACTAAACATTTACAGTACTGAGCGGCTAGAATAATGGAGACCGCATAGGCCACGCGGTTAGACAGATGGGCTAACCGCTCGGCAACTCCAGCAGGATAGAACAGGCCGCAGAGGTAGACCGATAGACCGCCCGGTCTCCAGGCACCAGAGAGACTGCCAGACCGCTCGGTCAACAAACCGCTGGATCAGACCGCTAAGCCGCCCGGTCTAATACTTCAACAGAAAGCTCTTTATCAAGGGGGTTGTGGGTTCGAGACCCCGCCTCAACATCCTGCCGCGCTGAGAATAGGTGCGGTCATGGGTGGGGTGCTTGGGCTGCAGCCCGGCAGTGGGCCACCATATAAGAGCCAGGCCACTACATCAAAAAAAGTGCACTTTTTTTTGATGCAGTGGCCTGGCTCTTATACGGTGGCCCACTATCGGCCTGCAGGTGATAATACGTTTGCAGTCAATTTTATTAGGATATTTTCGGGGTTTTAAAGCCAATCATGTCTTGTAAAGTACTTGTTTTGATTCCCCTTTGTATATATTTTTGTCGCTAATGCATTTTTTCTGCTTTTTGCAGGTTTTCACGGCTTTCAGCCGAATTTTGCTGTGACACGCCCCAAGGTCACGCCCTACCAGGGCGTGTACCTAGGGCGTGTAAGCCAGAGGAATGAAGCAATTGGTCCGAAACTGCATTCCGTGGAAACTTAGTGTACACGCCCTCGGTCACGCCCGTGACAAACCCGACACGGGCGTGTACTATAGGTGTGTCCCCAGGTTCCGAGGAATCGCCGCAGCGCGCTCGTCTTTCCCGCTCCACCGCCGCACCGAAAGTGTCACGCCCCAGGGTCACGCCTGAGCCGGGCGTGACATATGGGCGTGTACTTCAGCAATTCCACCCGTCACCTCCAGCATTCAATTTCAGCTCCAAAAGTCACGCCGCAAAGAACACGCCCCAGGGTCATGCCCTACCAGGGCGTGACCGGTGGGCGTGTACCGCAACAACTCCGTCAGAATTCAATTCCTGCCAGAAAAAGTCGCGCCGAATGTGTCACGCCCCAGGGTCACGCCCGACCAGGGCGTGACAGGGGGGCGTGACCCGACCCGAAAAATTCTATAAATAGAGCCCAACTCCAGGGGTTTTAGGACAACTTTCGCTTGGAGAGGGGAGGTTCTGTCCTTTGTTTTTCTGAACTTTTAAGCATGTATTTTCATTTCTAGTTCATAGCTCTAGCTTTATGCTTTCCCTGTATTAGCTCCTAGCTTCATTCTGTAGTATGATGCTAATGATAGTGTAGTTTCCTTTTCATGTTCTTGTAATCTCTGGTTTTCAAGCTGTAAGATCATTGTTTCTCTTAATAAAAAGTGTTGTTTTCTTTTTCGTTCCTGCTCTGTTTTCAGTATTTTTCTTCTACTCATCTCCCTCTTCCACCTCACCATGATTAACTAATCCTCCATGTACTCGATCTAATTGATCCGAGGTTCGAGTGATTAGGTTATGATGCTTTGAATCTTACCTTTTCTTTTTAGGGTTTAGCTTTGAATTACTCTTGATTTATCACGGGTTGGAGGTATATTATCGATATATACTCTCCACCTTTGCTTTCATTCTGGGCTAGCCGAGAGGCCGAAAGTTTGAAATGAGCACTCAAGAGTAAAGGGAGTTGTTCGCACCCCTCGAGAGAGGCAGACGTTCAAATCTCCCGGATTGGAGTAAAATCCATTAGAGGGGTTCACCGCGTAAAGCGAGTTTTAGGCCTCCGATTTAGGCGAAAGTCGGTCGGACCTTCCTAAACTCAGTTAGGCACGGCCTTCGAGAGAAGCGTGTCAATATTCATGGAACCTCCACGGTCAAGGACCTTTACCCTAATTAGCTTAGGTTTATTTATCGTATTTTTCTAACCACTCTTGCCGAGGTGATTTCTGATCGAGTGCATTTTCCCTTCATCGTTACTAAGCTTAAGTTAATCGCTCTTTTAGCTCTCTTTATCTTTTCATACAAGTAGTTCTCTTCTTTTAGTACATTTAGCCAAACCTTATTTTGCCGTCGATAAAATAATAGATTTCGTGTGAGTAAGCTTACTCAACTGTTCCCGGATTTCAATACGACACTTGTGTCCCCTAGCTGCATTTCGATAGGTATACTTGCCTTGATGAATTGTTAGTTTGGTATTTTCTCTTTGCAGATATCTCAGAGACAATCAAGTTTTTGGCGTCGTTGCCGGGGAAGCAACGCTTGTTGATAAATTGAAAACGCGAATATATTAATTTTATCACTTCTCTTTCTCAGCCTCCTTCTTAATTTTTTTCCGCCTACTCACTTGAGTTAATTGGCTGGATTTTGTTAAGTGTGCGTATTTTTAATTTTTCCGCCTACTCACTTGAGTTAATTGGCTGGATTTATTTCAGTAGAGTGTGCGTATTTTATTTTTCCGCCTACTCACTTGAGTTAATTGGCTGGATTTATTTCAAGCAAGTGTGCGTATTTTACTTTCCGCCTACTCACTTGAGTTCATTGGCAGGCTTTATTTCAGTAGAGTGTGTTTACTTTCTGTAGAGTGGGTGTGTTTTAATTTTCTGACGAGTGTGTGAGTATAGCTTTTCATTTCTGCCTACTCGCACAGAGATAAGTGGCTGGATTTTTAATTACCGCATTCGTAATAGAAACCCACATCACAAAATTTTCTACACCACCTAACTCTCTCGAAAAGGGCAAAGTGGCTCTAAATGCCACTATCTTGTCTAGTACCTTGCGAACCCTTCACCGGGTAGCCCTTGGGAAGTTCGGGAGTTAAAATATAAAAAAATCTATTTCAAAAAATTTTTTCCAACTTCATTAGCTCTTTTACTTTTTAGTCTTGCTTCTCCTCTTTTCTTCTAGTGTATGACCCGCGGTAGTCCGTCGGTTACTTTGGACCTGGACCACAAAATTGAGCGTACTCTTCGGAGAAGATCGCGATTTCAAGGCCCTACTACCCAAGTGCCGGTTGAGGATTCCGAGTCATTTTCTACCTTAAGAATGGCAGAACCCAACGTGGAGGAAGTCGTGCAAAGGCCTATGTCCTATTATGCACGACCAAATCTCGAGGGTACAGAAACGAGTATAGTTCGCCCTGCAATAAATAATAATAATTTTGAACTGAAGCCTAGCATAATTCAAATGGTGCAGCAGTACGTGCAATTTGACGGGCTTCAAGATGAAGACCCGAACGCACACATAGCCAGCTTTCATGACATTTGTGACACCTTCAAGATAAATGGTGTCACAAATGATGCTATTAGGCTAAGATTATTTCCTTTCTCTCTTAGAATTAAGGCTAAGCAGTGGCTGAACACCCTTCCTAAAAATAGCATAACTACTTGGACGCAATTAACGGAAAAATTTTTGGCCAAGTATTTTCCGCCTGCTAAAACTGCTAAACTTAGGAATGACATTTCTGCCTTTGGACAGATAGACTCTGAGACCCTTTACGAAACCTGGGAAAGATTTAAAGAATTATTAAGACGATGCCCACATCACGCTCTGCCTGTATGGTTGCAGGTGCAGACGTTTTATAATGGGCTAAATCAAAGTACGAAGCAAATGATAGACGCAGCTTCTGGCGGTACTTTAAACCATAAGACCCCGGAAGCAGCTCTTGAGCTGTTTGAAGACATGGCCATGAACACTTACCAGTGGAATGTGCCTAGGTCCCGCCCAAACAAACCTGCAGGTCTCTTTGAAGTGGACAACGTCTCACAACTCGTACTGCAAGTTGAAATATTAAGCAAAAAAAAATTACGGAGATGACTGCTGCCTCCGCCCCTCAGGTATGGGAATCTGCAACTCCTCCCGCCGAACATTTAGATTATGTAAATAATATGCCTAGAACTGCTTTTAATAATTTTTCTGCTGCGAATTATCATCCTCCTGGTTTTAATTTTCCGAATAGTTATAATCCTGCGTTAAGAAATCATCCGAATTTTTCGTGGAGCAATCCATCGAATGCTGTGCGCCCGCCACCGCAAAGTGATTTTTCTGCTCCACCACCACCTCCTCCTCAAAGTTTTCCAAAACCTCCAAATTTGGAGGAAGTGTTTTCAAAATACATGAATGCTAATGACGCTACGATTAGGACCTTAACCGGAAGTGTTAAAAACTTAGAAAATCAGGTAGGACAGCTCGCTAAAATGATTTTTGAGCGACCCGTAGGGTCTCTTCCTTCCAATACCGAGCCCAACCCGAGAGAGCAAGCGAAAGCTATAACTCTTCGGAGTGGGAAGAAAGTTCCTGGTCTGGTAAGTGAAGAACCCGAGGCAAGCTCCGCTCCCGTTTTTAAAAATCAAAGCTCCGCTCCCGTTTTTGAAAATCAAAGCTCCGCTCCCCTTTTAAAAATTCCATCCTCTGCCGAAGAAATTATCACCCCTATCGTAGAAAAAGAATTCACTCCACCACCCACCTTTAAAAATAATCCATCCCCGCCATACCCTTCCGAACTTAATAAACAACGACAGGATGATCAATACACCCGTTTTTTGGAAATGTTTAAGCAAATCCACGTAAATCTGCCTTTCCACGAAGCCATATCCCAGATGCCGAAGTACGCAAAATACCTTAAGGACCTCCTAACTAACAAGAAGAAGTTAGAGAACCTTTCTCATGTCACGTTAAATGCCGCGTGCTCGGCAGTTTTGACAAACGGATTACCGAAAAAAATCAGTGACCCGGGTAGTTTCTCTATCCCGTGTGTCTTCGGTGATCTCTTTGTCAAACACGCTTTAGCCGACTTAGGTGCGAGTATTAATCTTATGCCCCTCTCGTTGTTTAAAAAGTTAGGAATTGGTAGTCTCAACCCCACACGCATGAGTATCCAGTTAGCCGACAGGTCAGTCAAATACCTGTTAGGAATAGTGGAGGACGTCCTAGTCAAAGTTGACAAGTTCATCTTCCCGGTGGACTTTGTCATTTTAGACATTGAAGAAGACGTCGAGGTTCCCCTGATCCTTGGCCGACCCTTCCTTGCCACCTCCCGAGCTATCATTGATGTAAGCAATGGTAAGCTCTTCCTTCGAGTGGGCGACGATGAGGTAACTTTCTCTATCACCCCCTCGATGAAGAACACACTAGCTAATGATGACTCCTGTTTTTTCATGGATACCATAAGTGAAGAATTCTTCTCTCCCACCTCTGATTTTGACAAAGAATTTTCCAATTTTTGTTCCTCTCCTACTCTTCCAACTGAATCTCTACACATAAGTGAAGAATCCTCCACTCGCCCCTCTGATTTTGAAAAAGAATTTAATGATTTCTGTTCCTCTTCTACTTTTCCAACTGAATCGCTGCACGAAGCCTCCATGGCCGCTAGCAACACCCCTTTTAATTTTACATATAAAAAAGTGTACGAGGACATAGTTTTTGAAAAAGAACAAATTTCCAAGACCTCGTATGATGACCCCCCTACCTTGGAACTGAAAGAACTACCAGAGCACCTTCAATACGCTTTCTTAGAAAAGGACTCTAAGCTGCCTGTCATAGTTTCGGCCTACCTCACGGATGCACAAAAGGATAAACTTCTTTCAATTTTACAAAAGCATCGCCAAGCTATTGCTTGGCAGATATCTGATATTAAGGGCATAAGCCCATCTTTCTGCACTCATAAAATCTTAATGGAAGATAATTCTCGTAACTCTATACAACCTCAGCGCCGTATAAACCCAAACATGAAAGACGTAGTTAAGGGCGAGGTTATGAAATTGTTAGACGCAGGAATTATCTATCCTATATCCGACAGTAAGTGGGTTAGCCCAGTACAGGTAGTACCAAAGAAGGGAGGGATAACGGTCGTAAGTAATGAAAATAATGAATTAATCCCGACTCGGACGGTGACCGGATGGCGAATGTGTATAGATTACCGTAAGTTGAATGACGCCACCCGCAAGGATCACTTCCCCTTGCCGTTCATTGATCAAATTTTAGAAAGACTTTCCGGACATAGCTTTTATTGTTTTCTCGATGGCCTCTCGGGGTATCTTCAAATCCCCATCTCCCCCGAGGACCAGGAGAAAACTACGTTTACTTGTCCCTTCGGCACCTTCGCCTACCGAAGAATGCCGTTTGGATTGTGCAATGCGCCGGCTACATTCCAACGATGTATGCTCGCCATCTTTGACAAGTACGTAGAAAGCATTATGGAAGTCTTTATGGATGATTTCTCCGTCTTCGGGAATTCCTTCGATAGTTGCTTAGAGAACCTCGAAAAAGTCCTAGAGCGATGCGAAGAAACTAACCTCGCCTTAAATTGGGAAAAATGTCATTTTATGGTAAGGGAAGGGTTAGTTTTGGGACATAAAATTTCTGAAAGGGGTATTGAAGTAGACGTTGCGAAAATAGAAGTTATCGAGAAACTGCCGCCACCTACGAACATAAAAGCCATAAGAAGTTTCCTGGGTCATGCGGGTTTCTACCGCCGCTTCATAAAGGACTTTTCCAAAATCACCAAGCCCCTTACCCATCTCTTAGAAAAAGACGCCCCATTCATCTTTGATGACCTCTGTCTAGCTGCCTTCAATTTAATAAAAGAAAAATTAGTTAATGCGCCAATCATGATAGCTCCGGTGTGGGATCTTCCATTTGAAATAATGTGTGATGCGAGTAGTTATGCGGTGGGAGCCGTACTAGGTCAACGTATTTCCAAAAACTTCCACCCCATTTATTACGCTAGTAAAACACTCACATCTGCACAGGAAAATTACACCACCACCGAGAAGGAGCTCTTAGCTGTAGTATTCGCATTTGACAAATTTCGCCCTTATATCACTCTTTCGAAAATTATTGTTTTTACGGACCACTCGGCCCTAAAATATCTTCTCTCTAAAATGGATGCCAAGCCTCGCTTGATTCGCTGGGTCTTACTCCTCTAGGAGTTTGACTTAGAGATCCGTGATAAGCGCGGTGCCGAGAACTTGGCTGCCGACCACCTTTCGCGCCTAGACAACCCGTTTATCGAGCAATTAGACGAAAATTCTTTTCATTACTATTTTCCTGATGAGAAGCTGTTCATAATTAACACATCTACTTCTCCTTGGTTTGCCCGCATCACCAACTATCTAGTGGCTCGTGTGCTCCCAAAAGAGTTCTCATCTCAGCAAAAGAAGAAATTCTTTTCTGAATTGAAGAACTACTTTTGGGAGGACCCGCATCTTTTTAAAGTCTGTGCAGACCAAGTGATCAGGAGGTTTGTTTCCTTTGATGAAGGATTAGATATTATTAAACATTTGCATGAAGGACCGACAGGTGGGCACTATCAAGCTGCTCGCACCGCTCACAAAGTGTTAAGCGCGGGTTTTTACTGGCCCAGCCTGTTTAAAGACGCGCATGCCTTTGTGAGTAGGTGTGATAGTTGCCAACGGTCGGGGAATATTTCGAATAAAAATGAAATGCCACAAAATTATTTCCTAGAGTGCGAAGTTTTCGACCTTTGGGGGATTGATTTTGTCGGCCCTTTTCCTTCTAGCTTCGGGAATAAGTATATTTTAGTTGCCGTTGATTATGTTTCACGTTGGGCCGAAGCCCAAGCTCTTCCTACGAATGACGCCCGAGTCGTAGTTAATTTCCTCAAAAAATTATTTTCTCGATTCGGTACGCCGCGCGCTATCGTTAGTGATAGGGGTTCCCATTTCTGTAATGCACAATTTTCAAAAATCCTAACTAAATATTGCGTTACTCATAAGCTTTCCACTGCCTACCACCCCCAAACTAACGGACAAGTCGAAGTAGTGAATAGAGAAATAAAAAGAATTTTAGAAAAGACTGTTTCAACATCTAGAAAAGACTGGTCCGCCAAATTAGACGATGCTCTATGGGCCTACCGAACAGCGTACAAAACCGCCCTCGGCTGTACGCCATATCGGTTGGTTTATGGAAAATCGTGTCATTTACCCGTAGAGTTAGAACACCGCGCCTTTTGGGCCTTGCGATTTTTAAACTTCGATCCCCACTCTGTCGGCGATTTTCGAAAATTTCAACTTAACGAACTCGACGAGTGGCGCTCTTACGCGTATGAAAATAACAGACTTTATAAAGAGCGGACGAAGCGTTTACACGATCGACATCTTAGGCACCCAAAAATCTTTAAGCCAGGCGACCAAGTGCTTCTTTATAACTCTCGTTTACGTTTATTCCCGGGTAAATTAAAATCACGTTGGTCTGGGCCTTTTACTGTTTTAGAAGTCTTTTCTTATGGTACTGTTTTAATTTCTCACCCTGATAAGGGTACTTTCAAAGTGAATGGTCAGCGTCTTAAACTGTATTTCTGTGATGATGTCAGTCTCAACCCTGTTAACTCTATCTTTCCGGTCCTGACATTTGATTAATCTGAACTTTATTTTTCTCAAAAACTTTGACTTTATTCGAACTTTATTTTTAAACAATATTTGGGACATTATTATTTTGATGCGTCGAGCTCAAACGACGCTTTAAACAAAGGGCGCTCTTGGGAGGCAACCCAAGTTATCTTTTTATGTTTTCTTTCTTTTACACTTTTTGCCCCGACTGGCTCCGGCAAGCTGAAACTTCTACGATCGCCTGCTCCAACGGTTCTGCTTCCATGCCAAAGTCCGCCGGATGACGTTTCATGAAGATCCACAGCACAGGCATAGAGGAGCGGTATCACTCAACTTGCCCTGCAAAATAAAACCGGGGAAGTACTTGCTTTTCAATTCTGTCTTTTATTTCTGTACTTTACTTTTCTCTCGTTCTCCGACCTCCTTCTCCATTGCGGACAATGTAGATTTTAAGCTTGGGGGAGGACTTCCTCCTTCTTTTTGTTTTCTTTTTGTTTTGTAAAAATCCCAAAAAAAAACAAAAATCCAAAAAAAACAAAAATCCAAAATTTCGAAAAAAATTTCAAACAAAATATTATATATATATAGCTGCATTTTGGTATTTCAATAAGTACCCCATGTTTATGTTTTGTTTTTCTCAAACTTCTTTATAAACAACGTAGTTAATTATAATTTTTCTAATCATTCTTTTTAATCATATTTCACAAGTAAAATGTTGGCCATGCTGTGTTTCTAATTCACGGTAGCATGTTAAGGTAAAATATTTCTCTAAACCGTGCATTTCTATTATGGTTTTCCGTTCTTTATTTTCTTTACTTTCTCTAAAAATTTATCATCCACTATTTTCCTTTTCGTCTTTAGATGATTTTTGTAAGAACATATTTTGAATAACGTAGTAGATATGAACGATCCAAGTGACATATTATTTTTATTTTCAAGATAATTTCATCAATCTTCTTTTATTATCTCGAACTTGCTGTTTGAAATTTATCGACTCTATGTTTTAAATAAATTTTAAAAAAAATGCGTGAAAATGATTTAGGCCATTTTTGTTTACGTTTGAGCTTTCTTGCCAACCTAAACTCTTTTACCACTAGTTAGTCGCTTTTGAGCCTTTTTTCCAAATTCATTTGATAAACTCCACACACCATTTCATTTTCACCAAAGCCCAAATTCCTACCTATCTAATCACGCTAATTTTGTTTGATAGGAAATTTTGTCTTATCTGTGGAGATATTGTTGAAAAAGGTGTACTCAAAAGCAATAAATTGAAAAAGAAGAAGAAAACAAAAATGAATGAAAATAAGAATAATAAAAAAAAAGAGATAAAAAAATCATAAAGAGAAAAAAATAAATTTATTTATACATATTTTGTTTAAAATAAATTTATTTATTTTTTTGAAACTCGTTGTTCTGGTTTAGTGTGATTTTTAAGCCTCCATGTTTATATTTGAATTCCACTCCTATTCATATTCCTAAACCAAACGTTTCGGTCCTATTAAGTCCTTTTGATTCACGCCCTTTTTTTTAAAATTTTATTTAACAACTAAGAAAAGAAGAAAAGTAAATCAGTTTTAGTTTTGGATTTAAACTTAGATTTTTGTTATTTAATTGATATAATTATAATGCGTTGCTTGGATCTAGTAATAACTCAATAAGTTCTTTTCATTTTCATTGCCTTGCTCAAATCTATTTAAAGAATTTCGTCAAAATTCTGGATGATTTATTTTTATTAAGTAAAGTTTATAAGAGTTAAACCATACCTAAATAATTGTTTTAGATTTACGTTTTACATTCTCCCTACCTAGAATTTCGCATAGTACTTGTGTGAGTATGATTAAAACTTTTTGAATTAGTCACTTTTTATGATTAGCTTGTATTTATATCTTTGCTTGGGGACAAGCAAAACTTAAGCTTGGGGGAATTTGATAATACGTTTGCAGTCAATTTTATTAGGATATTTTCGGGGTTTTAAAGCCAATCATGTCTTGTAAAGTACTTGTTTTGATTCCCCTTTGTATATATTTTTGTCGCTAATGCATTTTTTCTGCTTTTTGCAGGTTTTCATGGCTTTCAGCCGAATTTTGCTGTGACACGCCCCAAGGTCACGCCCTACCAGGGCGTGTACTTAGGGCGTGTAACCCAGAGGAATGAAGCAATTGGTCTGAAACTGCATTCCGTGGAAACTTAGTGTACACGCCCTCGGTCACGCCCGTGACAAACCCGACACGGGCGTGTACTATAGGCGTGTCCCCAGGTTCCGAGGAATCGCCGCAGCGCGCTCGTCTTTCCCGCTCCACCGCCGCACCGAAAGTGTCACGCCCCAGGGTCACGCCTGAGCCGGGCGTGACATATGGGCGTGTACTTCAGCAATTCCGCCCGTCACCTCCAGCATTCAATTTCAGCTCCCAAAGTCACGCCGCAAAGAACACGCCCCAGGGTCACGCCCTACCAGGGCGTGACCGGTGGGCGTGTACCGCAACAACTCCGTCAGAATTCAATTCCTGCCAGAAAAAGTCGCGCCGAATGTGTCACGCCCCAGGGTCACGCCCGACCAGGGCGTGACAGGGGGGCGTGACCCGACCCGAAAAATTCTATAAATAGAGCCCAACTCCAGGGGTTTTAGGACAACTTTCGCTTGGAGAGGGGAGGTTCTGTCCTTTGTTTTTCTGAACTTTTAAGCATGTATTTTCATTTCTAGTTCATAGCTCTAGCTTTATGCTTTCCCTGTATTAGCTCCTAGCTTCTTTCTGTAGTATGATGCTAATGATAGTGTAGTTTCCTTTTCATGTTCTTGTAATCTCTGGTTTTCAAGCTGTAAGATCACTGTTTCTCTTAATAAAAAGTGTTGTTTTCTTTTTCGTTCCTGCTCTGTTTTCAGTATTTTTCTTCTACTCATCTCCCTCTTCCACCTCACCATGATTAACTAATGCTCCATGTACTCGATCTAATTGATCCGAGGTTTGAGTGATTAGGTTATGATGCTTTGAATCTTACCTTTTCTTTTTAGGGTTTAGCTTTGAATTACTCTTGATTTATCACGGGTTGGAGGTATATTATCGATATATACTCTCCACCTTTGCTTTCATTCTGGGCTAGCCGAGAGGCCGAAAGTTTGAAATGAGCACTCAAGAGTAAAGGGAGTTGTTCGCACCCCTCGAGAGAGGCAGACGTTCAAATCTCCCGGATTGGAGTAAAATCCATTAGAGGGGTTCACCGCGTAAAGCGAGTTTTAGGCCTCCGATTTAGGCGAAAGTCGGTCGGACCTTCCTAAACTCAGTTAGGCACGGCCTTCGAGAGAAGCGTGTCAATATTCATGGAACCTCCACGGTCAAGGACCTTTACCCTAATTAGCTTAGGTTTATTTATCGTATTTTTCTAACCACTCTTGCCGAGGTGATTTCTGATCGAGTGCATTTTCCCTTCATCGTTACTAAGCTTAAGTTAATCGCTCTTTTAGCTCTCTTTATCTTTTCATACAAGTAGTTCTCTTCTTTTAGTACATTTAGCCAAACCTTATTTTGCCGTCGATAAAATAATAGATTTCGTGTGAGTAAGCTTACTCAACTATTCCCGGATTTCAATACGACACTTGTGTCCCCTAGCTGCATTTCGATAGGTATACTTGCCTTGATGAATTGTTAGTTTGGTATTTTCTCTTTGTAGATATCTCAGAGACAATCAGCAGGCCATGCACCCCACCCATGACCGCACCTATTCTCAGTGCGGCGGGATGTTGAGGCGGGGTCTCGAACCCTCGCCCCCTTGATAAAGACCTTTCCTAACAGCTCTCATCACCAACTGAGCTGCAGCTCAGTTGGTGATGAGACCTGTTAGGAAAGCTCTTTATCAAGGGGGCGAGGGTTCGAGACCCCGCCTCAACATCCCGCCGCACTGAGAATAGGTGCGGTCATGGGTGGGGTGCATGGCCTGCAGGCCGGTAGTGGGCCACCGTATAAGAGCCAGGCCACTGCATCAAAAAGTGCACTTTTTTTTATGCAGTGGCCTGGCTCTTATACGGTGGCCCACTACCGGCCTGCAGGCCATGCACCCCACCCATGACCGCACCTATTCTCAGTGCGGCGGGATGTTGAGGCGGAATCTCGAACCCTCGCCCCCTTGATAAAGAGCTTTCCTAACAGCTCTCATCACCAACTGAGCTGCAGCACAGTTGGTGATGAGAGCTGTTAGGAAAGCTCTTTATCAAGGGGGCGAGGGTTCGAGACCCCGCCTCAACATCCCGCCGCACTGAGAATAGGTGCGGTCATGGGTGGGGTGCATGGCCTGCAGGCCGGTAGTGGGCCACCGTATAAGAGCCATGCCACTGCATCAACTCTAGTATCGCAACAATCTTCATCGGATCCACTACAATACCTTCCCCACTCACTATATGACCGAGGAACGCCACTGAGGACAACCAAACCTCATATTTCGAGAACTTGGCGTGCAATTGAGTCCTCCTTAGCGTCTCCAAAACCAAATGAAGATGCCTGAAGTGATCTTCCTCACTTTGCGAGTACACCAAAATATCGTCGATGAAGACGATCACAAAATAGTCCAAGTACTCCCTAAAGTTCCTGTTCATCAAATCCATGAACACCGACGGCGCATTCGTCAGCCCAAACGACATGACCGTAAACTCGTAATGCTCGTATCTTGTACTGAACACTATCTTAGGGATATCACTATCCCTTATCCTCAGCTGATAGTAACCAGACTTGAGATCCAACTTAGAGTACACCGTCGACCCGACCAACTGATCAAAAAGATCATCGATCCTTGGGATTGGTACTTGTTCTTTTCCGTTAGCTTGTTTAACTCCCGATAATCAATACAAAGTCTCAAGCTCCCGTCCTTCTTCTTTACAAAGAGGACCGGTGCGCTCCAAGGCGACGAACTTGGACGCACAAACCCTTGCTCCAACAACTCTTGAAGTTGCACCTTCAGCTCCGCCATTTCCTTAGGCGCTAGCTGATACGGAGATCGTGACACAGGCTTCGCACCTGGCACTAGTTCAATAGTGAAATCTATCTCCTGTTGAGGCAGGGATCCAGGAAGATTGGCGAGGAACACATCAGGGTACTCAGCTACCACTGAAATACTATCCAACGTAGGCTTCGGCTTTGCAACCTCCACTAGTGTAAATAACAGCTCTGCACCAGCACGAACCGCCTTCACCACCTGAAGAGCAGACATCAACGTCTTGATCGACCCTTTCAAGCCCGTAAAAGTCGTCTCACGACTTGCTCCCAACTTTACTTCCGTGCGACCGCAATCAATATAGGCTTGCTTCTCCGATAGACAGTCCATGCCAAATATAACGTCGAACTCCACCAACGGTAGTAACGATGCTTGCAGATAGAACTCTTGATTCCCAATGCGAATCTTAACACCGCAGATTTTATCTGCGCGCATCGAACACCCATTCGGTAACAACACATTCAAATTGTCCTTCGCCATCGAAGAAGGTACTCCGATGCGCGATATGAATCCTTCGGACAAGAAGGAGTGTGAAGCTCCTGTATCAAAGAGTGCTCACGGCGGAAACTCACAAATCAAAACAAATCCTAAACAAGCAGTGGTAAGGTAACATACGCATAACAAGTATTTAAAGAAATTTAACTTGTTACAAATTAAACTGTACCTATCACCACATTCGCTTGTTTGATGACCTCCTGTTGGCCAATATTATAAACCCTTGGTTGAGCCGGAGCATAATGGGACGCGGTTGACTCCACCGCCTTGCCCTTCTCTTCATAAGTCACTCTCGGCTTCCTCTCGGACTTGGGACGTCCGCTCCAACAGTCATGGGCAAAGTGCCCCGACTTCCCACAAGTAAAACATGCACCCGGGGTCCGACCCGTAGTCTCCCCAGAAGCAGCGGAAGAAGGAGCTGGACCCGAAGTCCTAGTCTTCTTAAAGAACTTACGGTGCCCAGACTTTGGGTTAGCCTGCACCTTGAACTCAGTCCTCTTATCACCCAAGCTTTTCTTCGCTTGAACATTCTTCATGTCCTTCTCCAAGGATCGGGTCGTGTTGACCAATGTCAAGAAACCCTGCTTCATCGGCCCTGAGAGTAGTAGCCTCAAGTCATCTCTTAGACCTTCATAGAAACGGTTGGTCTTACGCTCCTCATCCGCAAATGTAGAGCTAGCATACCGACCCAACCGAGTAAACTCGTGGAGATACTCATCCACACTACTTTATCCTTGTACCAACCTCTAGAACTCATTCTCCAAAGCTATCCTCTGCGATGAAGGGAGGTACCTAGCCAAGAACAGTCTCGAGAACTCCTCCATCGAGACGTCTGTAAGTTGTCTTTCTCTCAAAAGATGCAGCTCCAAACCCTCCCACTACAGCCTAGCGTCTCCATCCAATAGGAACGTAGCTATAGTGGTCATCTGCCGCTCCTCCGTCTCAGTTGCTGTCAAGACTCTCTTTATCCGGGAGAGCCAATCTTCAGCTTGATATGGGGTTCCCAACCCCGAGAACACTGGAGGATTAAAGCTCATAACATGTTTGAGCTGTCTCTCGGTTGCCCTCCTCGGCACCAACGGCTTCACTACTACCTGCTCCACTCTTCTCGGCTCAACCTCCTGAAGAGGTACCTGCTCCATCGCAGGAGCGGGCTGCTGCATTTGCCTTGCAGGATGCGCATTGATCATGGCAAACACTTCTTCGGCCACCAATCGTATGGTCTCAGCCGATGGAGGTGTTGCAGGAGCATCATTTGGTGCACTACTAGCCTCAGAAACTCGGCGTTCTGATGGCCCAGCACAGCTTCTGGTCACCTATAGTTGTACAAAACACCGTTAAGCGACCATACAAAATTGCAAAAAGCAATTATCGGAAGACACAGGTTCCGCAAACACGTGTATTTTCATTCCTAAGTGGACATTCATGGGTTCTTTTGTTGTTATAACGATGACGCACACACATATGATCACCACCCCTTAAAAAGAATTCGACCACGAATTTATTTTAAGCCCGATCAAAACCAGTAGTCTGATACCAAATTGTAACACCCCCTATATGTCACATAACATATAGTAGTAGGTCTGGCCGGGGCCCGACGCATATACCACAGACAGACCGGGTGGTTACTCAATGGAAACCATCCAACCAATAACAATGTCCTACATAGAGCATTCTAGCGGAGGCAATTAACATTGTTGCATTCATAAAGAACCCAACACTAGCATGAATGTCCAATACAAAGCCAACAGGAATGATGTACAAATACACAAGTACTGGTCTTAAAGCCTTACAATTGTTTTTCTCAAGTTATATGTTTTCCAAACCACGACACACAGATCGGTCATTCACGAATAAAATGGGTAAACACTCCAATTAGGCCTTCGAGGGCCGGCTCAGCGATTTGGGCTTTGGCCCGCTATTTACCGCTCTGCTCTACAACACCTGCAAGCAACAATCCACCGCACGGTGGCAAACAAAAGCAACAGTCAGCTATGCTGACCAAATTATAACGATCCCCCCCCCCCAAAACTCGGTGCGGCGATGCTCCTTCCCTGCACTTTATTAGTATAACCAAGCAGTAATGTAACAACACTACATCACAGGCGCAGACACGCACGGCCATATGCCCCGTGCTCTCAGGGCACATTCTCGGTGATCACGGTCAAAGTCTGCTGACTCACCACCGCCCCTGGGACGGCAATACCTCGTGAGCAACTGGTCTTTCGGGACACTGCCTAAGACCCTCCATCTATGCCAACGGTGAGTACCACATACCTTATTTCTCTCTAACCGAATGACATAGATCGGGTACGGTTCCACCTGACCCGTTACTCACACTGCAACGTCAATTAAGTTGTCTGCGCGTGTCAAGCTTCCCCGAGTCCCGTATCTCCCATACTATCACATAACCAAGTTATGTTCAGGTTGGATCCCAAGCCACCATGTTGGCAGAACCACGCATCTGAACAGTTTTCCGGGTGCACCTTGGAGTTAATCCCCAAGGCTCGTTGTTGCAGTCTACCACGTAGAAAACCCGAAAAACAAACATTCGCACAGAGTCTTCTCCGGCCATTTATGCAATGCAATATCACCAATCCATACCAACTTGCCCGGGTATGCTTCACACATCATGCCTATATCCGTTCTCGATTACGGACTCTACATGTACACAACGGGGACTATTCATGTCTACACGAAGGAACGCCTCAAACTCACCGCAAACTCGCAAGAGTGGGCTTCCCTATGCAAAATAAGTAGAGCTTCACATGCTCAAGTAGAGAATTGTTACCCTAGCGTTCTTCCTTGGCACCATGGAAATATAAGCAGATGAAAAGCACCGCCCTCTCCTAGCCTCCATAGATCCGAATTTAGTTCGCGATTTGGAGCTCCAAAGCTCCGCCGGTGACCGGATCTAGATTTCTTCTTCCTCGTTTCTCTCCTCTTTCTCTAGAACTTAGACAGATAACCAGCGAACAGAAGATAAGAGTTTTGAAACCCTGCACTCGGGTATATAATAATAGGAATAGACTCCAGCCGTCGGATCCCAACATAAAGAAATGTACGGCTACGATCCAGGTCTGACATGGAAAATTGGGCCGAAACACCGCACGGTTCACAAACCAGAGCAGGACACGTCTGCGACAAACTCAAAATGTGTCAGGACATTTAGTTGAGGCCCTACCAAGACCCCTGTATCGACACTCTGTGTCGACACCCTGTGTCGACACAGCACAACCTGTGTCAACACTCTGTATCGATGCCCTATGTCCACAGAGCACAACCTGTGTCAACACTCTGTGTCGACACCCTGTGTCGACACAACACAACCTATGTATACACTCTGTGTCGACACAGCAGGCCCTGTGTCGGCACAGCAGGCCCTGTGTCGGCACAGCAGGCCCTGTGTCGGCACAGCAGGCCCTGTGTCGGCACAGCAGGCCCTGTGTCGGCACAGCAGGCCCTGTGTCGGCACAGCAGGCCCTGTGTCGGCACAGCAGGCCCTGTGTCGGCACAGCAGGCCCTGTGTCGGCACAGCAGGCCCTGTGTCGGCACAGCAGGCCCTGTGTCGGCACAGCAGGCCCTGTGTCGGCACAGCAGGCCCTGTGTCGGCACAGCAGGCCCTGTGTCGGCACAGCAGGCCCTGTGTCGGCACAGCAGGCCCTGTGTCGGCACAGCAGGCCCTGTGTCGGCACAGCAGGCCCTGTGTCGGCACAGCAGGCCCTGTGTCGACACAGCAGTGTCGACACAGTAGGCTATGTCAAATATGCCACAACTCGCGAAGGACACGGCCTCTGACACACCCGTGTCACAGGGCGTGTGACCCCTGCCAAATTTCTAACTTGGCTCAAAACGCCTCCCGTCGCTCTTTTGAGTATCGGGGCGTTACACGGCGGCAAAAACTTGATGCGTGGAAATCGGCAAACGCACCAGTCGCACATGTAATAAAGTTTGGGAATAAATCCCCGAGTGTCAGTCTCTTGAGGAATGCAATTAGCATACAGTGGCAACAATTCAGAAAATATCATTATGAGAGTTATACGTAGAAAAGAGTAAAAAAGGGCTTGTAAGATTATGGTTTTGATCTAATAAACTAATTAGGGCTGTGCGGGTCGAAGGCATCGCTTCGCAAGGTGAGGTGAGTGTATCGGCCGCGATGTCGAACTTCGGTTGGGCGAGTGTACGGAATGCTAATGGATGGAAGTGTTCTAATGCGGAGTGCAATCGGGTGAAACAAGTGTATGGAGTGGATGTGGAGTGGCGAGGCGCATTCACAACACACAACTCAAAGAAAATGAAAACTACAACATTCACTTAGGTATAGAGTAGAAAATGTAGTTCATTACAATATCAATTCATTCCATACAACAGAGGAAGGGGAAAGAGGAGTAAACCACTAGAGGGTGAAGGTCCACCACAGGTTGTGGCCAGAATAGCAAGTTGTCAATCCGCTTCCGGGCTCAGTCCGAGGAGGCTTCCGGTACCAATGAGTTGTCACCTCGAAGTCCTTTGAGTCCATTCTCTAGGTCGTCTTCTACGCCAAATCCGGAGGAAAGCTTGGAGTTGAGGTCATCAATGGTCGGGAGCTTCGCCGGAGGGTTTGGAAAGCTTCGGAATCACCGGCTACGGATTCTCGATGAAGATGGAGGTGGATGGAGCAGCTGGAGAGGTAGAGCGGCACTTCCCGTGCACTCCCTGATCACAGAAATGACCCGTCGTTCCCATAAATTGCGCAGCAGGACCTTAAATATGGAGGCAGAATTAGCAGCGTGCACGATCAGTAGCGCACGACCAGTGGTCGTGCGCACTGTCGGTCGATGGTCATGCGTAATTTCCAATTAAACCTGCAACTTGGACAGAAACATCAGCAGATATGCACACGATCAGTGGCGCATGACCGGTGGTCGTGAGCACTGAATCCTCTGATCGTGCGATTGGCCAAGACAGAACTGGGGAAAAAGAGAATGTAATGCGCACGATCAGTAGCGCACGACCAGTGGTCATACGCAGTGAGTCTAGTGATTGTGCGCAGTGTTCCTGTATCGTCGGGGTCTCCCGAGCGGTTCCAGAGCACGCACACGACCCATACACCAGCAAAAGAGGCAGATAGGCCACCAAAAGTGCACACCATATTCTCAAGACACGACGAAAGAACAAGTAAAACAAACAGAAATGCAGAATTATCAAAAACACACAAAAAATGGCATTAAAGTGCACTTAATCATGAAATAGGCAAGTAAGCAAATATAAGTAGTTATACCTCTCAAGTGAAGTGCTAAGACGATAAAACTGGCCCAGATGAGTCCAAAAATCAGTGTAATAATTGCACTCCTCAACCTACCAGCGGCACAGCATATTGCCATGGAAAATGAGTTCCAATGGCTAACGCAAGGAGAAGGTAGTGTGGAGAAGCACCTGCATGAGTTCACATGGTTGGGACGGTATGCGGGCACCATTTTCGCCGATGAGCAGCGAAAAACCAATAGGTTCTATGAAGTATTGTCGGACAAGTTGCGATTCCTGCTTTCGAGTTCAGTGAACCAAGGGTTCCGGGCATTGGTTGATACTGCATGAGTGCTGGAGAAAGACATGAAGAGGGTGAAAGGAAAGCGGAATTCAAAGAGCCCTGACTTGGGAAATCGTATTATAAAAAGAAATGGGGCAAAAGGTCCAAGTCGTATGGACAAGCTCCTTCTACGGTTGCATCGGGTTCAACGTCGGGGGCCACGTCGAGTCCAGAGAGTTGTACTTTCTTTACTTGTGGAAGAGTGGGGTATATAGCTCGTTATTGTCGGGTTGGTCCGCCAAAGGGAGAAACGAAGGCAGGAGTGTCTTATGCTGAGAAGGGAAAGGCAGTGGTGGAGTGCTCTGCATCCCAGGCGCAAGCCCGAGTCAACAACCTTGGCCTGCAGGAGGCAATAAAGCAAGGTGACGTCGTCACAGGTACGATTTAAGTTATTGAATTGCTTTGCTTATTGCATGCTTTGTATGTGGCTTGTGTTTGATGTGTGCGCCAGAGGCTTTGTTATGATTCGGAACACGCTGGCGAGAGCACTGTTTGATACGGGTGCTTCGCAATCATTTCTGTCCAAGGACTTCATAGCTCGAATTGGAGTACCTAGTCATGTAAAGATAGAGAGCGTGAGGGTGTTATTACCGAATGGTTGTTTGATGCTTGCGGATAGGGCTTGCGATGTGGCGGTTCAAATGGGAAGTCGGGAGTTCTGTTTGACTACATCTGTACTACCGATATCAGAAATTGATGTGATCTTTGGTATGGACTGGCTCGCGGAGCAGCGTGCCTTGATTGATTGCCAGTCAAAAGAGATCACACTAGGCCAGAATACCGAGCATGAGACTAAGTTCGTGGGTATGCGAGGAGTGGGCGGGACCTTGATGTCTGCACTCCAAGTCTTCAAAGCTGTTCGGAAGGGCGCGGAGTTATACTTCACGCTGATTCAGGCTGTTGAGCCAAAGGCTAGTGCGAGTGATGTTCCGGTTGTATCGGAGTTTGTGGATGTTTTTCCTAAGGATCTTCTTGGGCTACCACCCCTGTGGGAGATCGACTTCACGATTGAGTTGGTGCTCGGCGCGAATCCTGTGGCCTGCTCGCCATATCACGTCGCGCCAAAAGAAATGTCAGATTTGAAGGTCCAATTGCAAGAGTTGCTGGAGCAGGGATATATACGCCCAAGTGTGTCACCTTGGAGCACACCTGTTCTGTTTGTGGAAAAGAAAGACGGCGGTTTACAGTTATGTATTGACTACCGTGAACTGAAAAAGCTGACCGAGAAGAACATGTATCTGATTCCACGGATATATGAATTGTTCGATCAGCTAGTGGGATCAACCGTCTACTCTAAATTGGATTTGAAATCTGGGTATTACCAGTTGAGGATTCGGGAAGGTGACATTCCCAAGACTGCATTTGGAACACGCTACGGGCATTACGAGTTCACGGTAATACAATTTGGGTTATGCAATGCGCCATCGGTATTTATGGACCTGATGCACCGAACGTTCCAAGAGTACTTGGATTTGTTTGTGATTGTATTCATTGATGATATTTTGGTGTACTCTCAATCTGAAGCTGATCATGCAAACCAGTTGCGGTTGGTGTTGCATACCTTGCGAAGGAATAAGCTCTATGCCAAGTCCTCAAAGTGCGAGTTTTGGCTGTCTTCAGTGGCTTTTCTTGGACATGTGGTAAGTGGAGAGGGCATAGCAGTGGATCCGTCAAATATAATAGCCATACAGGAGTGGCCAGTGTTGTCTTCGGTGGCCGAAGTAAGGAGTTTCCTTGGACTGGCAGGCTACTACACACGTTTTGTTGAAAACTTCTCGCGGATCACTTTACCTCTGACCACACTGACATGAAAGGATCAGAAGTTTGTTTGGATGCTGGAGTGCGCGCGAGCTTTTGAAGAGCTAAAGAGTCGTTTGACCACGGCTCCTGTGTTGATATCGCCATGTGGTACCGACGGATATGAGATCTATAGTGATGCTTCAGGGAGCGGCTTAACCTCCATTCTTCTGCAATTTGGGAAAGTGATTGCTTATGGCTCACGCCAGTTGAAAGAGCATGAGTGAAATTATCCCGTCCACGAATTGGAGCTGGCGGCGGTGATCTTTGCACTTAAGTTAATTATGGCGACATTATCTTTATGGCATAAAAGTGGATATCTTTACGGACCATAACAGCCTAAAATATTTTTTGGAGCAGAAGGATCTGAATATGCGATAACGAAGGTGGCTGGAGTTCCTTGGGGACTACAACTTTGAGATTCATTATACTCCAGGGAAGGGAAACGTGGTCGCTAAGGCCTTGAGTCTGAGGGCTCCGTCGAGGGCAAATTGGTTGCAGATGCACGATAACCGTCTAATCCAGGAGTTGGAAGCGTTAGAGATTTCTTATGTTGACAAGAATTCGACAGCCGATGCATGTTTGAACTGGACGGAGGTACAATATGACCTGGTGGACAAGATTCAACGAGTAATAGAGCTGGATAAAAGTCTCCAACGCTATGCAAAATATGGGCGAACTGGCCAATTCTCCTGGGATGACGGCCTTTTGCGGAAAGAGGGTCATTTGTGCATCCCAAAAATGGGGAAGTTGCGAGACGATTTGATGTACGAAGCTCACTTTACAAAGTACTCCATTCACCCTGGGAGCACAAATATGTTCAGGGACATGAAGAAGCTATTCTGTTGGCCATGACTAAAGAAAGATATCGCTCATTATGTGGCTAAATGCCAAACGTGTGCTTTGGTGAAGGCGGAATGCCAAAAGCCTGGCGGTTTCTTGAAGTCGTTGCCAATTCCGGAATGGAAGTTCGATGATATTTCAATGGATTTTGTGCACGGGTTGCTGAGATCTCAACGTGGGAATGATTCAATCTGGGTGATTATAGACCGGTTGACGAAAGTGGCTCACTTCCTTCCGAACAAGCGGGACGATTCAGTTGAAAGTTTGGCGAAGCTCTATGTGGAGCAGATCGTAAGGCTACATGGTGTTCCTCGTAGCATCGTAAGTGATCGTGATGGGCGATTTACATCGAATGATTGGAGGCTAATCCATCAACTGTTGGGAACAAAATTGACGTTCAGTACGGCCTTTCTTCCACAAATGGATGGCCAAACTAAGAGGACCAACAGAACAATGGAGGACATGCTCGGAATGTGCGCCCTGGACTTTGGTAAGAGATGGGAAGATAATCTCGTTATGGTGGAGTTTGCCTAAAACAATAGCTACCAAGCGAGCATCGGTATGACACCGTTTGAATATCTGTATGGTCGGAAGTGTCGTACACCGTTAGCTTGGGAAGAAGCGGGCGAATCCAAACTGTATAGGCGTAAAGAAGACGACGAAGCTTACTCGATGATACGCGCTAGTCCGGAGAGGGTACTGATAGCCCAGGATCGACAAGCAAAGTACTACAACTCCAAGCACTTGAATGTGGAGTTCGCGGTGGGCGATTGGGTATATTTGAAGATCAAACCCTTCAAAGGCGTGTCCAGGATTCAACATCTGAAAAAGTTGAGTCTGAGATATCTTGGTCCATTTGAAGTGGTGGAGCGAGTTGGGGAAGCTGCCTATCGGCTAGCTCTCTTTCAGCAGAATTGAGTGGATTACATGATGTGTTTCACATCTCTGTTCTTCGGAAAGCCGTCAAAGATCCAGCTCAAGTGATCGATAATGATCGTGTGCTGGGCTAACGACGAAGGTTAGACCCATTCGGATCAAGGATCGCGCCGATAAACAGTTGCAGAACAAAACAATCGGGATGGTCAAAGTCAGCTGGGACAATTGTGGTCGTGAGGTGCTAACATGGGAGCTAGAGCAGACCATGCGAGCGGAATTTTCCGAGTTGTTTGTGTAAAATGTTATGCAGTGCATCTCTTATTGTAACGGACATGTTGAAAGTTATAACATCTTGGTTTTAATTTCCTTACTGTGTACAATTTTTGGGATGAAATTTCTTGTAAGGAGTGGAAGGTTGTAACACCACAAATCCCAAAGTTGGGTTCAGGTTGGACGACACGGCCTGGGACATGGGCGTGTCCCAGGGCATGTCCGGCTCGGGTTGAGCATCTTGTCGAGTGCTCGACGAGTTTTTCGAGAGGTAACACGCCCTGCGACACGGGCGTGTCAGGGGGCGTGTCCTCCTCTGGTCGACGAACTTCTCGAGTAGATGCGCTCGACGAATCCTCAATAGAGAGGGTACATGGCCTGTGATACGGGCGCGTCACATGGCCGTGTCCAACTCTATAGCTACTCGAGTGGGTCTCGAGAGGGTATCTCGAGTAGGTCGTCATTATCTCGAGTACGGCTAAGACACGGGCATGTCATACAAATGACACGGGCATGTCTTGACCAATTACTCGAGTAGTTGTCTCAAGTCGGTTTCAAATGTCTCGAGTAAGGCGCTCAAGAGATGGACACGGGCATGTCAGCCATGTGACATGGGCGTGTCCCATCCAATTACTCGACTTGTTCTCTCGAGTAAGTCTCGAGTGTATCTCGAGATCCAGGCACGGGCATGTCTGAGGGAACACGGCCTATGACACGGGGATGTCACATGACCGTGTCCCGTTCTGGATAAGTCGGTCGTGTGCCGCTTAAGGTACATGCCCTGTGACACGGGCGTATCACAGGGTGTGTCAGACCCAAGATGGTCGTTTTCAGGAAAAAATGTGGCCGTCCATTTCCTTTAGCTGGGATCTGATGTCCCAGACTTCTCCCAGCTGCTTTAAGGCCGAAAAAGAGGAGATAGCTCTCCTTATTTATTTTGTCCATTCTCTTTCTAAAAGAGTTAGAGAGAAGGGAGTGCAAGGAGAAGGAGGAAGAAGAGGATAAAGGATCCAGCTATTGATGGAGCTTGAGAGTTCCGATCTAAGGTTCGAGGCCAGATTGGTGGAGAAAAGGCTGCTGCAGTGCTTTCCAACCGGCTAGAATTCCATAGCTCCGAAGCAATCATCAAGGGTAACGATCTTCCTTCTTGGACATGTGAAGTCCTCCTTTTTGGCATGTGCATGGGTTTCCCCTACCAGAGGATGGATTGCTAAGGGATTCCCTTTTGTTGATTCTTGGAATCCCCAGTAGTTTGGCATATAGATCCGGAAATAGAGTACGGAATTGCCATGTTGTGTGAATCCCATCTGGACAGGTTGGTCTGGATTGGTGATGTTACATCTACACACTGGAGAAGACTCCGTGGTTAAACGTGAAGTTTATGGAGTCGAGGGGTTGGACCTGTGATGGGTAGTAGCAGGAAGTACTGGAGTGGCAGTCCAGTAAAAGACCGTTATGATGCTTGTGATGCTTATGATGCTCAGTGGTTGGACTTGTGAAGGGCAGTAGCAGGAAGTACTGGTGCGGAAGTCCAGGAAAAGACCCTCTGATGCTTGTAATGCTTATGATGCTTGATGGGTTGTGCCTGTGAAGGGAAGTAGCAGGAAGTACTATCTTGGCAGTACAGGAAAATACCCTCAAGTTTATGCGATGAATGTACGGTTAAGCATAGGGATGGAAAATGTGTTCTATCGCTAACGCGAGGCATGGCTCCTAGCTAACCTATGAATGTAGTGCCAGTTCCTTGAGGATGCTCTGGCTATGTCTGAGCTTGATGAGCTCTTAAAAAGGCTTTATGCCAAACAGGTAAGGTGAAATCAACCCATGCCTTTTATTTAGTGATGAGTAAAATGGTATTCGGTGATGGCAATGCGACTTGAGCAATGGGGGGTGGTTGATCCGACCAGCGTTATGTCCGTCCGACTTGAAGACCTGAAAGTGCGGTCTGTTGGAGCGTATAGCGAGAGTCTTAGGCCTGCACGCCACTACGACTAAAGTCTTCGGCTGCACGCCATGGATCAAATGCTCAATTTTACCGTTGGTTTTTGGCCCTAATATGGTGGTGGGACCCTGGTTCGCCAGTACACCATGAATGTGCCCTGAGTGCATGGATCGTCGGGCCGCATTGTTGATGGTTGTGATGGATTGTTTGTGCGTGAGAGCATAATATATGATATATATATATATATATATATATATATATATATATATATATATATATATATATATATATATATATATATATATATATATATATATATATATATATATATATATATATATGCATATGAATTACTATGCCTGCAAGGAAGAAATGTCACTGCCCCGATAAAGGGGTAGGGTCGTTATAAATTGGTCAGCTGAATGCTGATCGTTGCCTTGTTTGCCAGCGTTGGGTGCATTGTCCTTGTACAGGTGCTGGAGAGCCTAGCGGGACATATAAAGGCTGAAGTCCCTGCTGCTGCTGATACTAGCCCTTGAAGGCTAAGATTAAGAATGTTATGTTATGTTTATGTGTGGCCTGCCTGCACGCCGATGGTTGGAAGCCACTTTTTGTAAAGAGCAACTGTAAGGCCATAAGGCCAAACACTATTCTATTTGGCGTACATTCCTATACAAAGGGGCGTGTTTATATTAGTAGACATTCGTGGTTGGAGTTCAGCGTTGATGTTCAAAGCTTCCTCTAGAATGCAATGAGTTAGGATGCGCAACTCTCATATCAACTCGTGACTACGCCGCTTGTTTTGTGGCATATGGTGTGGGGCCCCAGCCGTACCTTCTATTATATACTATATGAATGGATGGAGATGTTACACATGTTGCCCTACCTAAACCACATGAATCTATCCTCCAACTCGTCCCTTGCTGACTGAGGTAAGAAATGTCCGAGAAGTGCTGCTCTGAACTCTCCCCAAGAGATATCTGTGTAATCCATATCCGCAAAAGTGTTGTCCAGCTATGACTTCCACCACCTCTTTCCATGTGACTCCAGGCAGGAGACTGCCAAAGCAACTGCCTCCAAAGTGGGGCATAAAATCCCCGCAAACATCTTATAGATGATAACTAACCATTATTCCGCCCGAACTGCCGATTCCGTTCCCAGCTAGGATGGAGGGGAAAGTCCCCGGAAGACACTCATTCAGTTGGCCGCGGGATTTAGCTGTGGAGTCGGGGCTTGCTGAGCTCTGAAGGCCTCCAGAATGGCCGTCAGTGTTTGCCCCATCTTCGTCTGCTGAAACGGAGCTGGAGCCGACGGAGGTGGAACTATATTCGGAGCATGAGGTGTCCCCTGCTGTGGAGTAGGGTTCGTCGCAGGTTAAAAGAAAAATTCCAATTGTTAGACAGCGTATGAATGTAATAAAAGAAAGAGAAAAAATGGACTTCTACATGTGATTTCCCTTATTAGCACACCACTGCTTCCGCTGCTAGTTTGTCCGCAAACTAAGCTTGTGTGGGAGTGGCCTAAGGTTTTTTGTGGAGTACTTCTCTTTCGATCGAGGTTTCGCTTTGATACAACTTGTAAGTCCTCATACCAATTTATACGTTGGGGTGTCGGTTGTATGCAAGTATGATTGTAGTGATATGCTATGTCATGATTCATGCAAGTGCCACTCAAGCACATGACTCTATGCGCACAGACCTTTAGTTCCCCCTATTTGGGCAGCTAGCTTCACTCCCAGGAACCTCCGTAGTGGCAAACGGAGATAGTGGGTCGGGCCCCCCACTCCTAGGTGGGTATCCACACTACCAAGCCTAGCCCTTACGTACGCCCCTAGAAGGATACAACCTAGACTCTCCACGTACTATGTTGGCCATATCCACTAGACTTTACCTGACCAAGTGTCCCACACTGCCGAGTCAACGTACTTATGTCGGTGTGAACGGCAGTCCAATACCGAAGACCCACCACCTTATTTTTTGTGCACATGCAACCCTGCTGTATCAACCCCCGAGCCTAAGCTCCTCGGACTAACCCATCTGTCACATTTACCTACTGAGCCAAACTCGTCTGGCTAATCTGCCCATTTCCTCAACCATCGAGCCTACCAACCGGACATCCTAGTCAAACTAACTTCCCGAGACACTGGGGTGTGATAAAGTGAAACCTTAGTTATATTAGTTACTCTTGAAGTTTATTATTCCTACTGTTTAGGTTAGCCCAGGAATGCCCCCGGTATACCCCGTGAAGGGGCTCTCAAAGGGCACTAGGATATATGATGGTAGCTGAAGCCCGTCGTTCCCTTTCGCAAGGCACTTACTATTATTGGTTGTTACCCAACTCCCAATTCCTTTAATGTTGTACTGGATCTAACCCTACTATATTTTGACTCTTTATCTCTCCACGAGGAAAATGATGTTTCGTCGACCCCGAGCACCTCTTAACACTAGTCAAACCTCCCAATCCTCATCACAACTCTCGATGATAATCTAATTTCGCTTACCAGATCAATACACTAATATCCCAACTTCCTAGGTTCATTTTGAACCATATTATGATTTCTACAGTTTTTACTAAACGCAGACCATCCTAAGCTATATGATGTATACAATGGGAGGTACTCCATATTATCATCCAAAATCCCAATAATATTTATTGGAGGTCTATCATGACATGATTAGATTAAATCTAGAAGTTTATAATTTTCCTAATTTTCATGATAATTTATTTAATTTCCTAAGTGATCCAAATGCCATACTTTGAACATTAAGTACTACTTTCAGGTATGCAAAATGTTCCACAACATTATGATAAATACAAGACAACTACTTATTAGTAAATTCAAGGTCTCCAAATTTTTAGTAAGACTTAAACACCTAAACATAATTTTTGGACATAACATACATTAACCAATTTATAGTGACAAGTACTGCCAATATACTTCCAATAATTTTGAGAAAATTCAACGATGAACATAAAGACACATAAACACTCCAGGTCAAGTTTCATAATTTATCAGTGAATAATGAAGTCTTAACTTGATTTTTTATAATAAACCAAGTTAATAGGTTAATGAACTAAGTACAATAATTATTGATTTAAAAATTATAATAAAATTCCTATATGTGCAAATTGGCCTAGAAACACTACTGATCAAGTTTCATAATTTTCCAATAAAAAGGGAGCTCTAAATCTATTATTGATCATATTCCCGTATTTATATACTTGTGAAGTAAGTACTGGAAATTTACATCTAAAAATTACAATAAAATTCATGTATGATCATAATGGGCTAAAACTCCCTCTGCCCCAATTTTATAGTCATCTAATGGAAATTAAGGTCATAATAAAAACATAATTAATTAGGGCTAATACTGGTACTGCAAAGGTGATACTAAAATTATTGATCTGAAATTCCCAATAAAAATATCCAAGGTTTATAATGACATTATGACTACACTACCCAAGTTTCACAACTTTTCACAAAGTTCTAATTATCTATCCTTCAATTTTAAGGATTGTGACCTAAACTAGGATTAGGGTTTTGAGGGGTTTATCCATCTCTAAATCTACTAAGATTTTCACCAAAGGACTTTGTTGGAACCCCAGTTAGGATTTGGGCAAGGATCACTATTAGGGTTGCTTAGAATGACCCACCATGTATAGTCATGGGTCATAGGCTTATTTCTAAAGTCTAAGTCAACAGTCAACACATGGATCAGCCATCAACAGGACTACCAGAGACTCAAACAGTTGTGTCGACACAAAGAAAGGTTGTGTCGACACCCAGACAATTTGTGTCGACATAATAGAATATTAGTCGACACATAGCAACATCAGTCGACCCTAGCTCAGTCGACACCATCACAACAATTGTGTCGACACTTCAGAAAGGCTATGTCAACACATAGAGGATTTGTGTCGACACCCAGAACAATCTGTCAACACAGGTCACGGGAGCTGTTTCAAGAAAGATCAAGTACAATTCTCAGCTCGACGAACGTCGAACTCAGGTCGACGATTGGTGGACAACACTTGCTCAGCTCGATAATATAAGCAAGACAGTTTCTCAGCTCGACGAAACAGAAACTGAGCTCGATGAACTGCAAGCTCCGGTCGACGAACGCAGGCAAGATATTCAGCTCGACGAATCTAGCTGAGTTCGACGAATGTCGAACTCTGGTCGAGGATTGATGAACTCGACGAAAGTTCAGGTCGACGATTTCTGAGCAATCAGTAACAGTTGGCAGAATTAATTGGAGATTAATTACAGTCAATATTCCCAGTAAAAATAGTCGTTCTGTGGATTAATTATAGATCAATTCCCAATGCATCTCCACTCTCGGGAATGTTTCTCTTCCTCCATCAAGGCCAAGGATTTTGAATGTCTGAACATATACAGAGAAAGAGAACAAGAAAAAAAACAACAGAGACACAAAATACAGAGAAAAAGAAGAACAGTAATAAATACAAAGGGCAATATCACTACAGCAATTAGTAGCCCTAGATTAGAGGAGACGGAGATCATAAGAAGAAGAATAACATCCAATCCCTATCAAGAGTCTTCTTCTTCCTCATTACTACAGGAAAACTTCAAGGACACCAAACCTCTTATCAGTCAGTAGTTCCTGAAGATTTCTCTGATCCAGGCCTGAAGATTTCTCTGATCCAGGCCTGAAGATTGAAGGCCTATCACCCTGTAGCAGAGCTCCAGCTTTTCCTGATACATCCTACATCTCAGGGGGAGCAAATCTGCTAACATCAATATCAACATAATCTTCTCAGTTGCTTTGAGAAAGAGAAGATTTCCATCACTCTCTCACCCCCTCCTGTATAAAGGGTTGTCATCTCCTTTCAAAAGTGATTCCTGGTTGCAAGTCTCCTTCCAAAAGACTTGAAGAGTTGGTTTTTGGGGACCTGATCAAAACCCATTGGTGGCAGTCACCTGATCAAAAACCTGAGTGGATTCCTACCAGGGTTGTAGAAGAGTGGACTACCCAGATTTGGGGAACCACTATAAAATCCTTGTGTCTCTTCTGGTTGCTTGATTTTCTTTCTTTATTCTGTGCTGTGATTTTACTCGAATTTGTTCCTGTTTAAGCTTTCTATCACTTTCAGACTTCAGCTACCATAGAGTCCTCTCTACCAAATTTCAAATCCATACAAGGGCATTTGACCACATGCCCTTCACAAATCCCCAAAGACCAACCTTAGGGTTTGGTCTTGGGTCCTAGTGCAAATCTACCCAAATCCACCCCATCTCCCATTGAAGGGTGTCCAAGGTCATCACAAACCAGTGGACAAAGTCTCAGTCTCTGTTGAGGTGATTTGACCACTTAAACTCACAAAATGTACTATGACATAACTACCACTTATTGAGCCAACTTTGGGTTTGCTTGCTTCCAACCTAAACCATCACCAAAAGTGAGGAAAATAAATATAGAGCCTTATGCTATTCCCCAAGATCACCCACCAAAAGTTTGGAGGTTTTTGAGCAGTTTAAGGCACCTAATTAAATTCCATATGATTTATTAAATTATTCACAAAACTATAGAAAAACATTGTCCAAAAATTCTAATTTTTGGAAAGTATGAGGAGAATGTTATGAAAAGCCTATGCCATAAACTTCAAAGTATTTGGGTGAGTGGTTTGGTGTGGGCAATAATTATTTTGAGTGGTCACACCTAGGTATAGGTTACACCAAAATGAGTGTGGTAGTCAGACCACTTATCCAAAGTGGTTGAAACTAATTTTAAATTAAAGTTAATCTTAGAGCTATAATTTTCCTGTAGATCATTTCCTCACATAGAGCCTCTATGTATTTTTCATTAATTTTATAAAGTGTCTGTTATTATAATACAGAAAATACATTAAAATTAAAAGGATTGAATTGATCTGCACAGATCTTGATGCAAGATCCGACGGCTGCTGGATCGTCTTCCTCCTCCAGCCAAGGGCCTGGATTGCCCGAGCCTGGGCTGACTTCCAGCCGCCTCTGCTGGCCACCCGGCAACCTCCCTGGCCGGCCACCACCACCACCTCCGACGAGGTGGTGGCCATCGATTGGCGACGACACGGCCATCGGCGGGGCCGACTCCAGCGATCCCGAGAGGTGAGTTTTGACGGAAATATTCAGAAATTTGCCACCACCGATCGGGCTCAATTGAGCCCAATCCTTAGCCCTAACAGATCCTATGATCTACCCATTGTGAGAGAGGAAGGGGAGGACCATGCTTGTGGCCTGGAGACGCATCGATAGCCAGGATGCCATTGGTGGTGGAGGAGTCGCCATAGTTCTGCAACTGCACAGTGAAGTAGCTCGGGATCGTCGGGGCAAGGGTGAAAATGAATGCTTGAAGTGTTGTGATGCTTTTAAAATGATAAAATGGGGGAGGGGAGCGGTCTAGCTGTTGGTGGCCATTAATGCCCCCTTAAGGTGAATTTTGGCCATTGTGGTGGGGGTTGAATGTTTGCTCAATCCAGCGAGGAAATGGCTGGAAACTCCTCCTATTCCCCAGAGGAGTTGAATCCAGCCATAAAGGGTGGAAGGGAGAGGCCAAGGCTTCAATGGTCATTAATGGCCATTGAAGGTACAATTCGGCCATGGTGTGGTGGCAACATTCCGGCCATGAACAGCCACCAAAATGGCCCCCTGGTCTTCCTGGGTTAAATGGGTAGTTCGATCAACCAATGAAGGATGGCCCTTGGCCTCCTTGGACATGAATGGCTCTTTTTCACCAGTTCTCTCTCCTCCATTAAAGAGGAGTTGGAGTTTTCTCTCTCCTAGTCATCAAGGTTGACCTTGCTGATCACTCCAGCCTATTGGCAGCCCACTAACCCATATGTTTCATGGAAATAAGGTTATACCAAGTGTAAAGATTGCTTGAGCTTAGGTTAGCCCATTTGAGCTAGGTTTGACCTAACCTAGACTAGGGTTGACCTAGGTCAATTTGACCTTTTGAGTTACCATCAATGGGTCCTTAGTGATCCATTGGACACCCTAAGTTCTAGGTAGGGTTGGGTAGGGTCATGAGATCAAGTTGTAGCCCTAAATTCAAACCTTAGGTCTAAATGGTTAGGATGAGCTATAGGCAAACCAAGGTGATTTTTCTCACCTTGGGCATTGCCCACTTGGTTTAGAGTTTCTGATGGTTTTGTCATGACCTAGTCATGATAAAACAAAATCCTAGGGGTCTAGTTGTTTGAGGGATGTTACACCTGAACGTTCATGTGTGTGTTGTACCAAAAGTGATCCACCAAAACTAACGATTCAAAAAAATTAGATCTCTCCAAACAAAAAGAAAATGAGGTCCGCCAATCCTCACAAATTTAAATAGATTAAGAGAAAATAACAATAATCGATTCGATCAAAACCATGAAGAAATCAAGATTAACAAACAACGCAAAATTTAACCACCAGAAAATTTATCTAAGAGGGAACACACAAGATTTAGAGATTTTCGTTACCCCACTCTGAAAAAGGATTCATTGGAAAAGGATCGCTCTTCTATGGTCCCACCGGAGCCACACTGAACGGATAGAAACACGCTCGGCTTCCTCGCTTCACGCCGAAGAAGGTTCTTCGTTGCAAGAGGACTTGTCCTTGGTCGAATATCCACCAAGATGGGGGATTCAAGGTTGGCTGAACCCTATGAGGGGATCCATTGTGTAGCCGAAATCCGTTCAGGGGAAAGCATTCCACTTGTAAGTAATTAGAGAAGAGGGGGAGGTGTTATGGTGGGGAAGAGAGGAGGGGAGAGGGGGAGATAAGGTGGCGGAACCACTAGGGGATGGGAGAGGAGGCCAGCAGCCAAGGATGGGAGCAAGAGAGGGAAAATCTAAATTTAGGTTTTTTGTATTCATTTCATTCATAAGTAAATAATTCAACAACACATGGCCTTATATAAGTCTAACAAAATTCTGGGCTATATGCAGCCCAACTTAAAACACCAACTGGCTAAACACAGGCCAATATTAAAAATAAGAATTTGGATAAATATAGTCCAGATATTAAACAATAAAACAAGGAAAGTAAATATAACATAAGCAAGATAAATATCAAAAGGAACACTTGCACCGAGGGCGGAGGTTGTAGCATCGATCGACAATGTGTCTGCGGAGCAGCAAGTCTTTGGTAAGAGAGGGCGAGGTACTTCCGTAAGCATGTCACCACCATCATCATCACGCTAGGGGTCGTCATCTCCATCACCCATCCCTGTAGTAATCTCGCCCAGGAACAGTTAACTATGGAGTTCTGATGGGATCTGTTGCAGTAGTGCTGGTATGGTCACACATATTGGAATAGTCCGGCACATTTTATTTAAGCCAAACTCCCTAACGCGGGATCTTCCGGATTGTAGGCTGCGTTTCCTTTCGGATTAAGAAATTTTGGTGTCTCAAATATTTACGTCCAACAACCGCCGAGTTTCCATGCCGCCGCCTCTACGTGGGAACTCTGAAATGGCGAAATGGCGGCGTTTTTGTCGTGGGAGCACTCAGTCATCTCGCGTACATTACTATATTCCTGGAAGTGTTTCCTGAAGCCTTCGCTGGCACATCCATTAGGATGAAACAGAAGAAAGTAAAACACTAGGATAAATTTTCAACAGGGTTGAATTTGCACGATCTGAGGGCACGAAACGAGCTCGAATGGGTTCAGTCAATTCTTCAGTGGTTGGGCAACTCCGTGAGCTTTCTGAAATGGTATTATGCATGAAAATCAGATTGTTTGATCAAAAGTTATGGTCGTTTGAAGTGGCTTGTATTGGAAACTATGTCACGTCATTCTTTTAATTTCCTGGTCAACGCATGCACAGTATGCTAAGTCCACTTGTCCGTTCTGTTGATTCTGAAAATTGCACTCAGTCCACGTGGTGGAAACCCTCGGGCCAGCGTTTGAAAAGAGAGCGCGTTCACCACTGGTAAAAATGAGCATTCAAGGAGCTGAACGGCAAAAACTAGTTGCAACACGAGGACTTCCCAGGAGGTAACCCATCCCAGTACTACTCTCACCCAGACACGCTTAACTGTGGAGTTCTGATAGCATTTGATGCTCTAGTGCTTGTATGGTCACACACGTTGGAATAGTCCAGCACATTTTGTTTAAGCCAAGCTCCCCGACGCACGATATTCTGGATTGAGGGCTTTGTTTCCATTCAGATTAAGCAATATAGGAGGATTTAATTTTTATACCCGACAATTGCCAGGTTGCCACGCCGCCGCCACTACGCGGGATATCCGGAATGGGGAAGTGGTGAAGATTTTGCCGCGTAAGTAAGCAGATATCTTTCGGTCATTACTGTATTTCTGAAAGTGTTTCCCGAAGCCTTCACTGACACATCCATTAGGACGAAACCGACGAAAAGAAAACAATGTGATAACTTTTCAACGGTGTTTAATATTCGCGATCTGAGGGCGCGAAATGATCTCGAGCGGGTTCACCCAGTTCGCCTGTCGAAGGGAAACTCTGAGAGCTTTTCGAACGATATTGTGTGTGAAAATCAGACGGTCTGATTAAAAAATTATGGTCGTTTGAAGTGGCTTGCATTGGAAACTAAGTCACGACTTTCTTTTGATTTCCTGATCATCGTCTGCGCAGGATACTAAGGCCACATGTTCATTCTGTTGATTCCGAAAATTCGGCCTAGTACATGTGGGAGGCACCCTCGGGCCCGAGTTCATGGAGAGAGCGTGTTCGCCACAGGTAAAAATGGGCTTTCATGGAGCAGAGCAACAAAAACTTGGTGCAACACAAGGACTTCCCAGGAGGTCACCCATCCCATTACTACTCTCGCTCAGGCATGCTTAACTGCGGAGTTCTGATGTGATTCAGTGATCTTGTGCTGGTATGGTCGCACACGTTGGATTAGTCTGGCACATTTTATTTAAGCTAAGCTCCCCGACGGGCGATTTTTTGGATTGCGGGTTCCATTTCCATTCGGATTAAGCAAATTTGGTGGTTCAAATTTTTATGCCCGACAACCGGCGGGTCGCCACACCGCCGCCTCTAAGCGGGATCTTCGAAATGGGAAAGTGGCAACGATTTTACGGTGTTAGCGCAGTCATCTCGCGGACATTACTTTATTCCTGGAAGTCTATCCTGAAACCTTTGATGGCACATCCATTAGGACGAAACCGCCGAAAGAATAAAACTTGGGTAACATTTCAACGAGGTTGAATATGTGCGTTCTGAGGACGTGAAATGAGCTCTAACGGGTTCACCAGGTTCGTCCGTAGATGGGAAACTCCGAAAGATTTATGAAATGGTATTATGCGTAAAAATTGGATGGTCTGATCAAAAGTTATGGTCATTTGAAGTGGCTTGCATTGGAAACTAAGTCACGCCTTTCTTTTGATTTCCTGCTCATCGCCCGCATAGGATGCTAAGGCCACATGTCCGTTTTGTTGATTCTGAAAATTACACCCAGTCTATGTGAGGGGCACCCTTGGGCCCGCATTCCTAGAGAGAGGGTGTTCACCACAGGTAAAAATGGTCATTCATGGAGTCGAGCGGCAAAATATGGGTGCAACACGAGGACTTCCCTGGAGGTCACCCATCCCAGTACTACTCTCACACTAGCATGCTTAACTGTAGAGTTCTGATGGGATCTAGTTCTCTAGTGCAGGTATGGTCGCACACATTGGAATAGTCCAGCACAATTTATTTAAACCAAGCTACCTGACGCACGATCTTCCGAATTACAGGCTCTGTTTCCATTCGGATTAAGCAATTTTGGCGACTCAAATTTTTACGCCCGACAATCGCCTGGTCGCCACACCTCCGTCTCTATGAAGGATCTCTGAAATGGAGAAGTGGTGGCAATTTTTCTGCGTGAGCACACAATGATCTCGTGGACATTACTGTATTCCTGGAAGTGTTTCCCGAAGCCATCCCTTGAACATCCATTTGGATGAATCCGACGAATGGAAAACACTGGGATAACTTTTCAATGAGGTTGAATATGTGTGATCTGAGGGCGCGAAAAGAGCTCGAAAGGGTTCCCTCAGTTCTCATGTGGATGGGCAACTCCGAGAGCTTTCTGAAATGGTATTGTACGTAAAATCAGAAGGTCTGATCAAAAGTTATGGTCGTTTGAAGTGGTTTTAATTGGAAACTAGGCCATGCCTTTCTTTTGATTACCTGCTCATCGCCTGTGCAGGACGCTAAGGCAATGTGTTCGTTCTGTTGATTCTGAAAAATATTCCTACTCCGCGTGAGGGGCACCCATGGCCCATGTTCATAGAGAGAGAGTGTTCGCAGCAGTAAAAATGGGCATTCATGGAACCGAGCGGCAAAAAATGAGTGCAACACGAGGACTTCCCAGGAGGTCAGCCATCTCAGTACAACTCTCGCCCAGGAACGCTTATCTGTGAAGTTCTGATGGGATCCAGTGCTCTAGTCCTGGTATGGTCGAACAAGTTGGAATAGTCTGACACATTTTATTTAAGCCATGATCTCTGATGCTCGATCTTCCAGAGTGCGTGCATCATTTCCATTCAGATTAAGCAATTTTGGCGCCTCATATTTTTACGCACGACAACAGCTGGGTCGCCACGCTGCCGCCTATATGCAGGATCTTCGAAATGGGTAAGTGGCGATGATTTTGCCGCGTGAGCGTGCAGTCATCTCGCTTACATTACTGTATTCCTGGAAAAGTTTCCTGAAGCCCTTGTTGGCACATCTATTAGGACGAAACCGACGAAAGGAAAAGAAGGGGATAACTTTTCAACGGGGTTGAATATGTGCGATCTAAGGTCAAAAAATAAGCTCCAACTGGTTCACCTGGTTCTCCCGTGGATGGTCAACTCCGAGAGCCTTCTGAAATGGTATTGTGTGTGAAAATCAGACGGTCTGATCAAAAGTTAGGGTCATTTTAAGTGTCTTGCATTGGAAACTAAGTGTTGGAACACCCTATTACTAATTTGGGTCAGGATCACTATGTATCTAGGAACCTTTGTTTGACCTTCTGTATAGCTTAATAGGTCAATTAGAATTGAGTTTAAGGGTTAGTAGTCTAGGTTTGGAAGCTGCCCTGAAGACCAAGTTTTTCTGTCTGGAGACCAAGTCTGATCGTCGAGCTCAGCACGACGATTCGTCGAACTCCGGTCGACGATCGTCTAGCTCAACTTCAACAGATCGTCGAACTCCATTCGACGATCGCTGAGCTCAACTTCACAATATCGTCGAACTCCATTCGACGATCGATGAGCTCAACTTCACAATATCGTCGAACTCCATTCGACGATCGGTGAGCTCAGGTCGACGATTTTGACTCTGCACTGGATCTTTATCTCTGAGCTCAGCTCGACGATCTTTGAGCTCAGATCGACGATTTCAGATAACTTCCAGAATTCAAATTCAAATCAAACAGGAGTTGTTATGCAATTAATTCAGAGATTTGCTAGCCGTTTTCATTTATTTCTAGACCAAGTTTCAAGGGATCTTTCAAGGAATAATTCTGTGGACTTTCCTCTAGAAGAGTTTTTGCAATTAAGGATGCAATCAATGCAGACCAACGGCTATCTTTGACAGAGAATGATATTCTATTCTAGAACAGAGAATAAAAGACAGAATGTTTTTGAATCAATTGAGATTAACAAGAAGAGAATACACAACACAGATTATAGAGACTCTTTCAAAATCTTCTGTCAAAAAGAATTCTGAAGAAACACTCATCAAAGAGATCAAGCTTTCAAAAATCTTCAGATCTCTTGAGCTCTCAAAGTGTTCAAGGCCAACATCATTTCAAGACTCCAGACACTCAACATTTCAGCTTGATGAAATCATCTATTGCTGGAGCTCTACCTTTGAAGGCCTATCACCCTCAGCAAAGCTTTTCTTCCTGAAGATTTCAAGGATTCAGGGGGAGCTTTGACATCAATCCACATAGTCTTCTCAGTTGTTTGAGAAAGAGAAGACTGTCATCACTCTCTCACCCCCACTCTGTAAAGGGTTTTTCAAACTCCCTTCAAAAGTTTGAATTTGGTTTTTGAGCACCTTGTCAAAAGCTCATTGGTGGCAAGACACCTGATCAAAAAATCTGCTTTGGTTTTTGAGCACCTTATCAAAAGCTCATTGGTGCCCAGGACACCTGATCAACTCATCCTGCAGTGGATTCCTACCTGGGGTGGTAGAAGAGTGGATGTACCCAAGTTTGGGGAACCACTATATTTCCTTGTGTCCTCTGGCTCTGCTTGTTTACTTTTTTGTTTCTGGCCTTGATTTGTCTGTGCTTAGTTTTTGCATAGCTTAGTTCTGTGATTAGATTTATATTTGCTTCCCTGCTCACACTTATTACAACAATTGTTGTAAAAGTTTTTAAAAGTACTAAAACACCATATACTCTATTCCCCCCCCCCCTCTAGAGTATATCAGATCTAGTTGCACTTTCAATTGGTATCAGAGCCAGGTTGGTTAAACATACCATATCTGATTGGTTGTACAGGCTAACACCTGAATCCCAAGATCCTAAACTAGATCTGTTTTTCTTTTGTATTTTATTATTAGATTTTGTTTGCACAACTCATGGCCCAAAACAAAGATTATGATAGCACCAGACCTCCAGTGTGCAATCTTTCCAAGTTTGCACTTTGGAAGGCAAGGATTAGACTTTACATGAATTCCATTGACAAAGATATTTTCAATTCTGTTTTGACAGTGTGTCCAAGACCCCCAGAGAGCACAAGCACAAATGCTGTTCCACCTCCATCAGGAACAGATGCTGACATCAAAAAATGGAAAGTAGCTGATGCCAAGGCTATGAACATCCTAGCCCAGACAATGTCAGATGACATATTCCAAAAGGTAGCTGAATGCAACTCAGCCAAGGAGATTTGGGACAAGCTCTCAGAAATTATCTCAGGCTCAGCTGATGATAGAAAGGACAGAAGATCCCATCTCATCTCCCAGTATGAGAACTTCAAGAAGGGAGAGACTGAGTCAGTGGGAGACATGTACAATAGACTGAGTCTAATTGTCAGTGAACTAAGGACATTGGACAAAGAGATTTCTCTGACAGAACTTAATGACAAGATCCTAATGTGCTTCCCCAGCACTTGGGATTCAAGAATCTGGCCAATTAAGGATGCCAGAAGTCTAAATGAGATCACCACTGAAGCCTTGTTGGGTAAGCTCAAATCTTATGAGCTACTCATCAAGAATAGAGAGGAAGAACAGAAGGCTGCTTCACCAGCCACAAGGAAAGAGAAAACCATAGCCTTCAAGGCAACTGAGGATCTGCCTGAAGATAAGAGCACAGACAATGATGAACTACTCAGCTTGTTGGCCAAAAGATTCTACAAGATGGCCAGAAAGGACTTCAGAAGAAGATCATACAAGGAGCAGGACAAGCCAAGGTATGACAAGTCCATTAGCAACAATAAAGACATAATCTGCTTTGGTTGCAGGAAACCAGGGCACATAGTTCCTTACTGTCCAGAGAATAAGACCAAGGACAGAAGGGACAAAAAAGAAAGAAGAAAGGAGAAAGACTCCAAAAGGAATGGATATGGCAAGCCCTCTTCAAGCAAAAATAAGCATACAAGAAAAGGGTTTGTTGCTGAATCCTGGAGTGAGACAGAAGAGGAATCAGAAGCCTCATCCAGCTCCAGTGATGATGAGGATGATGCAGAAGAAAAGGAATTCTGCATGATGGCAATTAATGCCTCACAGCACAATTCAGAGGATGAAGAGTCAGAGTCAGACTCAGAAACCCAACCTGAAGAAGATCAGGTAATTAGTTCTTTTGATTTTACTTCAGAAGATTTTAAATCTGAATTTAAAGCACTGTGTTTAGACCTGCTAAAGTCTGAGAAAGAGATTATCTATCTCAGAAATCAATTATCTGAACACAATGGTTTAAAGTCAGAAAACCTCAAACTCTCTCAGGAATTGGAGAACTATAGGGAACAGATAGCTACACTGAAAAGTGAGCTCTCTGAGGCCAAGAAGCTTGAAGAATCCCTTAATGGAAGAAGCATCAAGCTGATGGACATCACAAGCACAGTGAACTCTAGATTCATCAGTACACTGGGCTTGGGTGCTTCATCCAGCCAACCTATAGTCCTAACAACTCCCATCAAGTTCATTTCTGACAAGGGAAAGGGAGTTGTAGAGGTTGCCAGGAAAAATTCTGATCTGCCTCAGAAAACTAAGTCCCAGCAGAAATCGTCGAACGGAGATCGACGATCGCCGAATGAAGATCGACGATCGCCGAACGCAGCTCGACGATCTCATATACCTGACCTCAGCCATAGTCGACCGTCGAACGGAGCTCGACGATCTGACCCAAGATCGTCGAACGCAGCTCCAAGATCGTCGAACAGAGGTCAGAACTCTGGAAACTTTTTCAAAGGCAAATCAAAATTGAATCCTAAGGGTTCTTCATCCCAAACCTTTAACCCTTATATTGAATGGATTTTACCTCCAAGGAGATATCATCCTGAAGGATATAAGAGTCAGCCAGAGATGTCTTTCATTTCTGAATTTAGAGGTTATCAACCTAGGCCCAAGGTAAACTTGGTCAAAAACAAGTAAATTGTTTTATGTGCAGATGAAGACCTATCCAACATCTAACCAGCAATGGTACTTGGATAGTGGGTGCTCTAAGTACATAACAAGGAATAAGGACAACCTCACATCCTTCAGAGCCAAGCTTGGACCCAAAGTTATCTTTGGTGATTCCAACTTTGGACAGACTAAAGGATATGGTACAGTCCAGATTGGTTCAGTAACCTTCAAGAAGGTAGCATATGTGGAAGGACTGAAGCACAACCTAATCAGCATCAGTCAACTGTGTGATGAAGGCTACCAGGTGACCTTCAGCAAAACCTTATGCAAAATCAAGTCAGAGGACAACACAACTGTGTTGACAGGTATAAGGAAAGGTAACATCTACCTAGTAGACTTTCTTTCAACTGATATAGATATCTGCTTGTTTAATTCAGTCTGTAGACCAAATGTTTTATGGCATAAGAGACTAGAACACCTAAACCTTAGAACTATTGCTAGGCTATCCAAGGACAACCTTGTTAGAGGACTACCTTCTGGCCCCTACAAGAAGGAAGGACTATGCAAGGCTTGTCAATTAGGCAAGCAAACTAAAAATAGTTTTAAGTCACTTAATAAGAGTGATTCACCTAGGATGTTGTACCTGTTACACATGGATCTATTTGGACCCATCACAGTACAAAGCCTAGGAGGGAAATCCTACACTTTAGTAATTGTAGATGACTTCTCTAGATTCACTTGGGTGTTCTTTCTAAGGAAGAAGTCTGATAACTTTAAGTGTCTGACAGAGTTTCTCAAATGTATACAGATTGAGTTCAATACTCACATTGCTCTGATCAGAAGTGATCATGGGACAGAGTTTGATTCTCTTCTTATGCAAGAGTTCTGTCAGAGTGAAGGGATCAGGCATACTTTCTCAGCTCCTAGAACTCCTCAACAAAATGGGGTAGCTGAAAGGAAAAATAGAACCCTTATTGAATCTGCCACTACATTGTTGTCAGATGCTCATCTACCTCTATCCTTTTGGGCAGAGGCAGTGAACACCTCCAAATATGTGCTGAACAGAAGTCTGATACATAAACTGAAGGGAATGACTCCCTATGAATTACTCAAAGGGAAGAAACCTAAAGTTGACTATTTTAGAATTTTTGGTTGCATTTGCTATATTCACAATAATGACAAGAAATACTTAGCAAAATTTCAAGCCAAAGCTGATGAAGGAGTGTTTCTGGGACACTCCATGATCAGCAAGGCCTATAGGGTCTATAATAAATCATCTTTGAAAATTGAGGAATCTGTTCATATTTCATTTGATGAAACTAACATGTCTTTCAAGGAGAAGATTTCTTCTACCATAGAACCTTTGCAGGAACACTCTCTAGTTGAAGATATGAACAAGCTACAGGTTGCTCAAGAGGATGAAAGCAGTGAAGATGAAGGGAATGCTCAACACATTGAAGCTCAACTTGAAGAGCCAGTTGTTGTGCCACAAGAGGAAACAACAACACAGGTTGGTGAACAATCAACACCCCCTGTTGATTTAGTAACATCAAGAGACCATCCAATTTCCCAAATAATTGGAGAACTCTCAGCTGGTGTGCAAACCAGAAATCAGGTCAACCAAAACCTGTTGCACACCTGCTTCCTTTCTCAAATTGAACCTCAGTCCATTCATAATGCAGAGCAAAATCCACACTGGATCATTGCAATGCAAGAGGAGTTGCATCAATTTGAGAGGAACAAAGTATGGGAACTAGTGCCAAAGCCTAAGGATCATTCCATTGTTGGAACAAAATGGGTATTCAGAAACAAACTGGATGATCAAGGAGTAATAATAAGGAACAAGGCAAGGCTAGTTGCTCAGGGATATTCTCAAGAAGAAGGAATTGACTACGACCAGACTTTTGCACCTGTTGCAAGATTGGAAGCCATCAGGATATTTCTAGCTTATGCAGCTCACAAAGGCTTCAAAGTCTATCAGATGGATGTCAAAAGTGCTTTCTTGAATGGAGACATCAAAGAGGAAGTTTATGTCAGACAACCTCCAGGTTTTATCTCTCCAACTCTTCCTGATTATGTTTTTAGACTGAACAAAGCATTATATGGTCTCAAGCAAGCTCCTAGAGCATGGTATGAGACCCGAGCATGCTTTCTCTTGGAAAATGGTTTTATAAGGGGTAGAGTAGACCAAACTCTTTTTATTAGAACCCATAAGTCCCATACCCTACTAGTGCAAATTTATGTAGACGATATCATTTTTGGTTCTACTGACTCAAAATTGTGCAGAAGGTTTTCTAACCTGATGCATTCTAAATTTGAGATGAGTAGCATGGGTGAGCTATCCTTCTTCCTAGGATTGCAAGTCAAACAACATGCTGAAGGCATTTTATTTCTCAAACCAAATATGTTAATGAACTGGTTAAGAAATTTGGTATATCTGAGGCATCTTGTATGAAAACACCCATGCCTACAAATGCTGTATTGGATGCTGATGAACATGGGAAACCTGTTGATCAGACAACATATAGAGCAATGATTGGCTCTTTACTGTATCTTACAGCTAGTAGACCAGATATAATGTTTGCTATATGTATATGTGCTAGGTTCCAAGTAAGCCCTAGAGAGTCACACCTAACATTAGTAAAGAGGATTCTCAGGTATGTTAAAAGTTGTCCAAATCTAGGTCTCTGGTATCCAAAAGATTCAGCATTTGATTTAACTGGATTCTCTGATGCTGATTATGCTGGATGCAGAATTGACAGGAAAAGCACCAATGGAACTTGTCAGTTCCTTGGTGACAGACTTGTCTCTTGGTTTTGTAAGAAACAAACATCTGTGTCAACCTCAACTGCTGAAGCTGAATATATGGCTGCAGGCAGTTGTTGTTCACAAATATTATGGATTCAAAACCAACTCCTAGACTATGGTTACAACTTAGAGAAGTCTAAAATCTTTTGTGATAATACAAGTGCTATTTCCATAGCTCAAAATCCAGTCCTCCATAGTAGGACAAAACACATAGAGATAAGACATCATTTCTTAAGGGATAATGTTGAAAAACACAAAATTGAATTACAATATATCCCAACTGATTTACAAAGGGGAGATATTTTCACCAAGCCTTTGGATGAAAAGAAACACACTTTCTTCCTAAATCAGTTAGGAATGTTAGATGGAGAAAGTCTTAAATAATCTCCAAGATTTTGAAAGCTAAAAATTGACCAAGACTAGGCAAAAATTCTGATTTTTCTTAGTGTCTAGAATTTTTCTGATCTCTGAACTGCGCTCGACGATTTCCCCTAAGATCGTCGAACGGAGATCGACGATTTCCAGAATCGTCGAACTGAGTTCAGCGCCTCTCAGATAGTATGAACTATCTCTTCCGGTCAACGATCGTCGAACGGCGCTCGGCAATTATGTTCACTGAACGATCGTCGAACGGAGCTCGACGCTTTCCAAGATCGTCGAACGGAGATCGACGATGTTGGAGTCTCTTCAGATTCCTTTAGAAGCCTCGATCGTCGAACTGAGTTCAATGATCTTTCCAATTCTGCGTCGAACCCTAATATAAAACTCATTTTTCGCCGTCGTTCTCTCTTGCGCTTTTGATTTCTCTGCAAGGATTTTCTTTCCCTCCAAACAGTTCTATGCTTGGTCGTTTTGTTTGTTGAATTCTTGCAGGTATAATGGCTGTGTCAGTTGCAGTTCTAGCCGCCATGAAGTTCGATGCTGGATTCGACATTGATCTGGAATCGTTCAACACTACTGATCAAATATTCCAAGACATTCTGAGTTTATTCAAGGATCAGAACTTGTCTGCCCTCATGACCACCAGGATAAAGCTGGCCTCAGATGAAATCAAGGAATGGGTTTACACTGCTCATAATCTGGACAACTCTACTATAGTTGGCTCTATTGCTGGAACCCAGGTACCCTTGACCCCCACAGTTTTAACAGAGGTTTTTGGACTGAGAACTGGAGATGATACTGCTGAGTTATCTAGAGAGGAGTTTTCTGCCATACTTGCCAGGATGGGTCATCCAGAGGGAAACCCTAGCAAGTTATTCAAGAGGAACCTGTCTATTGAATACAGGTTCCTAGCAGATGTTGTAGGAAAAGTGCTGCTGGCAAAGCACTCAGCTCATGATACTATCTCCAGACATCAGCTCTGTCTCATGGGAGCTCTGGTGGATAAGAAAAGTTTGAACTGGGGGGAGGTCTTCTTTGACCTAATCAAGAAGAAAATCAACAAAAGCTTTGTTAATTTTGGAAGGATTATTGGAGTCTTCCTGCAGAACAAGTGCCCTGCCTTGCTGGTCTCCTCTGGAGTGCACATCAATGCCTCCAAGAGACTCACATGTGCCCTCTTTGGCAAGTGGGACAGGCAAATAAGCAAGCCCAGCAGGCCCTCCTCTCGTGCTCCTTCAGGCACCAGGACTCACAGAGTCACTCCCCCACAGGTCTCTGCTCCTGCAGAAGACCTGGCTGCCGCTGTTGCTGCTTCTTCTCCTCCTCCAAGTCCAACCCTACCTCTACCATCCACCATTCCAGCTCCATCCCCCATTACCATATCCAGCCCATCTCCAACCTCAACTCCATCTCCCGCACCAATTCTACCTCCACCAGAAGACCATTTCCACCCACTGTTCTCCTACCCTCCTCCAGATGTCACTTCTTCTCCCTCCATTCCATCCTTCACTCTCCTGGATGACTCCTACATGGATGATTCCCCCTCATCTCCTCCTGAATTACCCTCCTCCTCAACATCATTCCAAGATCTTCTCCACCATATCATTGACCACCCAACTTTCACCCCATCCATATCCATCCCCTTGTCCTCCATATCCACCATCCCCACTCCTGAGCCATCCATTCCACTATCCAGCCCTTCACTTCCAGCATCCTCAGCTATCCCTACTCCATCTACCTCTGCTCCTGTTGTTGAGCATGTAGACCTCTCAGCCCTAGCTGACAGGTTGTATGAGCTCATTGCCCCCAGGCTCTCTCTATTGTTAGAGACCTCCTTAGCTCCTCTACAACAGTTAGTGGTAGCTCTCTCTGCCAGGCTTTCCTCCCTCCTTACTCAGGCAGCACCTCCAGCAGTGTGCCTTGATACAGATGTATCTGCATCTAGGCAGGGGGAGATGCCCTATGAAGCAAGCTTTCATGCTGTTGCTGCTGCTGCTTCTGCTGCTGCTTCTGCTCCTGCTGCTGATGCTGCTGCTGCTGCTGATGTTTCTGTTTCTGCTACCTCTGCTCTTGCTACTGTGCCTCCTACTCCAGTTCTGGCACTAGACCTAAAGTCCTTGCTCTCAGCTTTTGATACTGCCTTTTTCAGTTGTTTTCCTAAGAGTAATGTTGTCCATCCCTCAGAAGACCTATCCAAGGCACTAGTGCCTTTCTCTGGCTGTGACCCCAGCATTATATCTTCTTTTGTACTCTCAGTAATTGCTGCTACTGCTGCTGTTGAAGAAAGGACTGTTTTTGCTGCTGCTGAAAATATTCTTGCTGCTGCTGAAATCCCAACTGCCTCTGATGAGGAGATATCCAAGGATTTTCTGATGACAGAGGCCACTGATTTTGAGCCTGCTGCAGATTTTGTTGATGTTACTGAAGTTGATACTGTCATCACTCCTGCTGTTGCTGTTGCTGTTTCTGCTTCTCCTCCTGTATTTGCTGCTGTCTCTGCTGCTGTCCCTGCTGCTGCTATTTCAGCTTCTGTCTCTTCTGCCTCTGCTCAGCTGAAGAAAGATCTTATGAAAAGAATAGATGCTTTATATGATGATCAGAGCTCTGAATCTGATGAATACAAAACAGACTCTGATGATTCATCTGCTACTATTGCCAGAAAAAGGAAAGCTAGGAGCAAGGCTATGAAAAGGGTTCCTCCTGCAAAAGTAAAGGATGATAATGATATTCCTTATTATATTCTGCATAACTGCCAAATTACAGAACATTGGATGCAGTATTCCAAAAATCAGCTCAAGGCCATGAAGAAGAAGAGAAAGTATGAGAAGGGCTCCTCCCAGTTCCAGCACCCTCATCCTCCTCCACCACCTCCTCCTGATGCAGGCGCAGGTGGCAGCACTGCAAGTCAAGCCCCAGCTAGAAGCCAGGCTCCCTATCAACCCCATGCCAGATCCTATCAAAGGGAAAGCCAGTCTAGGGGTTCTTATTCTAGGAGAGGAGGATACATGGGTAGTCAAAGAGATATTCAGGTTTATTCCAAAGGGTATTCCAGGCAGCACCCTTATTCCAGGGGAGGACATGTTTCATCTGATACTACTTCTGTTTCATTCCCCTACAAGCTAAAAGAGACAGTGTCTGCTAGGCCTCCTCAAGACAATTCTTCCAACAGGTATGAGCCACCTGTACCATTTGAGGACCCTGAAAAGAATCCAGCTGCTTGGACTGCCAGGATGAAGGAACTGGCTGCACTAGATCAGATCAAGAAAGCCAGAGATCAAGGCTTAGACTCTTCAAATAATTCTACAATGTCAAAGCAAAGACAGAAGGAACTAGAGAAATATGCCTCTAGAAAATTCTTTGATGCAGACAGATATATGGAATTGCATCCTGCTGCTGTGGTCCCCAGGACTTCAAAGCAAACTTATTTGGGTGCAGCAGATGACACCAGGTCCAACAAGGAAGCCCTAAACCCTAACAGAGAAATCAAAATGGTTAAAGGCAAAGAGAAGAAATGACTTTGTAAGGTGACAATCTTTGGATTTTCTGACTGCTATTTGGATGTCATATACATACATATATATATATATATATATATATATATATATATATATATATATATATATGTGATGTTTCTGCAATGTCTAGCTGCTGTTGTTTTTATGTTTTTCTGATTGTATGTTGTTATTTGAATTTTCCAAAGTCTGTAAATAGTTATCCTAACCCAAATAGGGGGAGATTGTTGGAACACCCTATTACTAATTTGGGTCAGGATCACTATGTCTCTAGGAACCTTTGTTTGACCTTCTGTATAGCTTAATAGGTCAATTAGAATTGAGTTTAAGGGTTAGTAGTCTAGGTTTGGAAGCTGCCCTGAAGACCAAGTTTTTCTGTCTGGAGACCAAGTCTGATCGTCGAGCTCAGCACGACGATTCGTCGAACTCTGGTCGACGATCGTCTAGCTCAACTTCAACAGATCGTCGAACTCCATTCGACGATCGCTGAGCTCAACTTCACAATATCGTCGAACTCCATTCGACGATCGCTGAGCTCAACTTCACAATATCGTCGAACTCCATTCGACGATCGGTGAGCTCAGGTCGACGATTTTGACTCTGCACTGGATCTTTATCTCTGAGCTCAGCTCGACGATCTTTGAGCTCAGATCGACGATTTCAGATAACTTCCAGAATTAAAATTCAAATCAGACAGGAGTTGTTATGCAATTAATTCAGAGATTTGCTAGCCGTTTTCATTTATTTCTGGACCAAGTTTCAAGGGATCTTTCAAGGAATAATTCTGTGGACTTTCCTCCAGAAGAGTTTTTGCAATTAAGGATGCAATCAATGCAGACTAACGGTTATCTTTGACAGAGAATGATATTCTATTCTGGAACAGAGAATAAAAGACAGAATGTTTTTGAATCAATTGAGATTAACAAGAAGAGAATACGCAACACAGATTACAGAGACTCTTTCAAAATCTTCTGTCAAAAAGAATTCTGAAGAACACTCATCAAAGAGATCAAGCTTTCAAAAATCTTCAGATCTCTTCAGCTCTCAAAGTGTTCAAGGCCAACACATTTCAAGACTCCAGACACTCAACATTTCAGCTTGCTGAAATCATCTATTGCTGGAGCTCTACTTTTGAAGGCCTATCACCCTCAGCAAAGCTTTTCTTCCTGAAGATTTCAAGGATTCAGGGGGAGCTTTGACATCAATCCACATAGTCTTCTCAGTTGTTTGAGAAAGAGAAGACTGCCATCACTCTCTCACCCCCACTCTGTAAAGGGTTTTTCAAACTCCCTTCAAAAGTTTGAATCTGGTTTTTGAGCACCTTGTCAAAAGCTCATTGGTGGCAAGACACCTGATCAAAAAATCTGCTTTGGTTTTTGAGCACCTTATCAAAAGATCATTGGTGCCCAGGACACCTGATCAACTCATCCTGCAGTGGATTCCTACCTAGGGTGGTAGACGAGTGGATGTACCCAAGTTTGGGGAACCACTATATTTCCTTGTGTCCTCTGGCTCTGCTTGTTTACTTTTTTGTTTCTGGCCTTGATTTGTCTGTGCTTAGTTTTTGCATAGCTTAGTTCTGTGATTAGATTTATATTTGCTTCCCTGCTCACACTTATTACAACAATTGTTGTAAAAGTTTTTAAAAGTACTAAAATGCCATATACTCTATTCCCCCCCCCCCCTCTAGAGTATATCAGATCTAGTTGCACTTTCACTAAGTCACACCTGTCTTTTGATTTCCTACTCATCGCCTGCACAGGATGCTACAGCCACATGTCCGTTCTGTTGATTCCAAACATTCCACCCAGTCCGCATGGGGGCACCGTCGGGCCCTCGTTCGTAGAGTGAGCGCATTCTCCGCAGGTAAAAATGGGTGTTCATGGAGCCAAGCGACAAAAAAATGGGTGCAAAATATGGACTTCCGAGCAGGTCACCCATCCCAGTACGAATCTCACCCAGGCACGCTTAACTGCGGAGTTCTGAAGGGATCCGATTCTCTAGTACTGGTATGGTCGCACACGTTGGAATAGTCCGAGACATTTTATTTAATCCAAGTCCCCCGACGGGAGATCCTCCGGATTGCAAGCTCCGTTTCCATTCGGATTAAGCAATTTTGGTGGCTCAAATTTTTACGCCCATCAACCGCCGGTCCTCCACGCCGCCGCCTCTATGCGGGATCTCTAAAATGGGCAAGTGGCGGCGATTTTGTCGCGTGAGCACACAATCATCTCACAGACATTACTCTATTACTGGAAGTGTTTCCTGAAGCCTTCTCTGGTACATACATTAGGATGAAACCGACGAAAGGAAAACACTGGGATAACTTTTCTACGGGGGCGAATATGCAAGATATGAGGCCATGAAATGAGCTCAACTAGGTTCACCCGGTTCTCTTGTGGATGGTAAACTCCGTGATCTTTCCACAATTGTATTATCTGTGAAAATTAGACAATTTGATCAAAATTTATGGTCATTTATAGTGGCTTGCATTGGAAACTAAGTCATGCCTTTCTTTTGATCTCCTACTCATCACCTACATAGGATGCTAAGGCCACGTGTTCGTTCTGTTGATTCTAAAAATTTTGCCCAGTCCGTGTGGGGGCACCCTCAGGCCTGTGTTTGCAGAGAAAGCGCATTCTTTGCAAGTAAAAATGGGCATTCATGTAGCCGAGAGGCAAAAATGGGTGCAACATGAGTACTTCCCAGTAGGTCACCCATCCTATACTACTCTCTCCCAGGCACCCTTAACTACAGAGTTCTGATGGGATTCGATGTTCTAGTGTTGGTACGTCTCACATGTTATAATAGTGCAGCACATTTTATTTAAGCCAAGCACCCAGACGCGTGATCTTCCGGATTGCAGGCTTAGTTTTCATTCGGATTAAGAAATTTTGGGGACTCAATTTTTTACGTCGGGCAATCACCGGGTCTCCATGTTGCTGCCTCTACGTTTGAGCTCCAAAATGGGGAAGTGGTGGAGATTTTGCCGTGTGAGCGCGCAGTAATCTCGCGGACATTAATGTACTCCTAGAAGTGTTTCCCAAAGCCAACGCTGGAACATCAATTAGGACGAAACCGACAAAAGGAAAACACTGGGATAACTTTTCAACGTGGTTGAATATACATGATCTGATGGCATGAAATGAGCTCGAACGGGTTCACCCTATTCACATGTGGATCGGCAACTCCAATAGCTTTCTGATATGGTAATGTTCGCGAAAAACAGACGGTCTTATCAAAAGTTATGGCAGTTTGAGGTGGCTTGCATTAGAAACTAAGTTACACATTTCTTTTGATTTCCTTCACATCGCCTGTACATGATGCCATGGCCATGTGTCCACTCTGTTGATTCCAAAAATTCCACCAAGTCCCCGTGGGGGGCACCCTCAGGACCGCATTCGTAGAAAGAGCGCATTCGCTGTAAGTATAAATGGGCGTTCATGGAGCTGAACAAAAAATAGGTGCAACATTAGGACTTCCCAAGTGGTCACCCATCCCAGTACTACTCTCGCTGAACCACGCTCAACTGCAGAGTTTTGATGGGATCATGTACTCTAGTGTTGGTATTGTTGCACACGTTGGAATAGGCCGACACATTTTATTTAAGCCAAGCTCCCCGTCGCGCGATCTTCCAGATTGCGATTTCCATTTCTATTCGGAATAAACAATTTTGGCGGCTCAAATTTTTACGCCTGGCAACCGCATGGTCGCCACACCACCGCCTCTGTACGGGATCTCTGAAATGGGTAACTGGTGGCAATTTCACCGAATGAGCTCGCAGTCATCTTGCGGGCATTACTATATTCATGGAAGTGATTCCCGAAGCCTTCACTGGCACATCAATTAGGACGAAACTGACAAAAGGAACACACTGGGATAACCTTTCAACAGCATTGAATATGTGTGATTTGAGGGCACAAAATGAGCTCGAACGGGTTGACCCCATTCTCATATGGATGGCAACTCAGAGAGCTTTCTGAAAAGGTATTGTGCGCGAAAATTGTATAGTCTGATCAAAAGTTATGGCCGTTTGAAGTGGCTTGCATTGGAAACTTAGTCATGCCTTTCTTTTGATTTCCTGCTCATCAGATACGCAGGATGCTAAGGACATGTGTCCATTTTGTTTATTCCAAAAATTCCTCCTAGTACGCATAGGGGGCACCCTCGGGCCCGCATTCGTATAATGATCGTGTTCGCAGCATGTAAAAATGGCCATTCATGGAGTCGAGCGCCAAAAAATCGGTGCAACACGAGGACTTCCCAGGAGGTCAACCATCCCAATACTACTCTCGCACAGACATGCTTAGCTACAGAGTTCTAATGGGATCTGATGCTCAAGTGCTGGTATGGTCGCACACGATGGAATCGCCCGACACATTTTATTTAAGCCAATCTCCCCGACGTGCAATCTTTTGGATTGCGGGCTCCGTTTCCATTAGATTATGCAATTTTGGCGACTCAAATATTTATGCCTGACAACCACCGTGTTGCCACGCCGCCACCTCTACGTGGGATCTCCAAAATGGGAAAATGGCGGCGATTCAGCCACGTGAGCCAGCAATCATCTTGCGGACATTACTGTATTTCTGGAAGTGTTTCCCAAAGCCTTCGGTGGCACATCCATTAGGATGAAACCGATGAAAGGAAAACACTAGGATAAGTTTTCAATAAGGTTGACAATATGCAATCTGAGGGATTGAAATGAGCTCGAACGGGTTCCCCACATTCACCCGTAGATGGGCAACTTTGAGAGCTTTCGGAAATGGTATTGTGCGTGAAAGTTGGACGGTCTCATCGATAGTTTTGTCGGTTTGAAGTGGATTGAATTAGAAACTAAGCAACGCCTTTCTTTTGTTTCCTGCTCATTGCCTACGCAAGATGCTAAGGCCACATGTCTGTTCTGTTGATTTCGAAAATTCGACCCAGTCTGCGTGGGTGGCACCCTCGGGCCCATGTTCATAGAGAGAGCATGTTCGTCATAGGTAAAAATGTGCATTCATGGAGCTGAGTGGAAAAAAATGGGTAGAACACGACGACTTCCCATGTAAGACCCTATTTTTTTCGCTTCGCCTCCAGGGTCTTATGCCTAGAATCGCCATTTTGCGGTGACACCAACACTCATGAAAGTCGCCAATACAAAACATCAATCCTACCGGCACTAACGATCACAAAAGAAGTAGAAGTATATAGTTATAAGAATAACTCTAAGTCCACCAATCACATGTAATATATGAAAGAGAATCACAACACAGTCCACAGATTAATAGAACGAAAATGGAAGTTGTAAATCAATAGCGATAAATGGGCTATTGTCCGGTACATTATGTCCTCACTACAACACCCACGTGGAAGCACAATATACTAATCACTCACAGATCCTAAAGCTGGTGCTCTTGTGCTAGACTGGCCCACCTCCATGTGCACCGCACTCTGCTGGAGCTACATCTCTTATTGCTGCTCCCTATCTCCCATCCAGAACCCCTAAAATGTTTGGTCCACCAACCGTTGGTCAAAAAAACTAACCCTGATTTTCCCCCACCCCTCCCCCAGTGGCTCCTAGGCATCGTGCAAGAGGAATGATAGGAAATATATGATGGTGGAGAGTCGTCAAGCAGGTGACGGTGGACCTAATTTAGCAGTTATATTGTAATATTCACAGTGCTATAAAAAGAAATGCAAACTAGCAACACTAAAGTAATAAAGCAGTAAAGAGTATAAAGTAAAGTGCACCATAAAAGAAATGTAACAGTTAACCACAGAGAAAGTAGCCTTAGCTTATAAGCATGCCCACATAAGCTTATAAAACAAGGGGTCATTTTACAAGGCGTAACTTATAAAAAGTCACATACCAATTTATACGTTAGGGGTAAGGGTTGAAATGTGATGATGATATGATATGCTCTGTTATGTGGGTTTGATCGTAATGATTCAAACAAGTGCAACACATACACAACTCTATGAGCACTAACCTTAAGTTCCCCTATTTAGAGTTAGCTAAACTCTAAGATACCTGCCGTTGTGGTAAACAGAGGTTGTGGGATGGGCCACACCACCTCTAGGTTGGCATTCACACCACCTAACCTAGACCTTCTTATGCCTCAACACGAAGAACACACCGCGGAGCCTCAGCGTACTCTGCCGGCAAATCCACTAGTCTTTTCCTTAGCTAAGTGTAAACCATACTCGCCGAGTCATTGTGTAACGCCCCGAAACTCAAAGGAGCAAAAGGGGAATAATTTGGGCCAGTTTGAGTTCTGGCTGTAGGCACACGGCCTGGGACACGGGCGTGTCCCAGGGCGTGTCAAGCCTGTGTCGACACTAAGGCGTGAAGTCGACACTTTGGTCTCGACATTGTGTCGAGACTGGGCACACGGCCTGCGACACGGGCGTGTCGCAGGGCGTGTCGACCCGTGTCGACACTTAGCCGTGAAGTCGACACAGTTCTTTGAAGTTGTGTCGAGACACGGCACACGGCCTGCGACACGGGCGTGTCGCAGGGCGTGTCAACCGTGTCGACACTCGTCCCGCGAAGTCGACACTTTGGTGTCGACAGTGTGTCGAGACCTGGCACACGGCCTGCGACACGGGCGTGTCGCAGGGTGTGTCGACCCGTGTCGACACTTAGCCGCGAAGTGCCGAGACCTTGTACACGGCCTGGAGCCCAGGCGTGTCAAGGTGACACGGGCAAGGACACGGGCGTGTCCGAACCCGTGTCAGCGCTCGGGTTGGAAACGGGAGAAAATCATGGGGTACACGGCCAGATACACGGCCGTGTCAGTTGGAACACGGGCGTGTCAGATCGAACACGGGCGTGTTCGATGCCCGTGTGAGGTTCCAGGTGATTTGATTTTGACGGCGAATGAGGCACACGGCCCTGGACACGGGCGTGTGCCAGGCCGTGTTCGGCCCAGATTGGGCATTTCAGTCCCGAATCGAAGCCGTTCATTTCTTTGACTGAGGATCCAATGGCTGGGGGTTGTTCCTGAAGGGATATACCCGGGTTTTGACTTAGAAAACCCTCACTTTTTCCACTTGATCTCTCTCCAAACCCTTGGAGAAAGAAAAGCTAAGGCAAGAAGAAGAGGAACTAGATCCGCCATTGGAGGAGCTTCGGAGCTCCGAATCGCAAGCCGACTCCGGATCCACGGAGGCAACGCAAGTGCGGTGATTTCCATCCGATTACTTTTCGATGGCGCCGAAGAGGACCGCAAGGGTAACGATCCTCATCTTGAGCATGAGTCGCTCTTTTCTTTGCATAGGAAGCCCGCTCTCGCGAGTTTGCGGAGAGTTGGAGGCGTTCCTTCGGGTAGATATGTGAAGTCCCCGTTGTTTAGAGTCCGTATGCGAGAACGGACATAGGCATTTTGGTTGAAGCCTACCCGGACATGTAGTTCGGATCGGTGATGTTGCATTGCATAAGGCCGGAGAAGACTCCGTGCTATTTGGTGTTTTTCGGGTTTTCTACGCGGTAGATTGCAGCAGGGAGCCTTGGGGACTAACCCAAAGGTGCACCCGGAAAACTGGGCGGACACGAGGTCTTGCCAACTTGGTGGCTTGGAAGCCAACTTGAACATAACCGGGTTATGTGACTTGTGGTGAAAATGGGACTCGGTAGAAGTTTGACCTGCGCATATGGTTTAAATTACCGTTGCGGGCGCATATGGTTTAAATTACCGTTGCGTTGTGAGCACGGGTTAGATGGAACCGTACCCACTCTATGTCGTTCGGATTAGGGCCGTTGGCATAGATGAGGGTCTTCGGCGGTCTATGGTTTTAATTACCGTGACCCATGCCAGGAAGACAAACTGCTCATAGTTTGGTCGTCCAAGAGAGGATGGCGGTGAGTCGGCAGACTTAGACTGCGTTCACCAAGAATGTGCCCTGAGTGCACGGGGTGTGTGGCCGTTGAGCCTCCGCCTGTGAGGAAATGACTATATTTATATTGCTCGCTTAAGCTAATGAAATGCAGGGAAGGAGCATCGCCGCCCCGAGTTGGGGGCGGGATCGTTATAATTTGGTCAGCATTGCTGACCGTTGCTTTGTTTGCCACCGTGCGGTGGTTTGTTTGCTTGCAGGTGCAGCTGGACCAAGCGGTCAATAGCGGGCTAAAGCCCTTTCTGCGAAGCTGGCCCTCGAAGGCCCAAGTGCAATGTTTTATGTTTTATTCATGTATGGCCGGCCTGCGTGCCGAAGTTTGGAAAACATGTAAAAGACAAGTGAAACTTTTGTAAGGCCTTAAGGCCGACTTTTGAGTATTTTGTAATAACATTCCTATTATCTTGTTAGTGGACATTCATGCTTGTCGTTGGGTTCTTGTTTTGCAACTTTAATAAATTGCTTCCGCTAGAATGCTCTGTGTAGGACGTCGAGATTGGTTGGATGGTTTCCATAAGTAACCACCCGGTCTGTCTGTGGTATATGGCGTCGGGCCCCGGCCGGACCTACTGCTATATGCTATGCGACGGATAGGGGGTGTTACAATTTGGTATCAGACTACTGGTTTTGGTCGGGCTTAAAGTGAATTCGTGGGCGAATTCTTTTTAAGGGGTGGTGAGCACATTGTGTGCGTCATCGTAATAACAGTAAAAAGAACCCATGAATGTCCACTTAGGAATGAAAATACTCGTGTTTGAGGAACCTGCGTGTTCCTATAATTGCTGTTTGCAATTTATTTGGTCGCTTAACGGTGTTTTGTACCATTATAGGTGACCCGAAGTGGTGTTGGGCCGTCAGAACGCCGAGGTTCTGAGGCTAGTAGTGCACCAGAAGTTGCTCCCGCAACACCTTTGTCGGCTGAAAATATAAGATTGGTGGCTGAAGCGGTGTTGGCCGTGATCAATGCGCAGCCTGGGAGGCAAGCGCAGCAGCCAGCTCCTGTGTTGGAGCAAGTACCTCTTCAAGAGGCGGAGCCGAGGAGGATGGAGCAAGTGGTTGTAGAACCAATAGTGCCCAGGAGGGCGACTGAGAGGCAGTTGAAGCATGTAATGAGCTTTAACCCTCCGTTATTCTCGGGGTTGGGAACCCCATCGCAGGCTGAAGACTGGCTCTCTAGGGTGAAGAGAGTCATGACAGCGACGGAGACGGAGGAGTGGCAAATGACCACCATCGCTACGTTCCTTCTGGATGGGGAAGCGAGGATGTGGTGGGAAGGTTTGGAGCTGCATCATTTGAGAGGTAGACAACTGATAGACGTTCCGATGGAAGAGTTCTCGGAATTGTTCTTAGCAAGATACCTCCCTTCTACTCAGAGGATCTCGATGGAGAATGAATTCCTGAAGTTGGTGCAGGGTGAGAGGAGCGTGGATGAATATCTCCACGAGTTTACGCGGTTGAGTCGATATGCTAGCTCCACCATCATGGATGAGGAGCGCAAGACTAATCGTTTTTATGAAGGCTTGAGGGATGAGCTGAGATTGTTACTGTCGGGGCCAATGACGCAGGGTTTCTTAACCTTGGTCAATACTGCCCGGTCCTTGGAGAAGGACATGAAGAGTGTGCAAGCGAAGAAAGGCTTGGGTGAGAAGAAATCTGGGTTCAAAGTGCCGACTACTTCAAAGTCTGGCTATCAAGATTCTTTAAGAAGCATAGGACTTCGGGTCCAGCTCCTTCTGGTGCTTCTGGGGCGACTACGAGTCGGACCCCGGGCGCGTGCTTTACTTGTGGCAAGACAGGGGCATTTCGCCCGTGATTGTTGGAGCGGACGTCCTAAGTCCGAGAGGAGGCCAGGAGCTACTTATGAAGAGAAGGGTAAGGCGGTGGAGTCGACCGCATCCCACTATGCTCCGGCCCAACCAAGGGTCTATAATCTTGGCCAACAGGAGGCCATTAAACAAGCTGACGTGGTGACAGGTACGGTTTAATTTATAGCAAGTCAATTCCTTTATATGCTTGTTATGTATATGTTACCTTACCACTGCTTGTTTAGGATTTGTATTGATTTGTGAAAATCCGGCACGAGCACTCTTTGATACGGGAGCTTCACACTCCTTCTTGTCCGAAGGATTTATATCACGCATCGGAGTCCCTTCTTCGATGGCGAAGGACAAGTTGGATGTGTTGTTGCCCAATGGGTGTTCGATGCGAGCGGTTAGGATCTGCGAAGTTAAAGTTCGTATTGGAGAGCAGGAGTTTGACCTGCGGGCGTCCTTACTTCCGTTGGTGGAGTTCGACGTCATATTTGGAATGGACTGGCTCTCGGAGCAGCAGGCCCATATAGATTGCGGTAGCAAGGAAGTAAAGCTGGGAGCAAGTCGTGAGACGACTTTTACGGGCTTAAAGGGGTCGAGCAAGACGTTGATGTCTGCTCTTCAGGTGGTGAAGGCGGTTCGTGCCGGAGCAGAACTGTTCTTTACACTAGTGGAGGTTGCAAAGCCAAAGCCCGCGATGGATTGTATTTCAGTGGTATCGGAATACCCTGATGTGTTCCCCGCAGATCTTCCTGGAGCCCCGCCACAACGGGAGATAGATTTTACTATCGAGCTAGTGCCAGGTGCAAAGCCTGTGTCACGATCTCCGTATCGGCTAGCGCCTAAGGAAATGGCGGAGCTGAAAGTACAGTTGCAAGAGTTGTTGGAGCAAGGGTATGTGCGCCCGAGTTCTTCGCCTTGGAGCGCACCGGTCCTCTTTGTTAAGAAGAAGGACGGAAGCTTGAGGTTGTGTATTGACTATCGGGAGCTAAACAAGCTGACTGAGAAGAACAAGTACCCGATCCCCCGGATTGATGATCTCTTTGATCAGTTAGTCGGGTCGACGGTGTACTCGAAGTTAGATCTCAAGTCTGGGTACTATCAGCTGCGGATAAGGGAGAGTGATATCCCGAAGACAGCGTTTAGTACGAGATACGGGCATTATGAGTTTACGGTCATGCCGTTTGGGCTGACTAATGCGCCGTCAGTATTTATGGATTTGATGAACAGGACGTTCAGGGAGTACCTAGACCATTTTGTGATCGTCTTCATCGACGATATTTTGGTGTACTCGCAAAGTGAGGAGGATCACTTCAAGCATCTCCATTTGGTGTTGGAGACACTCAGGAGAAACCAGTTGTATGCCAAGTTCTCGAAGTGCGAGTTTTGGCTATCCTCAGTGGCGTTCCTCGGGCATATAGTGAGTGGAGAGGGTATTGCTGTGGATCCGGCGAAGATTGTTGCGATACGGGAGTGGCCTGAGCTTGCTACGGTAGCAGAAGTCCGGAGCTTTTTGGGGCTTGCCGGTTATTATAGGCGCTTCGTAGAGAACTTCTCGCGGATAGCGCTACCTCTCACTACTTTGACGAGGAAGGAGCATAAGTTCGTTTGGACGCCTGAGTGCGCGCGAGCTTTTGAGGAATTGAAGTGTCGGTTGACCACGGCGCCTGTGCTGAGTTCGCCGGTTGGGACCGAAGGCTATGAGATATATAGCGATGCTTCAGGCAGCGGTTTGGGTTGTGTGCTACTGCAGCACGGAAGCGTGATAGCTTATGGCTCGAGACAGCTAAAAGTGCACGAGAGGAATTATCCGGTCCACGACTTGGAGTTGGCGGCCGTGATTTTTGCCTTGAAGCTGTGGAGACACTATTTGTACGGTGTGAAGATTGATATCTACACCGATCACAAGAGCCTAAAGTATCTAATTGATCAGAAAGATCTGAATATGCGGCAGCGTAGGTGGATGGAGTTCCTGGGGGACTATACTTTCAAGATCCACTACGTGCCTGGCAAAGGGAATGCGGTTGCGGACGCGTTGAGTCGCCGAGCCCCAGCTCAAGCGAATTGGCTATCAGTGCATGATGAGCGGTTGGTGCAGGAGCTGGAGGCGTTGGAGATTGTTTGTGTGGATAGGCAATCTAGTGCTGAAGCAGTGCTGAATTGGACTGAAGTCCAATATGACCTGGCTGATCGGATTCGGCAGGCTTTGGATATGGATGCTCATATGAAGCAGTTCATGATAGAGGCTCTGGATGGGTCAAATTCCCAATTCGTTGTGGAGGACGGATTGCTGTGGAAGGACGGTCGTTTGTGCGTCCCAAGTGTGGGCAATTTACGGGTGGAGTTGTTGTACGAGGCGCATCATACCAAGTACTCGATTCACCCGGGGAGCACGAAGATGTACCGCGACGTCAAGAAACTATTTTGGTGGCCGGGTTTGAAAAAGGATGTGGCGCTATATGTAGCGAAGTGCCAAACCTGCGCCTTGGTAAAGGCGGAGTGCCAAAAGCCGGGAGGATTTCTTAAGTCCTTGCCTATTCCGGAGTGGAAATTCGACGACATCTCTATGGATTTTGTGCATGGTTTGCCAAGGTCGCAAAAGGGGAACGACGCCATTTGGGTGGTGGTCGATCGATTAACAAAGGTGTCGCATTTTATTCCGCATAGGAAGGATGATCCGGTGGAGAAGCTGGCGAAGCTTTATGTGGATAACATAGTGCGGCTTCATGGTGTGCCCCGCAGCATCGTGAGTGACCGAGATGGGCGGTTCACGTCCAATGATTGGAGGCTGGTGCAGCAAATGTTGGGAACAAAGCTGAAGTTTAGCACAGCCTTCCATCCGCAAACGGATGGGCAGACCGAGAGGGTCAATAGAACGATGGAAGACATGCTTCGCATGTGTGTCTTGGACTTCGGAAAGCAGTGGGAGGACCACCTTTATTTGGTGGAGTTCGCATACAACAACAGCTACCAAGCAAGTATTCAGATGGCGCCTTTCGAGGCCCTATATGGTAGAAGATGTCGCACGCCGTTGTCTTGGTTAGAAACGGGCGAGTCGAAGTTGTATAAGCGATCGGAAGTGGATGATGCTACTTCTTTGGTGAGAACCATTCGGGAGAGGTTGCTTATCGCTCAGGACCGGCAAGCAAAGTACTATAATGCCAAGCACAGGAACGTGGAGTTCGCTGTGGGCGATTATGTATACTTGAAGATCAAGCCGTTCAAGGGTGTCTCGCGGGTGCGGCGATTGAAAAAGCTAAGCCCGAGGTACCTTGGACCGTTCGAGGTTCTGGAGCGAGTAGGAGAAGCGGCCTATCGGCTGAAGCTTTCAGTGGAGCTAAGTGGTTTACATGATGTATTCCATATTTCGGTGCTTCGGAAGGCGGTGCAAGAGCCTACGCAAGTGATCGCGGCCAATCAAGTGCCGGTGGATAGTGGGCTAACGACAAAAGTCAAGCCTGTGCGGATTGAGGACTCGGAGGTCAAGCGGCTACGCAATAAAGAGATCAGGATGGTCAAAGTCCGGTGGGACAATTGCGGTCGTGAGGAGCTCTCTTGGGAGCGAGAGCAGACGATGCTTGACGAATATCCGGAGTTGTTCCGCTCAGGTACAAATTTTAGTTTTGGTACATGTTTTTCCCTTTATGTAATTTCGTGGGCGAAATTCTTTTAAGAGGGGTAGAGTTGTAACGCCCCGAAACTCAAAGGAGCAAAAGGGGAATAATTTGGGCCAGTTTGAGTTCTGGCTGCAGGCACACGGCCTGGGACACGGGCGTGTCCCAGGGCGTGTCAAGCCTGTGTCGACACTAAGGCGTGAAGTCGACACTTTGGTCTCGACATTGTGTCGAGACTGGGCACACGGCCTGCGACACGGGCGTGTCGCAGGGCGTGTCGACCCGTGTCGACACTTAGCCGTGAAGTCGACACAGTTCTTTGAAGTTGTGTCGAGACACGGCACACGGCCTGCGACACGGGCGTGTCGCAGGGCGTGTCAACCCGTGTCGACACTCGTCCCGCGAAGTCGACACTTTGGTGTCGACAGTGTGTCGAGACCTGGCACACGGCCTGCGACACGGGCGTGTCGCAGGGTGTGTCGACCCGTGTCGACACTTAGCCGCGAAGTGCCGAGACCTTGTACACGGCCTGGAGCCCAGGCGTGTCAAGGTGACACGGGCAAGGACACGGGCGTGTCCGAACCCGTGTCAGCGCTCGGGTTGGAAACGGGAGAAAATCATGGGGTACACGGCCAGATACACGGCCGTGTCAGTTGGAACACGGGCGTGTCAGATCGAACACGGGCGTGTTCGATGCCCGTGTGAGGTTCCAGGTGATTTGATTTTGACGGCGAATGAGGCACACGGCCCTGGACACGGGCGTGTGCCAGGCCGTGTTCGGCCCAGATTGGGCATTTCAGTCCCGAATCGAAGCCGTTCATTTCTTTGACTGAGGATCCAATGGCTGGGGGTTGTTCCTGAAGGGATATACCCGGGTTTTGACTTAGAAAACCCTCACTTTTTCCACTTGATCTCTCTCCAAGCCCTTGGAGAAAGAAAAGCTAAGGCAAGAAGAAGAGGAACTAGATCCGCCATTGGAGGAGCTTCGGAGCTCCGAATCGCAAGCCGACTCCGGATCCACGGAGGCAACGCAAGTGCGGTGATTTCCATCCGATTACTTTTCGATGGCGCCGAAGAGGACCGCAAGGGTAACGATCCTCATCTTGAGCATGAGTCGCTCTTTTCTTTGCATAGGAAGCCCGCTCTCGCGAGTTTGCGGAGAGTTGGAGGCGTTCCTTCGGGTAGATATGTGAAGTCCCCGTTGTTTAGAGTCCGTATGCGAGAACGGACATAGGCATTTTGGTTGAAGCCTACCCGGACATGTAGTTCGGATCGGTGATGTTGCATTGCATAAGGCCGGAGAAGACTCCGTGCTATTTGGTGTTTTTCGGGTTTTCTACGCGGTAGATTGCAGCAGGGAGCCTTGGGGACTAACCCAAAGGTGCACCCGGAAAACTGGGCGGACACGAGGTCTTGCCAACTTGGTGGCTTGGAAGCCAACTTGAACATAACCGGGTTATGTGACTTGTGGTGAAAATGGGACTCGGTAGAAGTTTGACCTGCGCATATGGTTTAAATTACCGTTGCGGGCGCATATGGTTTAAATTACCGTTGCGTTGTGAGCACGGGTTAGATGGAACCGTACCCACTCTATGTCGTTCGGATTAGGGCCGTTGGCATAGATGAGGGTCTTCGGCGGTCTATGGTTTTAATTACCGTGACCCATGCCAGGAAGACAAACTGCTCATAGTTTGGTCGTCCAAGAGAGGATGGCGGTGAGTCGGCAGACTTAGACTGCGTTCACCAAGAATGTGCCCTGAGTGCACGGGGTGTGTGGCCGTTGAGCCTCCGCCTGTGAGGAAATGACTATATTTATATTGCTCGCTTAAGCTAATGAAATGCAGGGAAGGAGCATCGCCGCCCCGAGTTGGGGGCGGGATCGTTATAATTTGGTCAGCATTGCTGACCGTTGCTTTGTTTGCCACCGTGCGGTGGTTTGTTTGCTTGCAGGTGCAGCTGGACCAAGCGGTCAATAGCGGGCTAAAGCCCTTTCTGCGAAGCTGGCCCTCGAAGGCCCAAGTGCAATGTTTTATGTTTTATTCATGTATGGCCGGCCTGCGTGCCGAAGTTTGGAAAACATGTAAAAGACAAGTGAAACTTTTGTAAGGCCTTAAGGCCGACTTTTGAGTATTTTGTAATAACATTCCTATTATCTTGTTAGTGGACATTCATGCTTGTCGTTGGGTTCTTGTTTTGCAACTTTAATAAATTGCTTCCGCTAGAATGCTCTGTGTAGGACGTCGAGATTGGTTGGATGGTTTCCATAAGTAACCACCCGGTCTGTCTGTGGTATATGGCGTCGGGCCCCGGCCGGACCTACTGCTATATGCTATGCGACGGATAGGGGGTGTTACACATTGTATCGATGTCGGTGTAAACAACCATCAGATACTGAAGACCCACCACCTTATGCACATGCTGTTAAATTTTCTCAACGTGGTCAGCAAGATAGCCCAAACGCCAAATTAATATCTTCAGAACTACCCAGTTCTCACGTTAAACCAGCGGAAAACCAAGGAACAAAGGTTAATCCCAACAAACAATGGAATCACAAGCAGATCTTTATTCATTCACTTCTTTACAACCCGAGGCATACATAGCGAGACATGATTTCGCTAGTATAACAGCTGTAAATAGAAAGCACCAAAAACCAAGTCGGGCGGACAGCACCGGAGTCTGCCGAGACCGCCGAGGTCGCCGAGTCCGCTGAGATCGCCCAAGATAAGCCACAATCTGCCGAATAGCCACGGAGTCCGCCGAAGCCGCGAGGCTGCGCAGACACACCGTTATTCGTCTCCTGCTGAAGCTGAACTGAGGAACACCCCCTACCCGCCTGAAGCCGGCGGACAGGTTGTTGAAGCTGACAAAGATGAAACAGAGCTGACAAGACGCAGAGCGACCTCCTGCTGAATCTGCAGAGACCGCACACTTCCAAGTACTTGACCGAAGTCACAACCAAACTCCTATCTCCTTGAAGCTACCCGCGCGACCTGCACACAGCAAACGTCAGCACTGAATCAATCCGCGCAGACAGACAAACTCAGACCACAGCTCCTTGCCCAACCCAACTTACTGTTCACTCAAGTTACTGCAGACCTGCCAGGGGGGTCCTATTTATAGGCGAGGTGAGGAGTGTGGTCACCGCCCTAGAGATAGAGACACCGCCCCAGCCCGCGCGATAGCAAAACACCGTCCGCCGACTTTCAGGTAATGAAACTATTATCACTGCTGATAATACTGTTTATACAGTAGAGAAAGAGGGGGTCGTGTCTTTGGGTAGTGATCCGGGGCCACTCACGTTAAGGAGTTTGTATCACGTGCCGAGCATGAAGAAAAACCTCTTCTCGGTGACCAATGCGGTGGACGCTGGTTATCACGTTCTGTTTGGGCCAACAGACGTGAGGTTCCTTCGCAACGTATCAGCGGTGAAGGCTGATGTTGCTCATGTAGGGAGGAGGTTGAAGAACTTGTTTGTTCTTGCCACCAATTCTTATGTTGATAGGATGAGGGCCAATGATAGCGCTGCTATCTGGCATGAGAGGCTGGGGCATGTAGGCATGGACAAGCTGAAGGCGATGGCTAGTAGAAGTTTGGTGAGGGGGTTGCCAAAGTTGTCCTCCTTTGGTGATGGGCATGTTTGCGCGGGCTATCAATACAGTAAGGCACATCGCCTTTCGTTTGATAAATCACAAACAAGGAGCAAGAAACCATTGGAGTGTATTCATGGCGACCTGATGGGACCAACGGTTACTGCCAGCCTTGGTGGAAGCAGATACATGCTTGTCTTGGTTGATGACTACTCAAGGTATACTTGGGTGTACTTCTTAAAGGAGAAGTCGGAAGCCTTCCGTTTGTTTGTGGAGTTTAAGGAGTTGGTAGAAGGCCGGCTTGGCTTGCGGATTAAGAAGCTTAGAACTGATAACGGGGGTGAATTTGTTTCCTCCGAGTTTTCTAACTTCTGCAGGAAGCACGGGATCCAATGGGAGCTTACTCCAGTTCGCCAAACACCGTAGTACAGACCGCCATCAGTCCGCAAACTCCTCGCACTCCTGCCCATAGCAGCAATCATCTCCCGGACTCCAAAACCAGTCCGCCAATGACCTCCACAACAAAGCACCTGCTGTACCACCAGAGCTCGACAAGGCCTCAGCCAAGCTCTTAGCCCAGTCCGCAACAACCCATACCGCGGACACGCCAGTCCGCAAGCTTCCCGCAGACACGAGCCGAACTGCCAAACAGCACAAGCTTGCACCACGGCGACTGAGCAATGCACCAGTCTGCAAACCTCTATCCGCTCAGGCCGCTCCTTGGCTAAATCAAAGCCAACGTCCTATCCGCAGATACCAGGACGCATAGTCCGCGGACTTCATGCAACAACCCGGTCAAAAGACAACCGACTTTTCACTAAACCTTCCACCAGGCCGCCCATCACAGTCTGCCCAGTCCGCCTAGTCCGCCAAAGCTGTCCGCCAAGGCTGCCCGGCCTGTCCCGTCAACCACTTCCACTTCACAAAATTCAACACATGCATCCATGAATTCCCGAGCCATCCGCTCCCTTGACGAATCTGTCCACTACAACTACCTTCCAAGCCTTCAGCTCGCCGGGCTAACTTGCCCTTTTCCATAACCACCGATCCTACCACTCGGGTAACCAAGCCAAGCAAGACTCATGAACCATCGGGGTGAATGAAAGTGAAGTAGTTGTATTTAAGAGTTGCACTTTAATCATTTTAGTCTTATGGATTAAGGTTAACCTTGGTCTGCCCATAACATTCCTCATGAAGAGATCTTAAGGGCACTGGGAACTACGATGGGCTGCAGCCCAAAGCTCCCTTTCGCAAGATACTTATTATTGTTTGTATCTACCCATGTCCAAACTCTCCTGATCTTACACTTGAACTAAACCTAAGTGTATTTATATTTCCTTCTAGGGAACGACGATCCATCGTCGATCTCGAGAACAATCTTGCATCCTAGTCAACCAGAATATCACACTTGACTCCTACTTATGACATCTTTCTTATCCAACCAGACCAAATACACCAAGTACCTCACCTTTACCTGCCAAGACTTACATGTTATCTTATTTCTACCGCTTTACAATGTGCAGACCTAATGAGCTACATGATGTGCATGAAAGGTGACCCCTCCAGATATTCATCCAAATGACCTAAGAATATTACTCGGGGTCTAACATGATATTTTAAGGATAAATCCATAATATAATATTTTTCCTAATTTATTTGACATTTATTAATTTTCTGCAAAAATCATGCTAGCTATGCTTTTCAACAACATGTATACTTTTCTGACATGGGATGGCCTCAACAAAATTCTGACACTTATATATCACCAAAATAACAATAAATACTGAAATTCACAATTTTTTCAAAATGGTTTGACCTCCAAACTAATTATTGATAAAATAATTTAATTAATAGGGCAAGGCTGGAAATAATAGAAATATTCTTCGAAACATTATATAAAAATTAGCAGATGTTAAATATGACTTGAGAAGACAACTAAAATAATTTAGTAATTTTCCAAACATATTTAGACACATAAATAAATTATTTAAAAATATTTTACACAAGGCACTTTGTGAAGCATCCTATATGAAAAGGCTTCCAATACTTTTATAGAAATTCTCCGAGCATAATGAAGCCTTAAAATGTTCTTAAAGCAAATTTCATAATTTTCCAGTTAGTAAATAACTCATAATAATTTTTCTTACAAATAGAGCAATTACTAGGTTTGTGAATGAAGTATTATAAACATTATTCCAAAATACATAGTAAAATTTGCAGAGATTACTAACCATTATATAAAATCACTGGCTAAGTTTCATGAAACTCCAAGATCATATAACTCTGCAATAAAATTATGTGCAAAAGTACCCTAATTGGTCCTAAACCATTTCCAAGGGAATGCAAGTTCCTAAAAATTCTAAAATCATTTACTAGGTCTTATTTCTACCCTAGGAACACACCTACCAAGTTTCAAAACATTCCAAGGACATATGGTCTCATGTCCTTCATTGAGCTCAAAACACATCACACTAGGGTTCTAGGGCATTCAACCCTAAACCACCCAAAATCTCTTATGGGGGTGTTTTTTATGACATTAAGTCAGTGGCCAAGGTTTCATCCCTTTTTTGATGAGGATTGGCCACTCACCTCATCAAATACACATTTCAAATCCAAATGTGCTGAGATTTTTATGAGAGACCTATCATGACCCTAAGGGTCATCCACCAAAAGTTTGGGGAATTGTGAGGTCATTAGACCCTCTAATTAACCCATACATGGATTATTAAAATATTTTTAAAAAAATATAGAAAAATGTTTTCCAAAAATTCCCATTTTTGGATATGTCAGAGTTATAGGTAAGAGTGCCCCCAGTCTAAATATCAAGTCATTTGGATGTCTGGATTGATGGGGACACTCAATTTAGTCTCTGGCTAACCCTATGTATAGACTGAACAATTTTGTGTGTTGTGGTCAGACCATTGACCCAAATGGGTTGAAATTAATTTTAAAATAAACTATACCTCATGGGCTATAACTTTGTTGTTGACCATTAACCTAGTAAAAGCACCTAAGAATTTTTATTAATTTATTTAAAACACTGCAATAATTGTGATAGAAAAAAAATAATATCATTGATTTAAGTTTAATCATCCGACAACACGAATCTTAAAGAGCGAAATTGATGGCATCGTGTCATCATCCCCAGCGCGCCAATGGCCAAGATTAACACATCCTGGGCCACTTTAGCTGGTGAATTCCCGGCCACCCGCGCCCCTTCTAGGACGGCCACTGCCACCACCACCTTTGTTGAAGTGGTGGCATGAATTTCGCGGTGGTGGGCCGGTTAGAGGAGGCCGGAACAGTGAATGGTGGACAGAAGAAAAACTTGAAAAACCAAGCTCTCGGCTCCCTTGATCTGTGGCCAATTGGACCCAAACCTTCGGGCCAACAGATGAAAATCTATCCACAGAGAGAGAGGGGGAAGATAGGACCTTCTAGGGTGGCTGGAGTCAGGCCGATCACCATGTCACCATTTTCAGTGGTGGAGATGCTCGGTGCTCCCCAACCACACAACTAGAGGGCTCAGTTCCTTCAAGGGAATGGTCGAAACGGCTGCTCTAGGTCTAGGGAAGCTTTTAAAAGAATCAAATTGGGAGATGAGGGGTTAAAGCATCGATGACCATTAATGGCCCTGAAAGCTCTTTCTCGGCCACTCCTATATCCACTGGATTTAGCCTCTAATCAGCCCTAAGAGGCTCTTGATCTTCTCAAAACTGAAGGGGGAATGAATTCTCAGCAATTGGGGAGTCCTTTGGCCTCCATTGGCCATGAATGACCTTTACTTCTTCACTTTCTCTCTCCTCCATTAAATGGGAAACTTGGTTTCTCTCTTCTAGTCACGCCCTCCAGAATTTGAGTGACATTTTAGGTAAATATCAGCCTCCAAAAGCTAGTGAGCCACTCCAATTAGGCTTAGCCCAAGTGGATTGTGCTAGGTTAGGTCAACTTGAGTTAGTTTGACCCATTTTAGGGTTGAGTTGACTTTGTTCAATTTGACTTTTTGAGTTGACCCCAATGGATCCTTAGTGACCCATTGCCTCCCCTAAGGTCTATGGAGATTTGGGTAGGGTTGGTTTGACACATTGGTGGTCACTTGACGCTTATTAGGGTACTTTGACCATTTTATGGTTTGGGTTGACTTCGATCTACTTGACCACTTGGGTTGACCCCAATGGGTCCTTAGGGGCCCAATGGACTCCCTTAGGGCTAGGGAGGTTTAGGTGGGGTCAAATTGGCTAAGGGAAGGTCAATTGACCTTATGTGTGCTATTTTGACATAATTACGGTTAGGGTTGACTTTGGTCAACTTGACTACTTGCGTTGACCCCAATGGGTCCTTAGTGACCCAATGGACCTCTTAAACGGTTAAGGTTGTTGTGGTGGGGTCAAGGGATCAAGTTGAAGCGCAAAAGTCAAACCATAGGGTTGGTATTTGGACTGTGCTATTTGCAGACCAAGATGTTTTCCACCTTCGTACCTTAGTTCACTTGGTCTTCTTGAGCTTCCTACGGTTTTGTCATGACCTATTCATGACAAAACCACACTTAGGGGTATAGTTGTTTGAGGGATGTTACATCCCATGAGGTCACCCATCCCTGTACTACTCTCTCTCATGCATACTTAATTGCAGAATTCTGATGGGATCTAGTGCTCTATTGCTGGTATGGTCGCACACTTTGGAATAGTCCGGTACATTTTATTTAAGCCAAAATCTCTGACACGCGATATTGCAGATTGCGGGCTCCGTTTCAGTTCTACTAAGCAATTTTAGAGGCTCAAATTTTTATGCTCGTCAATTATCGGGTCCTCATGCCACCGCGTCTACGCGGGATCTCCGAAATGGGGAACTAGCGGCGATTTCATCACTTGAGTACGTAGTCATCTCGCGAACATTACTGTATTATTGGAAGTGTTTCCCGAAGACTTCGCTGGCACATCCATTAGGACAAAGCCGACAAAAGGAAAACACTGGGATAACTTTACAACGTGGTTGAAAATTGGACGGTCTGATCAAAAGTTATGGCCATTTGAAGTGACTTGCATTGGAAGCTAAGTCACTCCTTTCTTTTGATTTCCTTAATGCAGGCCTATAGTTCCGATGAGATAAATAAAATGCTCTTTTAGTTTCTGACAATTAAACAAACACGTTGCGGCGGTATCTCTCATTGACACTACTGATGATGTTGATGCGCGGAAATGGACGCACCAGCAGATAACAGGTCTTCAGTCTCCCGAGCTAGGTGGAGAGATTACGGGGATAGAGGAGAGGTTGATGAGGATCCGGGGGATAGCATGGAAGGTTGATGAGGAACTGTCGAGCAGAAGGTTACTTTGATGGTTTGGTTTGAAGGTTGATGCCGAGAGATGAGAGGAGAAGAGAAGAGGGGCCACTGGCAGTGGCAACATCAGACTTCGCGCACCGCTGCTTGAATTCCACTCCTGTAACGGGCTTTCCTTTGATTATAATTTAGTGTTACAGGTTGAGTTAAGTCCTTTACATGAGAATATAAAGGGTACAAGGGTAAGTTGGTTGCTCTAGGAAAAAAGATACCAGAGGTCGCACGGTTTGACCAAAGAGGCCGGCAGATCCGCGCGTAGCTGATCCCGCATCTCGCTAATTTAGACCGAGCGGACTGCACGATCAGTCAGAGAAGATAGCTAAAGTCACTGAAAGCCAAGGATGGAAACCAGGCCCGAATTACTTATCCACGCGGACAGTTGATCAGTCCGCGGTCAGCATTGGCGTGCAGGGAAACTGAGGTCGTAGGGTTTGCTGTGATGGTTGGTCCTCGACCCTCATGTGTGTCAACAATGAGAGGTGTGGGTGTCTATTTATAGGCCTGATGAGGTAACGATCCTGGTAACATTACGCCCAGTATGTCGTTGAGTTGTGCGAGTAGACATGGAATCCGGCGAGTCCGTGCTAGTTGTGCGGATAGGAACTTGTCTAGCACTGATCTGCAATTGGCGGACTAAGTCGAGTCCACCTCTGCTACACTAAGTGATCCCGCGTCAAGCAATGTGGCTTAGGAGTAGTTCGCATGTTGCTGGAAAGTTGTCGGTGCTGGGAAGCTGGACTGCTCTTGGTGGACTGCTCAATGAGTTTGCCTAGCTCGCGAGAGACAGGTTGAGTCTGCCTCAGGTGCTGGATGGAGCGAGTTCGCTACCTTCTTGTAGGTATAAGGAACATATCGACCTTGCTAGAGGAGTGAGATCGCCACCTTCTTGCGGGATGGAGTTGAGCGTGCGTTGTGTTGTGTGGTCTGTTGATGAGTAGTCGGTCCTGCTGCCAAGTCCCTCCTCAGGTGGACTGAGACCGAGTCCGCCATCTACTGGCAGACAGAAGGGTTGGTCGTCGACTGTGTGACCTGGCGAATTGAAGGAGCAGGTCTCCCCTGCTGCTAAAGGTTTTCTCCTACTGGATGGACAGGCCTGACACCCTTGCTAGGCAGCCTGACGCTTGTCTCTTAGGCAGCTATGGTATTGTCGCCTACCTGGCGACCTGAAGCTTGTCGCATACTGTTGGGCGACCTAGCGGCAGGTCTCCTTCTTCTTTGCGGACTTGGGTGTAGAGGAGAGCTGTCCGCACCTGTAGAATGGTGATCGACTATCGATAATATATCCTTGCTAGTTGGGTGACCTGTAGGAGCGGGCTAGAGAGCAGACCCCGCCTCCTACTGAGCATGCGTTTACCGAGCAATCTGGGCATAAAGCAATGCAAGTCTGACACATAGTTGGGTAGTCTGCACCTGTTGGAATTGAGGGAACCATTTTGTGGTTAGCCGACCTAACCGCGTGGCCTTTAGGGGCTAACTGTTGGATCCCTAGTTTGATTTGGGCTAGTTCACTAACATAGGATGATGTGACCCAACATGTATAGTGTTGAACACCCTATTACTAATTTGGGTCAGGATCACTATGTCTCTAGGAAACAAATGCTTGACCTCCTGTATAGCTTAAAAGGTCAATTAGAATTGAGTCTAAGGGTTAGAAGTCTAGGTTTGGAAGCTGCCCTGAAGACCAAGATTTTCTATTTGGAGACCAAGTCATATCGTCGAGCTCAGCACGACGATTCGTCGAACTCCGATCGACGATCATTTAGCTCAACTTCGACAGATCGTCGAACTCCATTCGACGATCGCTGAGCTCAACTTCATTATATCGTCGAACTCCGTTCGACGATCGGTGAGCTCAGGTCGACGATTTTGACTCTGCTTTGGATCTTTATCTCTGAGCTCAGTTCGACGATCTTTGAGCTCAGATCGACGATATTTTGCTGCTGTATATTTCTAGATCGCTGAGCTCAGCTCGACGATAGCAGAGCTCAGTTCGACGATTTCAGATAACTTCAAGGATGTTTCTAAATTCAAATTCAAATCAGTTAAGGAGTTATTCTGCAATTAATTCAGAGATTTCCTAGCCATTTTCATTCATTTCTGGACCAAGTTTCAAGGGATTTTTCAAGGAATATTTCTATGGACTTTCCTCCATAAGAGATTTTGCAATTAAGGATGCAATTAATGCAGGCCAACGACTATACTTGACAGAGAATGTTATTCTATTTTGTACCAGAGAATAAAAGATAGAATTTTTTGAGTCTCTAATAGAATACAGAGATACATTCAGAAATATTCTGTCTCAAGGAATTCTCAAGAACACACATCCAAGGAGATCAAGCTCTCTCAAATCTTCAGATCTCTTTTGTTTTCAAGTGTTCAAGGCCAACATATTTCCAGACTCCAGACATTCAACATTTCAGCTATTGCTGAAATCATCTATTGCTGGAGTTCAATCTGTGAAGGCCTATCACCCTCAGCAAAGCTTTTCTTCCTGAAGATCTCAAGGATTCAGGGGGAGCTTTGACATCAAAAATCCACATAGTCTTCTCAGTTGTTTGAGAAAGAGAAGACTTCCATCACTCTCTCACCCCCTCTCTGTAAAGGGTTTCTCAAACTCCCTTCAAAAGTTTGAGCTTGGTTTTTGAGCACCTTGTCAAAAGCTCATTGGTGGCAAGACACCTGATCAAAAAATCTGCTTTGTTTTTTGAGCACCTTATCAAAAGCTCATTGGTGCCCAGGACACCTGATCAACTCATCCTGCAGTGGATTCCTACCTAGGGTGGTAGAAGAGTGGATGTACCCAAGTTTAGGGGAACCACTATATTTCCTTGTGTCTTCTGATTTTGCTTGTCTTTATGTTTGTTTCTGGCCTTGATTTTTCTGTGATTAGCTTTTCATTAACTTAGTTCTGTGTTTAGATTTAATACTGCTTCTCTGCTCACTCTTATTACAACAATTGTTGTAAAAAGTTTCAAAGCACCATATACTCTATTCACCCCCTCTAGAGTATATCAGATCTAGCTGCACTTTCAATTGGTATCAAAGCGAGGTTGGTTAAACATAATATACCTGATTGGTTGTACAGGCTAACACCTGAACCCAAAGATCCCAAGTTAGATCTGCTTTCTTTTGTACTTTATCATTAGATTTTGTTTTCACAAATCATGGCCCAAAACAAAGATTATGCTAGCACCAGACCTTCAGTGTGCAATCTTTCCAAGTTTGCACTTTGGAGAGCAAGGATCAGACTGTACATGAATTCTATTGACGAAGATATTTTTAACTCTGTTTTGACAGTGTGTCCAAGACCCCCAGAGAACACAAGTACAAATGCTGTTCCACCTCCATCAGGAACAGATGCTGATATCAAGAGATGGAAGGTAGCTGATGCCAAGGCTATGAACATCTTGGCCCAGACAATGTCTGATGACATATTTCAAAAGATGGCTGAATGCAATTCAGCAAAGGAAATTTGGGACAAACTCTCAGAAATAGTCTCAGGCTCAGCTGATGAGAGAAAGGATAGGAGATCCCATCTCATCTCTCAATATGAGAATTTCAAAAAGGGAGAAACTGAGTCAGTGGGAGATATGTACAACATGCTGAGTCTAATTGTCAGTGAACTCAGGACATTGGACAAAGAGATCTCTCTAACTGAACTCAATGACAAGATCCTAATGTGCTTCCCTAGCACTTGGGATTCAAGAATCTGGCCAATTAAGGATGCCAGAAGTCTGAATAAGATCACCACTGAAGCTCTGTTGGGTAAGCTCAAATCTTATGATCTACTCATCAAAAATAGAGAAGAAGAACAGAAGGCTGCCTCACCAGCCACAAGAAAAGAAAAGACCATAGCCTTCAAGGCAACTGAGGATCTGCCTGAAGACAAAGCCACATGCAATGATGAACTACTCAGTCTGTTGGCCAAAAGATTCTATAAGATGGCCAGAAAGGACTTCAGAAGGAAATCATACAAGGAACATGATAAGCCAAGGTATGACAAGTCCACTAATAATTATAATAAAGACATTATTTGCTTTGGTTGCAGGAAACCAGTGCATATAGTTCCTGACTGTCCAAAAAACAAAAACAAGGATAGAAGGGACAGGAAAGAAAGAAGAAAGGAGAAAGACTCCAAGAGAAATGGCAATGACAAACCCTCATCAAGCAAAAACAAACATACAAGAAAGGGGTTTGTTGCTGAATCCTGGAGTGAGACTGAAGAAGAGTCAGGAGCATCATCCAGCTCCAGTGATGATGAAGATGATGCAGAAAAGAAAGAGTTTTGCATGATGGCAATCAATGCCTCACAGCATAATTCAGAAGAAGAGGAGTCAGAGTCAGACTCAGAGACTCAACCTGAAGAAGATCAGGTAATTGGTTCTTTTGATTTTAGTTCAGAGGATTTTAAATCTGAATTTAAAGCACTGTGTTTAGATCTGCTAAAGTCTGAGAAAGAAATTATCTCACTCAGAAATCAATTATCTGAACACAATACTTTAAAGTCAGAAAACCTCAAACTCTCTCAGGAGTTGGAGTGCTGTAGGGAACAGATAGCTTCACTGAAAAGTGAGCTCTCTGAGGCCAAGAAGCTTGAAGAATCCCTTAATGGGAGAAGCATCAAGCTGATGGACATCACAAGCACAGTGAACTCCAGATTCAATAGTACACTGGGCTTGGGTGCTTCATCTAGCCAACCCATAGTTTTAACAACTCCAATCAAATTCATTTCTGACAAAGGAAAGGGAGTTGTAGAGGTTGCTAGGAAAAATTCTGATCTGCCTCAGAAAACCAAGTCCCAGCAGAAATCGTCGAACGGAGATCGACGATCTCCAAACGGAGATCGACGATCGCCGAACGCAGATCGACGATCTCAGGCAAAATCGTCGAACGCAGATCGACGATCTCAGCCAAAGTAGTCGAACGCAAGTTGACGATCTCAAATACCTGACCTCAGCCATAGTCGACCGTCGAACGGAGCTTGACGATCTGACCCAAGATCGTCGAACGCAGCTCCAAGATCGTCGAACAGAGGTCAGAGCTCTGGAAAATTTTTCAAAGGCAAATCAAAATTGAATCCTAAGGGTCCTTCATCCCAAATCTTTAACCCTTATACTGAATGGATTATACGTCCAAGGAGATATCATCCTGAAGGATATAAGAGTCAACCTGGGATGTCTTTCATTTCAGAATTTAAAAGTTATCAACCTAGGCCCAAGGTAAACTGGGTCAAAAACAAATGAATTGTCTTATGTGCAGGTGAAGACCTATCCAACATCTAACCAGCAATGGTACTTGGATAGTGGGTGCTCTAAGCACATGACAGGGAACAAGGACAACCTCACATCCTTCAGAGCCAAGCTTGGACCCAAAGTTATCTTTGGTGATTCAAATTTTGGACAGACTAAAAGATATGGTGCAGTACAGATTGGATCAGTAACTTTCAAGAAGGTAGGTTATGTGGAAGGACTGAAGCACAACCTAATTAGCATCAGTCAGATGTGTGATGAAGGCTACCAAGTGACCTTCAGCAAAGTCTTATGAAAAATCAAGTCAGAGGACAACACAACTGTGTTGACAGGTAAAAGAAAAGGTAACATCTATCTACTATATTTTCTTTCAACTGATATAGATATCTGGTTGTTCAATTCTGTCTGTAGACCAAATATTTTATGGCATAAGAGACTAGGACAACTAAACCTTAGAACTATTGCTAGGCTATCCAAGGACAACCTTGTTAGAGGACTACCTTCTGGCCCCTACAAGAAGGAAGGACTCTGCAGGGCTTGTCAATTAGGCAAGCAAACTAAAAACAGCTTTAAGTCACTTAATAAGAGTGATTCACCTAGGATATTGTATCTGTTACACATGGATCTCTTTGGACCCATCACAGTACAAAGCCTTAGAGGGAAATCCTATACTTTAGTAGTTGTAGATGACTTCTCCAGATTCACTTGGGTGTTCTTTCTAAAGAAGAAGTCTGATAACTTTAAGTGTCTGACAGAGTTTCTCAAATGTATACAGATTGAGTTCAATACTCACATTGCCCTGATCAGAAGTGATCATGGGACAGAGTTTGATTCTCTTCTTATGCAAGAGTTCTGTCAGAGTGAAGGGATCAGGTATACTTTCTCAGCTCCTAGAACTCCTCAACAAAATGGGGTAGCTGAAAGGAAAAATAGAACCCTTATTGAATCTGCCACTACATTGTTGTCAGATGCTCACCTTCCTCTATCCTTCTGGGCAGAGGCAGTGAACACCTCCAACTATGTGCTGAATAGAAGTTTGATACATAAACTAAAGGGAAAGACTCCCTATGAATTACTCAAAGGGAAGAAACCTAAAGTTGACTATTTTAGAGTCTTTGGTTGTATTTGCTACATTCACAACAATGACAAGAAATATTTAGCAAAATTTCAAGCCAAAGCTGATGAAGGAGTGTTTCTGGGATACTCCATGATCAGCAAGGCTTATAGGGTTTATAATAAATCATCTTTAAAAATTGAGGAATCTGTTCACATTTCATTTGATGAATCTTACATGTCTTTCAAGGAGAAGATCTCTTCAACCATAGAACCCTTGTAGGAACATTCTCTAGTTGAAGACTTGAACAAGTTACAGGTTACTCAAGAGGATGAAAGCAGTGGAGATGAAGAAAATGCTCAACATATTGAAGAACAACTTGAAGATCAACTTGAAGAGCCAGTTGTTGTACTACAAGAGGAAACAACAACACAGGTTGGTGAACAATCAACACCCCCTGTTGATTTAGTAACATCAAGAGACCATCCAATTTCCCAAATAATTGGAGACATCTCAGCTGGTGTGCAAACCAGAAATCAGGTCAACCAAAACCTGTTGCACACCTTCTTCCTATCTCAAATTGAACCTCAGTCCATTCAAGATGCAGAGCAAGATCCACACTGTATCATTGCAATGCAAGAAGAGTTGCATCAATTTGAGAGGAACAAAGTATGGGAACTAGTGCCAAAACCTAAGGATCACTCCATTGTTGGAACAAAATGGGTATTCAGAAACAAACTGGATGATCAAGGAGTAATTGTAAGAAACAAGACAATGCTAGTTGCTCAGGGGTACTCTCAAGAAGAAGGAATAGACTACGACCAGACCTTTGCACCAGTTGCAAGATTGGAAGCCATCAGAATATTTTTTAGCTTATGCAGCATATAAAGGCTTCAAGGTATATCAGATGGATGTCAAAAGTGCATTCTTGAATGAAGACATCAAAGAGGAAGTTTATGTCAGACAACCTCCGGGTTTTATCTCTCATACTTTTCCTGATTATGTTTTTAGACTGAACAAAGCATTATATGGTCTCAAGCAAGCTCCTAGAGCATGGTATGAGACCCTAGCATGCTTTCTTTTGGAAAATGGTTTTATAAGGGGTAGAGTAGACCAAACTCTTTTCATTAGAACCCATAAGTCCCATACCCTACTAGTACAAATTTATGTAGACGATATTATTTTTGGTTCTACTGACTCCAAATTGTGCAGAAGGTTTTCTAACATGATGCATTCTAAATTTGAGATGAGTAGCATGGGTGAGCTATCCTTCTTCCTAGGATTGCAAGTCAAACAGCATGCTGAAGGCATCTTCATTTCTCAAACCAAGTATGCAAATGAATTGGTTAAGAAATTTGGTATGTCTGAAGCATCTTGTATGAAAACACCCATGCCTACTAATGCTGTATTGGATGCTGATGAACATGGGAAACCTGTTGATCAGACAACATATAGAGCAATGATTGGCTCTTTACTGTATCTTACAGCTAGTAGACCAGATATAATGTTTGCTACATGTATATGTGCTAGGTTCCAAGTAAGCCCTAGAGAGTCACACCTAACACTAGTAAAGAGGATTCTCAGGTATGTTAAAAGTTGTCCAAATCTAGGTCTCTGGTATCCAAAAGATTCAGCATTTGATTTAACTGGATTCTCTGATGCTGACTATGCTGGATGCAGAATTGACAGGAAAAGCACCAGTGGAACTTGTCAGTTCCTTGGTGACAGACTTGTCTCTTGGTTTTGTAAGAAACAAACATCTGTGTCAACTTCAACTGCTGAAGCTGAATTTATGGCTGAGGCAGTTGTTGTTCACAAATCTTGTGGATTCAAAACCAACTCCTAGACTATGGCTACAACTTAGAGAAGTCTAAAATCTTTTATGATAACACCAGTGCTATTTCTATAGCTCAAAATCCAGTCCTCCATAGTAGGACAAAACACATAGAGATTAGACATCATTTCTTAAGGGATAATGTTGAAAAGAACAAAATTGAAATACAATATATCCCAACTGATTTACAAAGGGGAGATATTTTCACCAAACCTTTGGATGAAAAGAAACACACCTTCTTCCTAAATCAGTTAGGAATGTTAGATGGAGGAAGTCTTAAATAATATCCAAGATTTTGAAAGCTTAAAAATTGACCAAGACTAGGCAAACTTTCTGATTTTTCTTAGTGTCTAGAGTTTTTCTGATCTCTGAACTGCGCTCGACGATTTGCCCCAAGATCGTCGAACGGAGATCGACGATTTCCGAAATCGTCGAATTGAGTTCAACGTCTCTCAGATAGTATGAATTATCTCTTCCGGTCAACGATCGTCGAACGGCGCTCGACGATTTTGTTCTCTGAATGATCGTCGAACGGAGCTCGACGCTCTCCAATATCGTCGAATGGAGATCGACGATGTTGAAGACTCTTCAGATTCCTTTGGAAGCCTCGATCGTCGAACTGAGTTTAACGATCTTTCCAATTCTGCGTCGAACCCTAATATAAAATTCATTTTTCGCCGTCGTTCTCCTTTGCGCTTTCGATTTCTCTGCAAGAATTCTCTTTCCCTCCAAACAGTTCCGCACTTGGTCGTTTTGTTTGTTGAATTTTTGCAAGTACTCATGGCCGTGTTTATTGCCGTTCTTGCTGCCATGAAGTTTGATGCCGGTTTCAATATTGACATGGAATCCTTCAGCACAACTAACCATACTTTTCAGGATATTTTGGGATTATTCAAAGATCAGAACCTGACTGCCCTTATGACCACAAGGATCAAGCTGGCATCTGATGAGATAAAGGAATGGGTCTATACTGCCCACAATCAAGATAACAACACCATTGTTGGGTCTATCTCTGGAACTCAGGTACCCTTAACCCCAGCAATTTTAACAGAAGTTTTTGAGTTGAGGAATGGTGAAGATACTGCTGACTTATCTGGAGAAGAGTATATTGAACTGCTTGCCAGAATGGGTCATTCAGAGGGCAACCCTAGCAAGCTCTTCAAAAGGAACCTATCTGTGGAATACAGATTTATGGCAGATGTTGTTGGGAAAGTGCTACTGGCTAAGCACTCTGCCCATGATACAATTTCAAGGTATCAGCTCTGCCTCATGGGAGCTCTTGTGGACAGAAAAAATCTGAATTGGGGAGAAGTATTCTTTGACCTTATCAAGAAGAAAATCAACAAAAGTTTTGTGAACTTTGGAAGGATCATTGTGGTGTTTCTGCAGCACAGGTGCCCTGCTTTGCTGGTCTCCTCTGGAATCCATATAAATGCTTCCAAGAGACTGTCTTGTGCCCTCTTTGGAAAGTGGGACAGACAAATCAGCAAGCCCAGCAGGCCCTCCTCCAGCACTCCTTCAGGCACAAGGACTCTAAGAGTCACTTCCCCACAGGTCCCTGCCCCTGCAGATGACCTGCCTGCTGTTGTTGCCTCTCCTCCTCCTCCTCCAATTCCATCCCTTCCCATACGATCTACCATTCCAGCTCCATCCACCATCATCATCTCCAGCCCCTCTCCATCATCAACACCATCTCCAGTACCTATTCTTCCAACACCAGAAGACCACTTCCATCCATTATTCTCCTACCCTCCACCAAATGTCACTTCATCACTCTCCCATCCATCCTTCACCCTCATTGATGATTCCTTTATGGATGATTCACCATCCTCTCCTCCTGAGTTACCCTCATCCTCCACTTCCTTTCAAGACCTTCTACACCACATCATTGACCAACCCACATTCACCCCATCCATCTCCATCCCACTGTCCTCCATTTCCACCTTACCAACACCTCAGCCATCCCTTCCACCATTCACCAGCTCTCCACTACCCTCACCATCAGCTGCTCCTCCATATTCTACCTCTGCTCAAGTCACCCTTGAGCAAGTAGACATCTCAGCCCTTGCTGACAGGTTGTATGAGTTGCTTGCCCCCAGGCTCTCTCTTCTGTTGGAGACCTCCTTAGCTCCACTACACCTGTCAGTGGCAGCTCTCTCTACCAGGCTCTCTTCCCTATTCCCTCAGGCAGCCCCTACAGTAGTGTGCCTTGATCCAGACTTGTCTGAATCTAGGCAGGGGGAGATGCCCTATGAAGTGAGCCTTCATGCTGCTGCTGCTGCTGTTTCTGTAAGCCTGTCTGCTACTACTGCTGCTGTTATTGCTTCTTCAACTTCTGCTCTTGCTGCTGTTGCTGTGCCTCAAGCACAAAGTTCTCCTGCTGCAGTTCTTGCAATAGACCTCAGGTCTTTGCTATCAAATTTTGATTCTGCATATTTCAGCTGTCTACCAGAGGTCAATGCTGCTCAGCCTCCAGAGGATCTATCCAAGGCACTTGTGCCATTTTCTTGCTGTGACCCAAGCATTATCACCTCCTTTGTCAATTCAGTGTATGCTGCTGCTGAAAATGTTGATACTGCTGCTGAAGTTTATGTTATTGCTGATGAACCAATTTCCAAGGAAATTCTTATATCAGAGGCACCTGAATTTGAACCTTCTGCAGTTTCTGATGATATTCCTGCTGTTGATGCTGTTGTCAGTGAATCTGTTGTTACTGCTGTTGTCACTTCTCCAGTATCTGTTGCTGCTGTTATTTCTGCTTCTACTCCAATTGCAACACCTTCAATATCTGCTGCTGTCACTGCTGTTACTACTTCAACACCTGCTGCTACAACCTCTGCCTCATCTGCTTCTATACAGCTCAAGAAGGATCTAATGAAGAAAATAGATGCTCTTTATGATGACCAGAGTTCTGAAAGTGATGAATTTAGAACAGACTCTGATGACTCTTCTGCTACCATTGCTAGGAAAAGAAAGGCAAGGAGCAAAGCTATGAAGAGAGTACCTCCTGCTAAAGTCAAAGACAACAATGATATTCCATACTACATTCTACATGACTGCCCTATCACTGAACACTGGATGCAGTACTCCAAGAACCAACTGAAGGCAATGAAAAAGAAGAGAAAATATGAGAAGGGCTCCTCCCAATTCCAACACTCTCATCCTCCTCCACCACCTCCTCCTGATGCAGGTGCAGGTGGAAGCTCTGCAGCTCAACCCCCAGCCAGAAGTCAGGCTCCCTATCAGCCTCATGCTAGATCTTATAATAGGGGAAGCCAATCCAGGGGATCTCAATCCAGGAGAGGAGGATACAGAGGAAATCAAAGAGATCTCCAAGTCTACTCCAAAGGTTACTCTAGGCAGCATCCTTATTCCAGGGGAGGACAAATGTCAACTGATACAACATCTGGTCCTTTCCCTTATAAGCTGAAAGAAACTGTGTCTTCCAGGCCTTCTCAAGACAATCCCTCTAACAGATATGAGCCACCTGTACCTTTTGAGGATCCTGAAAACAATCCAGCTGCTTGGACTGCCAGATTAAAGGAACTAGCTGCACTGGATCAGATTAAAAAGGCTAGAGAGCAAGGAAAAGACTCATCTAATATCTCAACAATGTCTGAACAGAGACAGAAAGAGCTAGAAAGATATGCATCAAGCAAGTTCTTTGATTCTGATAGGTATATGGAATTACATCCTGAAGCTGTGGTTCCCAGGCCTAAAAAGCAAACATATTTAGGAGCAGCAGATGATACCAGATCAAACAAAGAAGCCCTCAATCCTAACAGAGAGATCAAACTTGTTAAGGGCAAGGAAAAGAAATGATAATGTAAGGTGACATTCTCTGAGATTTCTGATTACTATCTGGATGCTATATATTTCTGTGGTTCTGCAATGTCTAGCTTGTTGTTTTTCTGTTGTGCTGCTTGTATGATTGTTATTTAAATTTTTCCAAAGTTTGTAAATATTAATCCTAACCCAAATAGGGGGAGATTGTTGGAACACCCTATTACTAATTTGGGTCAGGATCACTATGTCTCTAGGAAACAAATGCTTGACCTCCTGTATAGCTTAAAAGGTCAATTAGAATTGAGTCTAAGGGTTAGAAGTCTAGGTTTGGAAGCTGCCCTGAAGACCAAGATTTTCTGTTTGGAGACCAAGTCATATCGTCAAGCTCAGCACGACGATTCGTCGAACTCCGATCAACGATCGTCTAGCTCAACTTCGACAGATCGTCGAACTCCATTCGACGATCGCTGAGCTCAACTTCACTATATCGTCGAACTCCGTTCGACGATCGGTGAGCTCAGGTCGACGATTTTGACTCTGCTTTGGATCTTTATCTCTGAGCTCAGTTCGACGATCTTTGATCTCAGATCGACGATATTTTGCTGTTGTATATTTCTAGATCGCTGAGCTCAGCTCGACGATAGCAGAGCTCAGTTCGACGATTTCAGATAACTTCAAGGATATTTCTAGATTCAAATTCAAATCAGTTAAGGAGTTATTCTGCAATTAATTCAGAGATTTCCTAGCCGTTTCATTCATTTCTGGACCAAGTTTCAAGGGATTTTTCAAGGAATATTTCTATGGACTTTCCTCCAGAAGAGATTTTGCAATTAAGGATGCAATTAATGCAGGCCAACAGCTATACTTGACAGAGAATGTTATTTTATTCTGTACCAGAGAATAAAAGATAGAATTTTTTGAGTCTCTAATAGAATACAGAGAGAGACACACAAATTATAGAGATACATTCAGAAATATTCTGTCTCAAGGAATTCTCAAGAACACACATCCAAGGAGATCAAGCTCTCTCAAATCTTCAGATCTCTTTTGTTTTCAAGTGTTCAAGGCCAACATATTTCCAGACTCCAGACATTCAACATTTCAGCTATTGCTGAAATCATCTATTGCTGGAGTTCAATCTGTGAAGGCCTATCACCCTCAGCAAAGCTTTTCTTCCTGAAGATCTCAAGGATTTAGGGGGAGCTTTGACATCAACAATCTACATATTCTTCTCAGTTGTTTGAGAAAGAGAAGACTTCCATCACTCTCTCACCCCCTCTCTGTAAAGGGTTTCTCAAACTCCCTTCAAAAGTTTGAGCTTGGTTTTTGAGCACCTTGTCAAAAGCTCATTGGTGGCAAGACACCTGATCAAAAAATCTGCTTTGGTTTTTGAGCACCTTATCAAAAGCTCATTGGTGCCCAGGACACCTGATCAACTCATCCTGCAGTGGATTCCTACCTAGGGTGGTAGAAGAGTGGATGTACCCAAGTTTAGGGGAACCACTATATTTCCTTGTGTCTTCTGGTTTTGCTTATCTTTATGTTTGTTTCTGGCCTTGATTTTTCTGTGATTAGCTTTTCATTAACTTAGTTCTGTGATTAGATTTAATACTGCTTCCCTGCTCTCTCTTATTACAACAATTGTTGTAAAAAGTTTCAAAGCACCATATACTCTATTCACCGCCCTCTAGAGTATACCAGATCTAGCTGCACTTTCATATAGCCAGGGTCAAAGTTATGTCCTAGAGACTAGGCCAAGTCCTCACTAATAACATCACATGGACAAGCCATCATCAGACTGCCAAAGACTCAAGACATAGAGTTTTCCTTATGATTCAGAGATTTCTCAAGAGACTAAGTAAAATGAGTTCGACGTTCGTCGAACTCAGGTCGACGATAGTCGTTCTCAGCTCGACGATCTTAGAGATATTTTCTCTGAGCTGAGCTCGACGAACTTCAGTCACCGGTCGACGATCCTTGGATTCCACCTTCAGAATTCTAAGTCCATACAGTTCTCTAGACTCTAGTCGACGATAGTCGTTCTCAGCTCGATGATCTAAGAGATATTTTCTCTGAGCTGAGCTCGACGAACTTCAGTCACCGATCGACGATCCTTGGATTCCACCTTCAAAATTCTAAGTCCAGACTGTTCTCTAGACTCAGGTCGACGAACCTAGTTCTCAGGTCGATGAACTTCATTCTTTGCTCGACGAATTCTGGACTTCCACTTCAACTCTATTTACAGAGGTTCATCAATTTTTCTCTAAGTCCAGAATCATTTTCAGCTCGACGAATTCAACTTCCTCCAGACTTAGCTCGACGAACATTATTCTTTGGTCGACGAATCTATGGACTATCACAGCATTCTGTCGAGACTATATTCTCTAGTCTCAGGTCGACGAACTCAGTTCTCTGTCCGACGAATTCTGGAACCAAAAGACTTATGTCGACACTCAGAGTATATGTCGACACTAACTGAGTCGACACTATAATAACTTGTATCAACACCCAGATTATCAGTCGACATTGAGGAAAGGATATGTCTACACCACATAGAAGATTTATGTCGACACACATGATTAATTGTGTCGACACAGGGTATTTGACAACTCCAGAATAGTTACTGAACTCCAGTCGACAAACATATTTACCAGCTCGACGAATAGGAAAAGATCAAAAGAGAGAAGTTCAGTTTCCAGCTCGACGATCATGGAACTCAGCTCGACGAACAGAATCTGTCTGGTCAGCGAATACAACATCTCAGCTCGATGAACTGTGGACTGATTTCGACAAATTCTACCAACTGCTCGACGATTCCAGACTTAGTTATTTCCGGCCTTCTGTCCCCACTCTAATGCGATAATTCTTGAGTAATTAATGCTCTAACATTCTCTGAATGTATCCATTAGAAGGAGAATTAATTATGGTCTTCTCCAGGATTATTGCTTGTCGTTTTCCACGGGATAGTTGGGGAAATAAATCAATGCCGATTATTCTCAAGGCTGTCAGCATTAATTGCAGATGCATTCAAATTTTCAAAACACAAAGAAGAAGAGAATAACGTATACACAGACAGACAGACAAGAGAATCAAGTACAATTGAGGAAGCTTCACACAGAGCACAAATTACTGAGAAGCACTTAGAGATTACAGAAAAAACATTCAATCTTGGATAATCTGCTCTGTCAAAGAAGAAGCATTCTCTGATACATAGAAGTTCTTGACCAGAAGCTCATCAGCACTTGAAGAAGAAGAACAACAATACCTATATCAAGAGTCTTCTCTCTTCAAGTACTCCAGGACACTTCAAAAGAGCAACTTCAGTTCAATCTGTCAAAGAAGTTCCTGAAGATTTTTTGCTGGTCAAGGATTCAGCTTGAAGGCCTATCACCCTGAAGCTTGGCTCTTAGTCTTTCCTGGTCCATTCTACATCTCAGGGGGAGCCTTAAGCTATAATTAATCCACAGTCTTCTCAGTTGTATATTGAGAAAGAGAAGACAAAATCATCTCTCACCCCCACCTTTATAAAGGGTTGTCATCTCCCTTCAAAAGTGATTCCTTGGTTGCAAGTCTCCTGATCAAAAGACTTGGGTAGGTTTTTGAGAACCTGATCAAAAACTCATTGGTGTCAGGCACCTAATCAAAAACCTGAGTGGATTCCTACCAAGGGTGGTAGAATAGTGGATGTACCCAGGTTAGGGAACCACTATAAAATTCTTGTGTCGTTTGGTTGCCTAATTTTCTTGTGTTCTTATTGTGCTTGTGTTTTAGGTTTATTGCTTGGTAGTTTACTTGATTCTACACTTTTAAGTTAGAGCAAAAGCTGTAATAGCTCTTAATAATTTTTAAGCATACTCAATTCACCCCCCCCCCCCCCTCTATAGTATTCCTTATCTAACTCTCACTTTTAATTAGTATCAGAGGAGGTTACTTTGGTTGTACAAGTTAAATCTTGAACCAAAAGATCCTTTGTTAGATCTACACATCACTTTATTCTCATTTAAATTATAACCACAGCCATGGCACAGAACAAGGATTATGCAAGCACTAGACCTCCAGTTTGCAACCGTAGTAGGTTTGCCATCTGGAAGGCAAGAATTAGGTTATACATGAATTCCATTGATGAAGACATCTACAATTCAATTTTGACAGGTCCCCCACAGGCATCTACATCTACAACATCCTCCAGCAACAATGCAATCCCACCACCTAAGTGGACTGAAGCCCAGAAGAAGTCAAAGATTGCTAATGCTAAAACTATGAATATCCTGTCATAAACTATGTCAGATGATATTTTTCAGAAGGTTGCTTAGTGCACCTCAGCAAAAAATATTTGGGATTCTCTAAACCAAATGATGGATGGATCAGCAGATGAGAGAAACGATAGGAGATCAAATCTCATATCCTTATATGAGAACTTTAAGAAGGAGGAAGATGAGATAGTTTCCGAAATGTACAATATGTTAAGCTCAATTATCAATGAGCTGAAAACCTTGGATAAGAATATCACTCTTACTGAAGTGAATGACAAGATCCTGATGTGCTTCCCATGCTCATGGGATACAAGAATCTGGCCCATCAAGGAGGCCAGATGCCTAAATAAGATTTCAACTAAATCTCTATTAGGTAAACTGAAGTCATATGAGCAGCTGATAAAGAGCAGGGAGGTAGCTGAACAAAGAACACCTCCAGCAGCTAGAAGAGAACAAAGCATTGCTTTCAAAGCCACTGAAGAGATAGAAACTGCAACCTCAAATGAAGAGCTTATGATTCTCTTTGCTAAGAGATTCTTCAAGATGGCCAGAAAGGATTTCAGGAGAAAGTCAGCAAGAAAAGATGACAAGCCAAAATATGACAAGACACCAAACAAAGAAGTTGTGTGCTATGGATGCAGAAAGCATGGGCATTTCCTCTCTGAATGTCCAGAAAACTAGAAGAAAGAGAAGAGAAGAGAGAAGAAAACCAGAAGAAAGCACACCAGCAAACCCTCTTCCAGCAAGCACAAGAAGAAGGAAAAGGGCTTTATGGCTGAGACCTGGAGTGAGATAAAAGATTATTCAACATCTTCAAGCTCTAGTGAAGATGAGGAAGAAGAAAGAGCAAAGGAGGTTTGCCTCATGGCAATTGATGCCTCCAGAAGTCACTTAGAAGAAGAAGAATCTGAAGATGAAGGAGTGTTTGTATCAGAGGCAGATCAGGTAATGTCCTCTTTTGACTACAGCTCCGAAACATTTAAATCTGATTTCAAATTAATGTGCATAGATTTGATTAACTCTGAAAATGAAATTAAAATTCTTAGAGAAAAATTAGGAAACTTAGAAGATGTTCAATCTGAAAACATTAGGTTAAAAGATGAATTAACCTTAGCAAATGAAAAGATAATTTCATTAAAAACTGAGATTTGTGAGGCCAAACAACTTGAGGAAACTCTCAATGGGAGAAGCCTCAAGCTGATGGATATCACAAGTACTGTTAATGCCAGATTGAATGGCAACCAAGGCTTGGGTGCTCCATCAGGTTTGTCCCCCATTCTCAGGAAGAACATTTTATCAACTCCAATAAAATTTGTATCTGCTAAAGGCAAAGAAAAAGTAAATGACAAACAAATAGTAGAAAAGATCCCGAAGACAATAGGACAGAAAACAAAAAAACAAAAAGCACCTAATAAAAATAATGTTCATCAATTTTCTTCGAACTCATATCGACGAAATGGGGCGAGTTCGTCGAACCCAGATCGACGAACTCTGAACACAAACTATAGTTATATTTATTGGTCTAACTGCGATCGACGAACTTTGTATGGTTTGTCGAGCAGAGGTCGACGAACATGGGGCACAGAGAATGAACATGTTCATTCTCTGGGCAGAGATCGACGATCTCAACCCAATTCGTCGAACTCTGGTCGACGAAATTATAGAAATTCGTCAAACCCAGGAAGACTTAATCAAAACTATAATTCTAACAGCAACTCACATATTTCTAAGAAACCATTTAATCCACTAGCTGACTGGGTCATCGCACCTAGGAGATATCACCTCCTAGGATATAAGTCCCAACCTGAATTCTCTATTATTTCCAGCTTTTCTTATCAGCCATATGAAGGACCCAAGGTTAACTGGTTCAAAAACCATTAACTATTTTTTATTGCAGGTGAAGAGTTGTCCAGGGGTAAATCAAACTTGGTACCTGGATAGTGGCTGCTCCAAACACATGACAGGCAGCAAGGACATCTTAACAACTACAAGTCCAAGCTGGGGCCAAAGGTTATCTTTGGTGACTACAACTGTGTTCAGTCAGAAGGATTTGGAGAAGTAAGAATAGGAGCTGTCACATTCAAAAAGGTGATATATGTAAGTGGACTCAAGCATAATGTCATCTCCATAAGTCAGTTATGTGATGATGGTTATCAGGTATACTTTAACCCATCCACTTGTTCTATTACTGATAAAAACGACCAAATAGTTTTAACTGGAAGTAGACAAGGCAACATATACTTAGTAAATTTTCTTTCTGCCAAAACTGATATCTGTTCACTTAACTTAACTAGTAATCAGAATGACTAATGGCACAAAAGACTAGGTCATGTAAATCTGAAAAACATTGCTAGACTATCTAAGCACAACCTTGTTAGAGGTCTACCTTCTGGTCCCTACAAGAAGGAAGGTCTCTGCAGGGCTTGTTAATTAGGCAAGCAAACTAAAACTAGCTTTAAATCTGTTAATAAGAGTGATTCACCTAGGATTTTGTACTTGCTGCATTTGGATCTCTTTGGACCCATTGATGTACAAAGCCTAGGAGGGAAATCCTACACTTTGGTTATAGTGGATGACTTCTCGAGGTTCAGTTGGGTATTCTTTCTGAGATCTAAGTCAGATACATTCAAGGTTCTTACAGTTTTTCTTAGGACCATACAGATTGACTTCTCTACTCATGTTGCATTGATCAGAAGTGATTATGGCACAGAGTTTGAGTCTCTTCTTATGCATGAGTTCTGTGAGAAGGAAGGTATCAGACATCGCTTCTCAGCTCCTAGAACTCCCCAACAAAATGGGGTAGCTGAAAGGAAAAAAATAGGACACTCATTGAAGCTGCAGGTACATTGCTTGCAGATGCTTACATGCCCCTAACCTTTTGGAAAGAGGCTATAAGCACAACAAATTATGTCCTAAACAGGAGCTTAATTCACAAACTAAAGAACAGAACTCCCTATGAATTGCTCAAAGGGAAGAAACCTAAAATAAACTATTTTAAAGTATTTGGTTGTACCTGTTATATACACAATAACAACAAGAAATACATTAGAAAGTTTGAGGCTAAGGCTGAAGAGGGAGACTTTCTAGGATACTCCCAAGTAAGCAAGGCATATAGGGTTTTTAACAAATCAACATTAAAAATTGAAGAGTCTATTCATATTTCATTTGATGAGACTAATATGTATTCCAAGGAGAAAAAAGTTTCTACCAATAGCAACTTGCAGGTACCCCATTTGTGTGAGACCTTGGATGGACTAAACCTCACCCAAGAGGTGCCAACTCATCACTCTCCACAAGCCATGGAAGAAAGTGAAGAAGAAGAAGTTGAAGAAAATGAATCTCTACCAACAACAAATATAATTCCACAAAAGGAATTAATTCCAAATACAGTTGCACAACCAACTCCACCCACTGATCTTGTCACACTTAGGGATCACCCCAGATCTCAAGTTATTGGAGACATATCAGCAGGTGTACAGATAAGGCATCAACTCACCCAGTTATTGGAACCAAATGGGTTTATAAAAACAAGCTGGATGGCCAAGGAGTCATTGTGAGAAACAAGGCTAGGCTTGTTGCTCAAGGATTTAGGCAAGAAAAAGGACTTGATTATGATCAAACCTTTGCACCTGTTGCAAGGTTGGAAGCCATAAGAATATTTCTTGCCCATACAACATACAAGAGGTTCAAGGTCTTCCAAATGGATGTGAAGAGTGCTTTTCTAAATGGAGTGCTACTAGAAGAGGTTTATGTAGAACAACCTCCATGTTTTGTTTCTCCAACTTATCCCTCTCATGTTTTTAAATTGCATAAGGCTCTTTATGGTCTAAAGCAAGCTTCAAGAGCTTGGTATGAGATCTTAGCTAGTTTTCTATTAGAGCATAAATTACAAGAGGAACTATAGATAAAACTCTTTTCACTAGATATCATAAGGACCAAATCTTGTTAGTACAAATCTATGTTGATGATATAATATTTGGCTCTACATATTCCAAATTATGGAAGAGATTTTCTGACATCATGCATTCCAGATTTGAAATGAGTAGCATGAGTGAGCTTTCCAACTTCCTTGGTCTCCAAGTAAAGCAGCTCCCTGATGACATCTTCATATCTTAAGCAAAATATGCTAAAGAACTTCTAAAGAAGTTTGGGATGGCTGATGCCTCAGCAAATAAAATTCCCATGGCTACTAATGCTGTTGTGGACTCTGATGTACCAGGGAAACCTGTGGATCAGAAACTTTATAGGGTTATTATTGGGTCCCTATTATACCTCACAGCAAGTAGGCCAGATATTATGTTTGCCACATGTCTTTGTGCTAGGTTCCAGGTGAACCCTAAAGAATCTCATCTAATTTTACTAAAAAGGATTTTGAGATATATAAAGAGTTGTCCTAATCTGGGCCTATGGTATCCTGCTGAATCAGAATTTGAGTTAACTGGACATTCTGATGCTGATTTTGCTGGATGCAGGGTAGATAGAAAAAGTACTTTGGAAACTTGCCAGTTCCTGGGTATAAGATTAGTGTCTTGGTTTTGTAAAAAGCAAACATTAGTGTCAACCTCAACTGCTGAAGCAGAATATATTGCAGTAGGCAGGTGTTGTTCACACATGCTTTGGATATAAAATCAACTTCTAGATTATGGGTTCAACTTAAATAATTTAACCCTACTCTATGATAATACAAGTGCAATAGCCATAGCCCAGAATCCAGTTCACCATAGCAGGGCAAAACATATTTGATGCAGGCCCAAGGTTTCGACAGATTAAACTACGCGTTCTTCTGTTCGACAATTTAATTAAATATCTAGTGCGCAGTTTCTCTACTTAGTACTATCAAATACTCAGGCATTAAAAGACAAAAATTCCACAACCATCAATGCAAAGGGACGCAACCCCTTTTATAGATCGAACAAGTGCTATAGGCCAATGTTCGCTCAAGCGAAAAAGGACCCACACGATCCGGACAGTTAGCTATTCAAATTAGATTATGCGCAAGCAATTTACCATTCCAATAAAGAAAGTTCCAGGCTAAATTAGTGATTAAAATGAAGTCCTAATATCAATCCCAAATTAATTAAAATGAGGGTTTACCAAATCACTTGAACGCAGGGGGAAATCAAAGGTGATGAACCCGATTTCTTCAAGTGTTCACGAGATCTACCCGCTCCAAGTTATACAAAAAATATTCGGGAAATATATGCTTGAAAATTCAGATTTTATTAAGCTCTAATTTCAATATAAATCCAGACTAAAAACTAGCCTTCTAATTCCACCAAAACCTCACAAAATAAGTTAGAAGAAAGCTCACAAAGAGGTGTAGGAATCGTTACCAAAATCCCAAGAAAACTTTCCACAGAGATGTGTGGAGGAACACACGTTGATGGTGGTATATTCTCTATTTCCACGCAGAAATCCTCGGATCCGCATCGGACGATGAAGACGCTCGCCGTTTTCTCCTTTTGACAAACCCTTGGAGAGGGACGAGGAGGAGGAGGGGAGGGGGAAGGTGGCCGAGCCACTAAGAGTCGGAGAGATAGAAGGCCGGCGGCCATGAGAGAAGAGAAAGGGGGGAGAATTTCTCAAAGAGGAAGGAGAAAGGAGGGGGAAAATTCAAAATTTGAATCCTTAGGATTTCTTTCTTTCATTCTCTAATTATTCTTTCATAACCATGGCTATATATAGCCTACACCACTCAATCATCATCCATTCAAAATTCAAAAAGAAATTATGAGGGTTATATGCACCCATCATAATACATGAAATGAAAATACAATACATGAAATTAAATAATTCACTAACTAAATAAAATGCATGAAATAAAGTACTTTTAAAATAGAATTGCTTAAAATAAAAATTAATAAAATATATAACTATAATTATGTAATTTATAATTATATATTTTATTTATTGGCGGCGGTGGACGTCGAGCAAAACATGTAGCGGTGGCGGCGTTGGCGAAGAAATATCGTGGTAGACTCACATCTTCGAGCTTGCGGCAACGACCGTCCCAATCCACGAACTCTCGATGTCGTAGATCCACGGTCGCATCAGCATCGTCGCCATCAATATTGATATAAGACATCATTTCATTAGGGAGTGTGTAGACAAAAATAAAATCAAGCTTGTTTATATCTACACTGATTTACAAAGGGCTGATATATTCACCAAACCTCTGGATGAGTGAAATCATATGTTCTTTGTGAATCAACTTGGAATGATCAATGGAGAAGACTTTATTTGATTTCTATCTACATTCGACAAATTTTCCAAAGTTCGTCGAATGGAGTTCGACGAACCGGGGAAAGTTTGAGAGATATTCGTCGAACGGAGATCGATGAATTCTCTATGAGTGAAACAAGTTTCGTTGAACAGCGTTCGATGATCTTGCTTCAGAAGATATTCATCAAACGGAGTTCTACGAACTGTCTTAAATTCTTCTGGATAGGATAGACGAATTATTTCAGTCAAAATTATTTCCTCGATCTCATTTCAAAGAATTCGTTTTATCTTCGGGAACGGAGTCTGTCGATTCATATTCTTGAAAACCCTATATTTACGTTTTTTTCGACCTCCGTCCCGTGCTTTTTGTTCCTTTGTATTTGATCGCCGTTTTTGTGTCTCTCTTGCAGGTGATTCCATGGCAGTTCCAGCAGGAGCTCTAGCTGCTATGAAATTTAACACTGGATTTGATGTTGACTTCAAATCATTCCAGCACTAGGATCCAATCTTTCTATATATTCTGGAACTTCTGGAAGAACAGAATCTGAAGAACCTGATGAATACAAGGATAAAGCTGGCAGGAATAGAAATCAGAGAATGGTTTTATACTTCATCCACTTCTAAAGATAATACTATGACAGGATCAATTGTGGGTAACGCTTTCTCCTTAACTCCCGCGGTTTTAACTGAAGTCTTTGGTTTGAAAAATGGCGAGGAGGAATTAGAAATTTATTCTGAAGAGTTTGATATGATGCTAAATCTGATGGGTTATGCTGGTGACAACCCAAATAAATTGTTGAAAAAGCATCTATCTGCAGCATACAAGTTTCTGTCAGACATTGTTGGGAAGGTCTTGCTTGGCAAGCATACTACCCATGACTACATCACAAGGCATCAGTTCTTGGTCATGTGGGGAGTAATAAATAAGAAGCAAGTGGACTGGGCTCAGATCCTCTTTGATCTGATAAAGAAGAAAAATAATAAGAAAGAAGTGTGTTTTGGAAGGATCCTAGGGATCTTCCTCAAGGAGAAAGCTGCTGAATCACTGATCTCCTAGACCATATTCATCAATGCCAGTAAAAGGCTCACCTGTGCCTTATTTGGCAGGTGGGAGAGGACAATAACCAAGCCAACCAAGGCTTCTACCTCTTCCACCCCAGCTTTTGAAGGCACCGGGGTTGTTAAAGCCACTTCCCCACCTGCTGAAGAGATTCATCCAACACAACCATCTCTTCCAGCCCCCCTTCCAGCAACACAAATCCCTTCCTCTCCCATTATCTCTTCAACACCACAATCACAACAACCTAGTCATGTTCTTACTCCATCTTAATCGCAACATGCTTCACAAGCTCCATCTCCACCAATTGACATCACATATATTCCATCTTCTCCTCTTCAGGATAATCAACCACCAAGACCTAATGATTCCCCCCGTGATACCTACATTCCTCCACCACCATAATCTCCTCTTCTCCCACATCTATCTTCCATACCATCTTATCATCTACCAACAGACACCATCATGCAAGATGCCACCCATCCATCCCTATTCACATCTACCATCCCTATCCACATCTACCATCCCTCTAGATGTTCATATCCATGATGCTCCACTTTCTACCCCTCCCATAGTTCCCTCTTCTACACCTTCTGCCACACCATCTACCACTCCATCATTGTACCACTCCACCATATCTTCTATCATCTCCATAATCACTCCCCTCCTCAAGTCCCTTATAGTAGAGGCCATTACACCTCTTACTACCACCATCTCCTCTCTCTCTCACAAGATTTCTGCTCTTTCTACTGCCACATCCTCATCCAGGGGCCTGTCCTCAGTTCCAACTGAAACCAGGCAGGGGGAGATGCCTGATGATGAAGCAGCAGCTACAGCTCCAGAGGTTTCAACTCCAGCTCCAGCAGCAGATGCTCCAGCTACAGCAACAGTAGCAGAGTGTACAGAATACATAGATAAAGATTTGATTGATTTTATTTAAACTGATATGGACTTTGATGAATCAGACTCAGAAGAGCCTAATACTGTTGGTGATTTCATGCTTAATCCCACAGTTATTTTAGCAAATTTGTTGAGAATTTTTGATATTGTACATATGCATTACCTTCCAGCTGAGATTACTAAGCCATCCTTAGCTATTATACCATACACTTCCCCCATCTCTTTAGAAGTTGTTAAGCAACTTAGGGACAGTTTTGCTATTACACTACCAGTAGTCACTCCATTTCCAAAAGTAGTGGCTATTCCTTTTTCTTCAATAATATCTTCAGCACCAACTTTTATAATGGATGACTCTCCCATGCCAGATCTAGATGAACTGATCTTGGCTGATATTGCAGATGAACATAAGGCAGCAGCTGAAAGCTCTGTCCAAGTTAGTTCTGATTTTTGTGTAGCTTCTCCTCCAACTCCTGCTGAAACTCCAACTCTTGTTGCACTCCTGCTCCTGCTCCAAAAAAGCCTGCTATTTATGCTAAAGCTTTGAAAGCTTTGGATGATCTATATGATAACACTCAAGGTTCTGACAATGATGATGATGAAGATGAGGATGAGGATTCAGATGAGGAGGACACAAAGAAGAAGAAGCTGGTATCAAAGAAAAGAAAAACTCCTCCTCCTCCTGCCCCTAAGACTAATCCAAACAATGACACCCCTTACTATATTCTTCAAAAGATTACTCCATACAAAGGGATGCCAGCATAGATGTGGCTATCTAAGAATCAGCAAAAGGAAAGGAAGAAGAGTAGAAGATACTCTCCTCCACCAGTTCAAAGGTATAGGAAAGATCCACCACCTCCTCCTTCTGCAGCTGGTGCTTCTGGCTCTAGTTCTCAAAGATCTGCCCCTATTCAAACATATCAAAGACATCAATGGAGATCTTATCATGAAAGCAGCCAGCACAGACAACAACCCTCAGGGAAACAACATCAGCAACAACAACAACATCAATAGCAACAACAACACAAGCAGCAACAACATCAGCAAGCTGAAAGTCCTAAAAGACCACTCTCTCCTCCTGTTCCTTATGAAGATCCAGAAATAGCCAACACAGCCAAAATGGCCAGGTTCCAGGAACTGGTAGGCATCTCTATGATCAACAAGGCAAATGCTGAAGAGAAGGATATTTCTGAATACACTACAATGTCAAAGTACAAGAGAGAATAATTGAAAAGGTTTGAAAAGGCAAACAAAATTTTTAATGTTGATGATTATATGAAATTACATCCTGAAGCAGTGGTCCCTAGAGTTACATCTCTAAAGATTATAGGGGCTGCTGACATGACAATAACTATGGAATAAGCCTTAAATTCAAACAAGGAAATAGTCTTCACCAAGCAAGGAGATAAGGGCAAGGATGTAAAGCATCAGGAGAGGAAGCAGAAGAAGTGAAATATGAACCATCTTATTTCTGTTTTTCTATCTTAAACTGTGTCATATTGTTTGAACAAAGCTTTTGTGTAAATATATCTGTTGTATGTGTTAATTATCTCTGCCAGATATATCTTTTTCCTGCTTTGTTTATTTTATATTTTTATTTTGAGTCTATTAGTGACCTCACCCAAATAGGGGGAGATTGATGGATCCCTAGTTTGATTTGGGCTAGGTTCACTAACTTAGGATGATGTGACCCAATATGTATAGCCAGGGTCAAAGTTATGTCCTAGAGTCTATGCCAAGTCCTCAGTAACAACATCACATGGATAAGCCATCATCAGACTGCCAGAGACTCAAGACATAGAGTTTTCCTAATGATTCAGAGATTTCTCAAGAGACTAAGTAAAATGAGTTCGATGTTCGTCGAACTCAGGTCGATGATAGTCATTCTCAGCTCGACGATCTTAGAGATATTTTCTCTGAGCTGAGCTCGACGAACTTCAGTCACAGGTCGATGATCCTTGGATTCCACCTTCAGAAATCTAAGTCCAGACTGTTCTCTAGACTCAGGTCGATGATAGTCGTTCTCAGCTCGACGATCTTAGAAATATTTTCTCTGAGCTGAGCTCGACGAACTTCAGTCACAGGTCGATGATCCTTGGATTCCACCTTCAGAATTCTAAGTCCAGACTATTCTCTAGACTCAGGTCGACGAACTTCATTCTTTGCTCGACGAATTCTGGACTTCAACTTCAACTCTATTGCCAGAGGTTCATCAATTTTTCTCTAAGTCCAGAATCATTTTTAGCTCGACAAATTCAAGGTTCTCCAGACTTAGCTCGACGAACACTATTCTTTGGTCGATGAATCTATGGACTATCACAGCATTCTATCGAGACTATGTTATCTAGTCTCAGGTCAACGAACTCAGTTCTCTGCCCGATGAATTCTGGAACCAGAAGACTTATGTCGACACTCAGAGTATATGTCTACACCAACTGAGTCGACACTAGAAGAACTTGTGTCGATACCCAGATCATCAGTCGACATTGAGGAAAGGGTATGTCAACACCACAGAGAAGACTTATGTCGACACATAGGAGTAATTATGTCTACACAGGATATTTGATAACTCCAGAATAGTTGCTGAACTCCAGTCGACGAACATATTTACCAGCTCGACAAATAGGCAAAGATCAAAAGAGAATAGTTCAGTTTGCAGCTCGACGATCATGGAACTCAGCTCGACGAATAGAAGTCATCTGGTCGACGAATACAACATCTCAGCTCGACGAACTGTGGACTCAGTTCGACGAATTCAGCCAACTGCTCGACGATTTCAGACTTAGTTATTTCCGGCCTTCTGTCCCCACTCTAATGTGATAATTCCTGAGTAATTAATGCTCAAACATTCTCTGAATTTATCTATTAGAAGGTGCATTAATTATGGTCTTCTCTAGGATTATTGCTTGCCGTTTTTCCACCGGACAATTGGGGAAATAAATCAATGACGATTATTCTCAAGTCTGTCAGCATTAATTATAGATGCATTCAAATTTTCAAAACACAGAGAACAAGAGAATAACGTATACACAGACAGGTAGACAAGAGAATCAAGTACAATTGAGAAAGCTTCACACAGAGCACAACTTACTGAGAATCACTTAGAGATTACAAAAAAAACATTCAATCTTTGATAATACGCTCTATCAAAGAAGAAGCATTCTCTGATACATAGAAGTTCTTGACCAGAAGCTCATCAGCACTTGAAGAAGAAGAACAATAATACCTATATCAAGAGTCTTCTCTCTTCAAGTACTCTAGGACACTTCAAAAGAGCAACTTCAGTTCAATCTGTCAAAGAAGTTCCTGAAGATTTTTTGCTAGTCAAGGATTCAGCTTGAAGACTTATCACCCTGAAGCTTGGCTCTTACTCTTCCCTAATCCATTCTACATCTCAAGGGGAGCCTTAAGCTATAATCAATCCACAGTCTTCTCAGTTGTATATTGAGAAAGAGAAGACAAAATCATCTCTCACCCCCACCTCTATAAAGGGTTGTCATCTCGCTTCAAAAGTGATTCCTTGGTTGCAAGTCTCCTAATCAAAAGACTTGGGTTGGTTTTTTAGCACCTGATAAAAAGCTCATTGGTGTCAGGCACCTGATCAAAAACCTGAGTGGATTCCTACCAAGGGTGGTAGAAGAGTGGATGTACCAAGGTTGGGGAACCACTATAAAAGTCTTGTGTCATCTGGTTGCCTCATTTTCTTGTGTTCTTGCTGTGCTTATGCTTTAGGTTTATTGCTTGGTAGTTTACTTGATTCTGCACTTTTAAGTTACAGCAAAAGCTATAATAGATCTTAATACTTTTTAAACATACTCTATTCACCCCCCCCCTCTAGAGTATTTTTGATCTAACTCTCACTTTCAATAACTGTGAAAGTAGTCCACAACCCCTATAGAACAAACGTCTGTTGCGCGACCTGGGCGGTTAGACCGTGGAGACTTCCCTAGCCGCATGCCCTGCACTGATAGAAGAGTCTATCCGCTAGACAATAAGAGGGTTGAGATAGGCCGCGACCTCCCGGGGGATCCTGGAGCTGGACGAGACTTGCAAGCTAGCTACCTTGGAAGGGATCACCGATTTCTGGGTTAACATAATCCCCGCACTTTTTATTTCCCGAAGGGAATTTTGAAAAAGTTGGAGACCGACGAAATCGTGATCCTTCCCTCGGAAAAATAAGAGGCAGGGAGAGATAAAACCTGATGTCTCTCTTCAGATAAGGTTTGCCAATGCATATCTTTATCGCTGCAACGGAAATGTTAATGCAGGAGAAAAGAAGCACATCTTGTGTGTACCTAAATTGCTTTTGCCAAACAAACAGGACTTGAATGTCTTCCATTGAGTCTCTGCAAAACAAAGATGAGGGGAAGTATAGAAGGAAAATAACTTACAAGTACCTGAAGGAAACTCGCAAGCACCTATTAACCTCTACAAAAGGAAGAGTAAGCAGCATATGTGAAAGAAAAAGTAAGGTGCAAGTACCTGAAGGGAACTTACAAATATCTGCTAATCTCTACAAGAAAATAGTAAGTGATGTATATGAAAGAATAATAAGTTGCAAGTACCTAAAGAGAACTTACAAATATCTGCTAATCTCTGCAAGAATAGAGTAAGCGGCAAATATGAAAGAATAATAATTAGCAAGTACCTGAAGAGAACGTGAAAATATCTACTAATCTCTACAAAAGGAGGAGTGAGCAGCAAATATGAAAGAAAACTAAGTCGTAAGTACCTCGTGGGAACTTGCAAATATCTGTTAATCTCTACAAAAGGAATAGTGAGTAGCAGATATGAAAAAAAAACTAAGTTGTAAGTACCTGAAGGGAACTTGCAAATATATACTGATCTCTGCAAAAGGAAAAGTGAGCAGCAATTGTGAAAGAAAACTAAGTCGAGTACCTGAGGAGTTTATGGATAAATTTTCTACTAAAAGTTATTGTGATAAGATATATATGATTAGACTACAAAAGGAATATCCATCAAACCCTGCTATTGACTAAATAAGAAAAATTAAGTAGAGATCAAACCATATCAATAATCTTCTTGAGTGGTCAGATATGATATTCCAATATGAAATCCTAGTCAGTAAGATGAGAGCACTGTCTAGACTTCAGCTGAATGGTTTTCAATCAAGGAGAACCGGATACTCTGATTAATGATTGGTGTTAGTAACATCCAATAAGAGTAATAGAGAGCTTGTTAATCATCATCTGATAAAGCTTCATGCAAGCCAAGTATACAAGATGAGCATAAGCAAAAAAGTTGTTGCAAATCATTTTTATAGGTTGGATTTAACCTGTTAACCTATAAGAAGGCAGAATTAAAAAGGAGGTGTACACCCGAAGATGACCAAAAAAGGTCGGATGCACCATAGGTGTTCCCCGGGGGCCTTAAGCATCGCCGACCCATGAAGGTCATCAAGAGTGTATTCCAACCTATAGCGGAGTAGCCATGTTCCCCTAGAAGGGTACAAAAGAGAAAAATACACAAAATCCTGCGAAGGAATGTTAGATACACTTCTCTCATGCCTCGGGTTAAAAACATCGCTTATTAGTTAGACTAGGTACGTCAAGTGGTCTATAACATTGCTTGTCTTTGGAAAGATCAGCGAAGATGTGGGCCCAGCAAAAGCACGGATTGAGAGTACCATATAGTATTCGACTATTAGAGTCATGAGATGAATGAAGATACAAGGCTAAACTTGATCGCCATTGCTTGTCAAGTAAAGATCATCGTAACTGTAATGTATCCCTAGCGGAGCACAGCAGGGCTAACACATGGGACCTCCCTTGATGCACACTTTGTGTTAGATACAGGACAGGATCCAAAAACCTGAAGTTCACCTGCATAGATTGAACGACACCCACTGCACATACGTGAACACTCCCAACTATGTGTGGTCATCGTTGCCTTAAGCCCGAGAACAATCTATGGATGGAACAATAAGACACAACAATATCTCAATGGTTCAGTGATCCCTTTGGCAAAGAGAGAATAGAGGAGGAAGCACTCCAAAAAGGGAAATGTGTCAATCCGGCATCTCTGACATAAAATTTATTAAAATGAATAAAAGAACACTTAGAAGTGTTATGGAGAAAAAAATGTTTGAAGAGTGTAAAGTAGAAACAATCGGCAATGATCTTGAGGAGCTTTTGGAATTGCGATGTCCCTTTCAGGCTCAAACTTGTATTTTTCCAAGGGGGGCCCTCGTCATCGACATTGATGCATTCGTCAATATTGAGGCTAGGGTAATTATAGATTTGGCTCACTTCTTTTGAGCCACAAGTAATGTCTGCTACTTCTTTGCATTTTGAAGTAGATGGATTGATGCGTTGGCTGTAATATTACCGTTCACGGCCAAGTAATAAAAGGGAGGAGTAGATTTCCCAAGTATCGATCTCACGCGGAGTGCAAGTAGGGAGCAGAGATTCCTCTTTCAGAGAAATGAATGAAAGTGCTAAGTAAAAATAAGGGGTTTGATTTTGGGTTTCCTACACTAAGAAGCATTAATCTAGTGCGGGTCGCCGTCACCGCGTCGCCAGGGTGAATTACTCCAAAGAGTAATAGCGGAGACGAACAAATAATTGAGGGTCGTAAACACATCTTTGCAACGCGCGCTTCTAGCAGTCTCTAGAACGGCTCAAACACAACTTTCTCTAACAAGATGAAGCTCATCAACACATATCATGATCAAGAAATCACCACAAAAAAGCATAGCAAGACCATGAGCAAAACATTGTTATCAAACCTCAAGAATACTAGCACAAGTTAAGGTAAAATCAAATCAAATAAAAGAGGGGGAGAAACACAACCAAGCACTTGAAAGCTCTCCAAGATTCACGGCCGGAAGCGAGGATTGTCGAACCTCGTCCTAGTTCGGTCTTTGGAAGGTATCCGGGATCCCGAAGGGCTGTCACTTCCTTCTTCACACCCGTCTTCTACGTGTTGTGGTTGCTGATTCAGATCAGAGCGAAATGCTTCACAAGTTCTATAACTAAGAACTCAAATAGTAGCTTGGAGGTCAGCAATGGCGATGGCGGTCGGAGATAAAGCTTTAGCAAGCTCTTTGGAGGAGAATGGGTGGCCGGATCAACCCTCCAAGAAGGAGAGAGAAAATGACGGCTGGAGGGATGAGTTCTCGCTCCAAGGGGCAGAAACGGCGGGGGAAAATGGAGATAGATCACGGTCCAGAAGAAATCTATGGCTTAAATAGTAAAAGTCAGAAAAAATGGTCACGCACAGTCTGGCGCACGACTGTGCGTGAACCGTGCGATATTAATATCCAGAAAATGCCTGAGGAAGAAGAAGCGTTGACCCATGCACTTTCCTTTGCGCACGGGTTGTTCTGCCCTTGCGTGAAGGACATCGCACGGGTAGCTACAGAGTGCTGGAAAATAGAAACATACAGGAAAACCATACATTTTACTCGCGCACGGGCACAGCCGCCCGTGCTTGAACAACATGCACGATTAGCCATAGAACGGAATAAACTGGAAAGCTATATGAAATCCATGCATTTCCTTCGCGCACGGTTTCAAAGAAACCGTGCGTCAATCATGCGAGAGGAAATTCGTCGATCTCAGCTCGACGTTCTTCCCCCAGACTACAACGCACAAATTCACGCAAACCATGCGTGAAAGAAATGCACGACCCTGCATTTTCCTTGAGACAGAATTCCTGCCTTGGGGGAAAACGCACCACCTGCACAAAATATAAACTCATATAGGAGGACCCTCCAGCAATCAACAAAATTCAATAAAAACTACTAGAACGAGCCCTGGGGAGCACCAAGTGCATACCCCCATCAATCGAATGCGCAATTGCGCACCCACGGGATAAAAAAGTGCACTAAACGTGAAACGTAGTAGGAATGAAATATCAATGAAAACAACCAAAAAGTGAAGTGCAAAGTCATGAAAACTAGCCTAGATGAGTCCGCAAAACCCTATATAAATGGGACTCATCACACCCTCAGTGTACAACCCCGTGTCCGGCGAGCAAGGTCACCAGGGAATAGGCAAATCGGGCTGAGGACCATAGGAGAGCTCGACAGCAAAGGGGGCGAGCCCGAGCTCGGCATCCGTCGACCAGAGATCGACGATCGGCGACCCCGAGCTTGGCATTCGCCGAGCGACACACAACTCGCGTCCTCGCAGTGGAGCTCGGCAACGGTAGGCGAGCAGTACACGCCGAGGTGGCCAGAACTCCCCAGCTCGGCCGGATGTGTGAGGTACTTTTTACTGTTTTGCCCCCGCTGGTCTGCCCATAGCCCTTCAAAACAGCGGAGTTTGGCTGTTGGCAGAACCAGCCAAGGGTTTTCTGGTAATTTCAGGTCAGTTCTTTTGGTTATTGGCAGTCCGGATTTCAAAAGCTATAAATAGGACCCAAGGGGTACCCCAGAAAGCAGGTTCTTCCCTGTGCTCTCCTGCCCCAATTTTCGAGTGCTTTCTGAGGGTACCTTAGCTCGTCTTCTGGCTAAGGAGGGGAAGCGCTCTGAGATCTTCCGGGTTTGTGGTGGGACCTCCCTGCCGAGCCCTTGGGTCTGTTTCTCCTTGTCCCCTTTGTTGTTTTTCTTGCAGGAGCAAAGTAGGCGCGAGACCACCCCTTCCCCAAGGGTCGAACTCCACAGGAGGCTGGATTACGGTTCCAACATTTTGGTGCGGTGAGCGTGGATAGTGGTCAGCACAGAAAGGCTTCGGCGAGCTCAATGACGGGAGGACAAGGATCCGACAGTCCGGACTCGCCCCCCCCCCCCCCCCCCCCCCCCCCGCCACTCGCAACGGTGGGGATGTTTGAAGATTTTAGAAACGAGGTGCTGACTCTTGTCAAGTTCGCACTCGGTACGCGGGCCGAGTGATCGACTACGGCAGTTCAGATCATGGCTGCCCCGTCCTTGGGCGAGGACGCTCCCGGCAGGCGAGCTGGGAAGGAAGTGGCCGAGGAGGGTCGAGGGTGCGAGCTCCCCGGGCGCGAGCTTTTCCCTGGCTCGGCTGGCCGAGGTCGGTTTGGCGAGCTGGGCTCGCGAGACTCGCCAGCTCGCCCAGTAGGGGGAGGAAGTCCTTTCAGCGAGCTGGTCTCTTCAGCTCCAGTTCAAGATGGGTTCAGGGAACCCGAGATGTCCTATTACACCGAAAAGGGGGATCCGGTCCAGCATGTCCAATGGTTTGAGGATGTGGTCTCCATTCGTCAGATGTCGGACGGATTCAAGTGCCAACTCTTCGCCATCACCCTCCAGGAGAAGGCAAGGGAGTGGTTCCCCCAGCTACCGGCCAGCTCCATCTACTACTTCGAGGTCCTGCGCCAAGGGTTCATGCTGAGGTTCACTACCTCCAAGAAGAGGAAGAAAGAGTCCGAGTCTTTGTTCCACATAAAGCAGGGGGTGAACGAGACGTTGGGGAGCTATGTGGACCGTTTCCAGGAGGAAGTTACTCAAGTCCAGGAAATGCCGGGCCATAGTCTGATGATGGCTTTTACCCTGGGCCTGCAACAGGGTTTCTTCCGGATGGAGCTGAAGAGAGTTCCCCCCCTCTCCTACAAAGAGTTGATGGAGAGGGCGGCGAGAGAGGTCGACGGAGAGGCGTCAAACCCGGAATTTGCAAGGAAGTTGGCGAGGTGGGCCACAGAGGAAGAGAAAGAGTCAAGAGGAGGAAAGGCACAGGAGGAGAGAAGAGGGGAGCCCAGGCAGAGGGAGCAAAGGCAGCTCCAAGGGCAGCAGCAGCCGAGGTGGGGGCGTCAAGAGCCCGACCGGCGGCTGGGATGGAGGCCTGAGTGGCAAGGGCAGGGGCCACAGAGAGGGTACAACGGAAGGGATCACTACCAGGGGAGGCAAGACCAGTTTCACCCCCCGGGCTGGAGGCAGGGCCAGAGGCCCTGACTCCCCGATCAAGAAGAGGCCATGGACATAGCCTTGGGAGCAAGGAGGGGAGCGTGGAGGAGGAGAAGAAGAGAGGTCAGGGTGGAGCTGCCCTGTTGCGACTTCCACCAGGAAGAGGGGAACGCCACGGCCACCTGTCCGGAGTTCCTCGAGATGAGAGGGAATAAGGAGCAGTAGCAGCAGCAGCAGGGGCGGCAAGAAGTAAGAATTGAGGAGGTCCTGCCTCGGGCGGAGGAGGATCGGTGCGAAGACCGGGTGGATGTGGGGACCCGAGGAGGGATCAGAGTGATCCACGGGGGAGTGGGGATCGAGGCTTCCCGCGAGGCAAGTCTCCACACCATGTACCGGCGGAGCGTCGCCTCCACGTCTCAAACCCCACCCCCGGAGGAAAGGATCACTTTCTCCAGGAGCGATATGCCAGACCACGAGGATCCGTTCTATGATGCGTTAGTCATCAAGGCGGCCATCGAGAACTTCACCGTCTCTCGGATCCTCGTGGACAACGGGAGTTCTGTCAACGTCGTCTTCAAAAAGGCATTCGACGCGATGAGGGTGGAGGCAAAGAGAGTGCTGGCCTCAGATGGCCCCTTGTTCGTGTTTTTAGGAGAAAGGAAGGAAGTAGAGGGAGGAGTTGGCCTCCATGTCACCTTGGGGGGGTGGGGGGCAGTCCCGAAACTGCAAGTTCGTCATTGTGGACGCCCCCAGCAGCTACAACGCCATATTCGAGAGGCCCCTGATCAGCGCCTTCCGCTGCGTCCCCTCATCTTTCCATCAGTGCTTGAAGTTCAACGCTGAGGGGGTCCAGGTCAGGGTTAGGGGGGACCCAAAGGTGGCGCGGGAGTGTTATGTCACCGCGGTGAACACCATCTCCTGGCAGGAGGGAGCCGAGGAGATGGGGCGAAGGATGGAGGAGGTCGAGCAGGAAGCAGGAAGGGAGGAGCTGGGAGTGAAGGACTGCGTAGAGAAGGCGGTAGGAGGAGATCTAGAGGAGGTGTCCGAAGTGAGGGTCATGGGAGGAGAGATGGAGGTAGAGGTCCCTGTTCCGGAGGAAGGGGATGCCGAGGGATGGGGGGAGCAATCCAGGCTGGAGGCAGCAGAGGGGGTGGTGGAGCTGGAGGTGCTCACCCGAGGAGGAAGGATGGAGAAGGTCCGCGTCAGCGGGGGGCTGACCCCGGAAGACCAAGGCAGGATGCTAGAGTGCATCCGGAAGAATGTGGACATCTTCGCCTGGAACGCTGCGGAGATGTCGGGGGTTGACGCGGATGTGGCTTGCCACCGCCTCAACCTGGACCCGGGAACACGCCCTGTTCAGTAGAAGAAGAGGTCCAATGCGGACAAGCTGGCGGAGCCCATCAGGGAGAAGGTGGCGAAACTCCTCAAGGCCGGCTTCGTGTCTGAGATTCAGTACCCCGGCTGGGTCTCCAACGTGGTTATGGTTAAAAAAGGAGATGGCCGATGGAGGATGTGTATCGACTTTTCCTTACTTAATAAAGCTTGTCCTAAGGACTGTTATCCTTTGCCTCGAATCAACGCGCTGGTTGACTCAGCCGTCGGGTTTTCTGTAATGAGTTTTTTAGATGCTTTTTCAGGTTATCATCAGATCAGGATGCACCCCCCAGACATCAAGGACGTCTCGTTCATCACAGGGGATGGATGCTACTGCTACAGGATGATGCCCTTCGGCCTGAAGAATGCCGGGGCAACCTACCAGAAAATGATGGATAGGGTCATTAAGGAGCAAAGGGGGAGGAATTTGGAGGTGTATGTAGATGACCTCATGATCAAAAGCCGGGATGTGGACTCCCACCTCCGGGACCTGGAGGAGACCTTCACCATGTTGTGCAAATACAAGATGCGATTGAATCCCCTAAAATGAATCTTTGGGGCCAGTAGGGGAAAGTTCCTGGGGCACCTCCTCACCCCCGTGGGGGTCGAGCTGAATCCACATAAAGTCAAGGCTATCTTGGAGCTGGGGTCCCCGCGGAATGCAAAGAAGGTCCGACGGCTGACGGGGAAGCTAGCAGGGCTGAGTCGCTTCCTTTCACGGGCGGGGGAGAAGTGCTCCCCCTTCTTCAAAACGCTAAGGGGTGGTCAGAGGTTTGAATGGACCAAGGAGTGTGAGGAGGCGTTCCAGGCCCTCAAAGTGCAGTTGACACAGGCCCCGCTGCTCCAAGGGCCGAAGGAGGGGGAGGACCTATTCTTATATCTTGGGGTCGGGGCGGAGGCCTTGAGCACCGTCTTGGTTCGCGAAGAAGGGAAGAGGCAGCTCCCTATTTATTACGTGAGCCGGGTCCTGAGGAAGGCCGAGCTCCGGTATCCGATTTTGGAGAAGCTAGCTTTCGCCCTGATCATCTCGGCCAGGAGGCTGCGACCTTACTTCCAGGCGCACTCAATTCGGGTAGAGACCGACCATCCCCTCCGCAACATCTTTGAGGGGGTGGAGCATTCAGGTAGGCTGGCTAAGTGGTCGGTGGAACTGAGCGAGTTCGATGTCTCCTTTGTTCCGCGGCTCTCGATCAAGGCTCAAGCTATGGCCGATTTCTTGGCCGACTACGTGGTCGAAGTAGCGGAGGAAGAGCTCACCCGCCCGACTCCTTGGAAAGTGAGGGTGGACGGAGCCTCAGGGAGGCATTCCCTTAGAGTGGGGGTGATCCTAGAAAGCCCTCAAGGAACCCGAATCGAGCAGACTGTGGTGGTACACTTTCCCATTACCAACAACCAGGCCGAGTACAAGGCCGTGATAGCAGGGCTTCGCCTGGCCAGGGAGCTTGGGGTGTCGGACGTGGAAGTCATCACTGACTCCATGGTAGTAGCTTCCCAAATCAACGGTGAGTTCGAGGCAAGGGAGCCCGCCCTGCGATCATACTTGGCCAAGGTAAAGGGGGTCATTGGCACTTTTCAAACTTTCACCATCCGACACGTGCCCAGGGAAGAGAATGAACAAGCCGATCAGCTAGCAAAGCATGGTCCCCAGGTGTGGGGCACCATCACCGACCTATTCTGCCCCTCAATCGAAGAAGGGGAGCTCATGGAAATCGATCAGCAAGCTTCATGGATGGATCCAGTCGTGGTCTTCCTCTCCACAGGAGAGTATCCGGAGGGGGTAGATAAGAAAAAACTGAGGCACAAGTCAGCCTATTACCTCCTCCAGGACGGGCAGCTATACCGAAGACACTCTCAGGGATGTTAGCCCGCTGCGTGACCGAGGGAGAAGCGCGAAGGATCTTGGAGGAAGTCCACTCCGGGGAATGTGGGAGTCACTCCGGGAGTCGGACCGTGGAGGGGAGGATAGTCAGGCAAGGGTATTTCTGGCCCACCCTGGGCTGAGACACCGTTGAGTTCGCAAGAAGATGTCATAAGTGCCAGCTATTTGCCCCTCTCCAGTTGCAACCAGCCCAGCGACTCAGAAGTATCACGGCCCCATGGCCTTTCGCAATTTGGGGAATGGATTTGGTTGGGCCGTTCCCCCAGGCCAGCGGCCAGAGAAGGTTCCTCTTAGTGATGATTGACTACTTCTCAAAGTGGATGGAGGTGAAGGCGTTGGCCAAGGTGACCTCCCAGGTGATCAGGAATTTTGTTTGGGGGGAGATCATCTGTCACCATGGGCTGCCCAAGGCCATCGTCACGGACAACGGGCCCCAGTTTGCCAGTGCCGAGTTCACCAGCTTCTGCGAACAGCTTGGAATCGATCTCAGGTTCGCCTCGGTCCATCACCCCAGGAGTAACAGGCAGGTGGAGGCCGCAAACAAGATCATCGTCAACCTTCTCAAAAAGAAGGTGGAGAACTTGAAAGGGAACTGGGTGGAGCAGCTTCCTGCGGTTCTTTGGGCCCTGAGGACCACCCCCAACACAGCTACGAGAGAGACCCCCTTCAAACTCTGCCACGGGTGCGAAGCAGTGCTCCCCATAGAATTCGAAGTCCAAACACCGCGAGTCGTGGCAGCAGAAGAAGGCCGTGAGGAATGGCAAGCAGAGAATGAGGAGGAACTGAGGCTTTCCCTTGACATGGTGGAGGAGGTAAGAGACCTTTCCACTATCCGGCAGGAGGAGGTGAAAAGAAGAATGACCAAGTACTTTGACAAGCATGTCAGGGTCAAGCAGTTCGTGGAGGGGGACTTGGTGCTGAAGAAAGTGGATGCGGCAGGGAGGTTAGCATCCGTAGGGAAGCTCAATCCCAGCTGGGAGGGACCATTCATTGTAAAGGTAGCCTTGGGGTCAGGGGGCTATCGACTCCAAAATATAGAGGGCGAGACCCTGAGTCTCACCTGGAGTGGTGACGACCTCAAATGATTTTTCCCCTGAAATATGTAAGAAGCACTTTGATTATAATAAATTCCTTCAAACTCTCTAATATTATCGTAACTAGCCTGCATGGTGGAATGTGACATATTTTGTACCCCGAGCAGATCCCGCTGCCAGGCTCTCACCTAGCTGACAAGGCTGGAAGTCACTCGATGGTGTTAGTAGTGGACCCCGAGCAGATCCCGCTGCCAGGCTCTCACCTAGCTGGCAGGGCTGGAAGTCACTCGGTGTCATCCTTAGCCTCGAGCAGATCCCGCTGTCAGGCTCTCACCTAGCTGACAGGGCTGGAAGTCACTCGATGGTGTTAGTAGTGGACCCCGAGCAGATCCCGCTGCCAGGCTCTCACCTAGCTAGCAGGGATGGAAGTCACTCGGTGTCATCCTTAGCCTCGAGCAGATCCAGCTGTCAGGCTCTCACCTAGCTAACAGGGCTGGAAGTCACTCGATGGTGTTAGTAGTGGACCCCGAGCAGATCCCGCTGCCAGGCTCTCACCTAGCTGGCAGGGCTGGAAGCCACTCGGTGTCTTCCTTAGCCTCGAGCAGATCCCGCTGTCAGGCTCTCACCTAGCTGACAGGGCTGGAACTCACTCGATGGTGTTAGTAGTGGACCCCTAGCAGATCCCGCTGCCACGCTCTCACCTGGCTGGCAGGGCTGGAAGTCACTCGGTGTCATCCTTAGCCTCGAGCAGATCCTGCTGTCAGGCTCTCACCTAGCTGACATGGCTGGAAGTCACTCGATGGTGTTAGTAGTGGACCCCGAGCAGAACTCGCTGCCAGGCTCTCACCTAGCTGGCAGGGCTGGAAGTCACTCGATGTCATCCTTAGCCTCGAGTAGATCCCGCTGTCAGGCTCTCACCTAGCTGACAGAGCTGGAAGTCACTCGATGGTGTTATTAGTGGACCCCGAGCAGATCCCGCTGCCAGGCTCTCACCTAGCTGGCAGGGCTGGAAGTCACTCGGTGTCATCCTTAGCCTCGAGCAGATCCCGCTGTCAGGCTCTCACCTAGCTGATAGGGCTGGAAGTCACTCGATGGTGTTAATAGTAGACCCCGAGTAGTTCCCGCTGCCAGGCTCTCACCTAGCTGACAGGGCCAGAGGTCACTCGATGGTGTCGGCCTCAAAGTCGTCAGGTATAGGTCAAGGTCTCAGTGCCAGGGAGCAAAGGAAAAAAAAGGTTCTGTCAGGGCGAGCTCGGGCTCGGCAAGCCCATCTCGATAGTATCTAGCAGGCAAGCCAGGCTTGGGGACTCGGCTTGAGTGAGTGTGCACCCGCCAACCCCGGCTCGGCATGAGCGAGTGGGATGCGAGCTCGGGGCTCGTCAAAGGAGAGCAAACAGAACCGGGGCACCTCGCCCCCTTTGGCCATTGGACTTGGAGAAATTTTCTCCCGTTTTCGGGCTCAACCTGGATGGCTTGCGTGCGAGTTAGGGTAGCATGACAAGGGCGGAGAGCAACTCACCCCCGAATCGCTGGGGGGTCGGCGAACACTCAAAACGCATCCACTCGCAGGCGCGCTCTCATAACCGCTCTACTCGCAGAACCTGTCTCGGCGAAGTCGCGGGGAGAAGCACTCGCATAAATTCAGAGCACAACAAGCATAATAAAGAAAGGAAAGGAAGTGAAACTGGCATGATCAAAAAACTTTCATTAAATGAAAAAAGTAGTTACATGGGGGGCTCGCCTCGGCGAGCGAACAAATAAAAAGGAAAAAAGAAAACAAAAGTGCCAGCTACCCTCTGGCCTCGCCCCCTCCGCCGGACTGATCCCCGCCGTCACCCGAAGGATCCTGGAAGCTCTTCCCGAAAATAGCTTCCAGGCTGTCTTCCTTCTTGCTGGGTGGCGTCTCCGGAAACAAGCTCGGCATCAGGTCCTGAGCCGAGATCCCCTCGCACCCCTCCACCAGCACCGCAGAATCTTTCATCATCTGGAGGGTGCACTTGGCGGCTTGGATGGAGTTGATCCGCAGTCTCCCGGCGAGGTCGACCTCGCCAAAGATCCACGGGCTTTTGTAGGGGAGGGTAGGATCGATGTCGTGAGGCGGGAAGAAGATCTCAGCCTGGCGGCGCACCTCGCCAAGGAGTTGCTGGTTCTCCCCCTTCAGCTTTGTGTTCGCGCCCTCCAGCTCGGCAAGGAGTGCACGCAGCCGGCCGATCTCCCCCCTGCTCAACGTTGCGAGCCTGGAGCTCCCCTGCAGCGTCGACATCCGCGGCCAGTAGTGCGCACAGCTGACTGACCTCCTCCCCCAGCTCAGTGTTGCGAGCCTGAAGCTCGCCCGCCGCCTTGGCATCCTAGAAAAGAGTCCATTTAGCAGCAGCACAAACATTTTCTAAGTAAATGGGAGGAGCAGCGCTTGGCGCTTACCAACCCGCCGGCGGCTTGGGCGAGTAGACCCTCCGCTATGCTGAGCCGCCTCGCCTGGTCGGTGACCTTGTCCTTGGCGAGGTCGCGAGCCTGCTCAGCCCTTTCGAGTTGGTGGCTGAGGGCAAAGCTGCTGCGCGCCAGCATGTGGTGCAGCTCCAGGGTCCGCAGGTGGGGCTGCAGACCCTCATGGTCGAGCTGCCGGAGGGTCGTCTTCTTGTAGGCCTCGGCATCCTCCCGGCCATATAGGCCGAAGCCGAGGGCGTAGGCGTGACCAGTGGAAGTCTCACGGTCGTGCCAGGAGGGATGAAGAGTGGAGATGGAGACTCGATGAGTGAGCTCATCCCACTGCAGCATGGGCTCGCCCACCGAATCCTTCCAACGCACGCCGAAGTTGAGGAGGGGATGTTGCTTCGGCGGCGCGCGCTCGCGGGCAGTCCTCTTCGCCGCTGGAGGAGGAGAGATCGCCGCCGTGGACGAGGGGCCCTCGCCACGTTTCCGGCCCTTGCTGGTTATCTCCTTCAGCGGGCTCTCCGGCGACGTGTCAGGAAGGGTTGCCGACGAACTGATGTACTTCGGGCTGGGCTGTTGTTGTTGCCCCCGCGGAGCCAGAAGGGCCCTCCGCATCTTCTTTATCTGACGGTGGCCGGATGGCGGGTTCGACCCCGCGCCCTCAGGATGCCTCTTGCTAGAAGAGGGCTGCGAGAGGGCCGCCTCATCTCGGCAGGCCAGCGCTGCCGCCCTCTCGCGAGCAAGAGGGTCGGTATGGAGCCCCGGATCTGCGAACGGCGGGTTCACGGGGATTATTCGCTCCCCTGCAGGAAAACACTTAAAAGAGTTAGGAATTCAGAGGTGATGTGCCGAGTTCGGCGGACAGGCGAGATCGGCAAGATGAGAAGGGAAGCATACCTTCGCCGGGCAGAACGGGGGGGGGGGGGGGGGAGCGCGTCGAGGCCCCTCCGCAGGAAGGAGACCTCGAAATCTTTGTGGAGGAAGAATTTGTGAAGCTCGGCGTCGTTGCCGGACACGGCCGGCGGGCGGTACACCTCCTCGCCTTTTTGTTGCGGCGAGTAGGGGATGTTGCCGAGATCGCCCTTGATAAAGGCGATCTTGGTCATCCAGGTATGGTGCTTGTTTGTGATTTCGCGAACTTTGATCAAGGAGCCGCCAAAGTAGGCGACCCCGTCCGGCGTCGCCTTGTAGGAGAAGAGCTTCCTGAACACCGTCAGGTTGAACTCGATCTTCTCCCGTCGGAGGTAGCTCGCGAACGCCACCATCATCGCGATGGCGTTGGAATTCAGCTGCGCGGGGACGGCCCCATAGTACTTCAAGATCTGCGGGATCTCCGGCCATAAGGGAAGGAGCAGCCCCACCTCGAAGTGCGAGATGGGGAAGACGAGCTCATCTTCGTAAAAGGTGTGGATGGCCTAGCCCGTCCTCGGCCTGCGCGCCTCGAAACCCGGCGGCATGTGCTCCGCCACGAATTCAGCGAGCTCCTCCTCGCTGGTGTGCCCCTCGAAGAAGCAGTAGTCCGTGAAGTGCTGTGCGCACTTGGAGCGGCCATCGGCATCTGGGTTGGTCTTGCCCATATTTGCGAGAAGAAAGAACTACGCGAGCAAAGAAAAAGGAGAACACATAGAAAGGGAAGCAAAGCAGTAAAGGCACAGTACGTGGGGTAGGTGAGAGCCGGGGGGGCTATTTATAGGAAATAAAATCTGAGGCAGGCTGTCCAATCAGCGCAGCTCGCCGCCCAAGCTCGCCACCCCAGCTCGCTACCCCAGCTCGCCGACTTCCAGCGCATCCCATCCAAGGCTAAGTAACACATTGCAGTATTTTATTTAGCATGATCAAGAATATTCCAAGATTAATTTTTATTACAGAAATAGAAGTTCGGGCTTTAACGGAGCAGGGCGCGCGAGCAGGGGGGGATCGGGATGCGAGTGCCGGTCGGCTCGGAAAAGGAGCCCACTGACTTACCTACCCCGGCCTCGCGACCCCAGCCCCCCAGGCTGCCGCGCGCGGAGCAGCTTGCGGATCCTTCCGGAATTCCTCTGCGCAACCGAGTGGTCGTCGTCTATCTCATCCAGGAGCCGGGAAGGGGACATCAGCTCGCCAGCTTGACCACGGCGGACCTCGTCAGCAAGACGTGCGTAGTCGCGCTGCAGCGTCTCGTTGACCCCCTGCACCTCGCGCAGTCCGCACACCAGCTTTTTGAGGAGCTTGACCTCTCTCCTCGTCAGCTCGCCTTGATCCACATCAGGACTCAGGTAAGAGTCTAGCGAGCTCGGGGAGGGGAGGGGAGAGTAGTGGGCTGCCCGCGAGGATTCCTCGGCAGCCGATTGACTAGGAAGAGCTGTAAAGGCAGGTATCAGCGAAGACAGCGAAGACTTATGAAGCATAGGGTCAAGCAAGGCTGACCTGAGGAGCTCGGCGGTTCAAAGGAGATGCGAGGAGGAATGAACCTCAGATCCTTCCCGCGACCTGGGCCGCGAGCCCCCGGCGAGATGAGCTCGAACCCCGGGGTGGGAATGTTCCCCAGACCCTCCCCGCGGGCGCGTCAATTTGGCGAGGAGGGGGGAACCCGCTGGCGAATTCGGCCTCTGCGAGCTCACAGGCAGGATCCCGAAGAGAAGCGGCGGATCCCGAGGATGGCTGTCCAGTGCCGATAATCGCGAGGTGGTGAGCGTAACCTCTCCTCGTGGCGCGGAGCCCCCCGGCACGTCGCCCTCGCCATCTGGTTGGCCTTCCAGGTCGTCGCCGACCACGACAATCTCCCTATCCTTCTCCAGAATGGTTCGGGTGGAAGAGCCGGTCTCGCAAGCTAGGGTGGTCCTCAGGTCGTGGAAAATGGGCTCGGCCTCTTCAGGGAACGACTTTGACTTCTTGGAACTGGGCTCGGCAGGATCGGTTTGGGGAGCCTTCGCAGGGACCGCTGTCAGAGCGGCAACGCGAGCCGCGGAGGCCTGGATATCTCGGTCTATGCGCTCTTGGATCTCCTTAGGAAGAGGCATCTTGGCAAAGCAGCAGGAAGAATGGCAAGAGCCAGGCAGCTGGGCAGGTGCACATATATATAGCCGCAGGTGGCCCCCACCAGAAGATTCCCTCCAACTCGCCAACCAGTGCTCGCCGCACACTTGGGGTTGGATGTTTTTTTTCGAGCTTTCACAAGCTCGAAAAGAGCGGGGATTGTGTACAAGCCCGTGTCCGGCGAGCAAGGTCACCAGGGAATAGGCAAATCGGGCTGAGGACCATAGACGAGCTCGGTAGCAAAGGGGGCGAGCCCAAGCTCGGCATCCGTCGACCAGAGAACGACGATCGGCGACCCCGAGCTCGGCATTCGCCGAGCGACACACAACTCGCGTCCTCGCAGTGGAGCTTGACAACGGTAGGCGAGCAGTACACGCCGAGGTGGCCAGAACTCCCCAGCTCGCGCGGATGTGTGAGGTACTTTTTACTGTTTTTCCCCCGCTGGTCTGCCCATAGCCCTTCAAAACAGCGGAGTTTGGCTGTTGGCAGACCCAGCCAAGGGTTTTCTGGTAATTTTAGGTCAGTTCTTTTGGTTATTGGCAGTCCGGATTTCAAAAGCTATAAATAGGACCCAAGGGGTACCCCAGAAAGCAGGTTCTTCCCTGTGCTCTCCTGCCCCAATTTTCGAGTGCTTTCTGAGGGTACCTTAGCTCTGCTTCTGGCTAAGGAGGGGAAGCGCTCTGAGATCTTCCAAGTTTGTGGTGGGACCTCCCTGCCGAGCCCTTGGGTTTGTTTCTCCTTATCCCCTTTGTTGTTTTTCTTGCAGGAGCAAAGTAGGCGCGAGACCACCCCTTCCCCAAGGGTCGAACTCCACAGGAGGCCGGATTCCGGTTTCAACACCCAGACTTACCTATTTGTGCGTCCCGAGCAAAGAAGATCCTTGCAGACTAGAAAAAGAACTAACTAACACAGCAATTATGATCTGGAGTACCATACGAAGTCGCACGCTCGCGGGCGTAAAATAATAGTAGAGAAAATTTCTAACCATACAAAATAATTTATACTTTTCAGCCTGCGTAACAAAAATTCTATGTCTACTCAAAAATAGAATCGCGGTGTATCTGTTGGGTTTCTCTATGAGGATGGCACAACACTTGTGCCCGCAGCGGAAGAATAAAACATCAAGAAAAGCCAAAAGAAATGGGATCGGGCCATGATAATTGAATCAAGAAGTTAACAAATAACTAGGCAAAATTACCTCGGTGGCGTTGAGTCACAACTCAACGGAGATGCTCCAAACTTCGTCTTCTTGCTAGTGGCGAGTTCTACGTGGAATAATATCCACGTCTCTGCAGAAATCCACACGAGCGGGAGAACGCTGATCTATCCGTCGCACGGATTATCGGGAAGGAGAAAGACCACACCTTGCTATTCCACGGACTGCTTGGTCCGCGCCAGGAAGAGCAACACCAGCGACGATCGCCGGAGAGGAGGAGGTCGATGGAGCGAACACGGCGGCGGCGGAACACTTCCGTCGGCGGCGGGATTCGGGATCAGCGGAATGGCGGAACGCTTCCGTCGCGCGATTCGATCAGCACGCAAGGAACAGAACCTAACCCCGAAAACCCTATGTATTCTATTTATACCTAAAGTATAAAATAGACTTAGGAGTGTCGCTATCCGCAGACCACCCAAAAATAAGGGTTCCAGAATCGGCGAGAATCACCAGCCGATCGGTGAGAATCGATCGTCGAGAATCACTAAGGATCGGCGAGTATCGGCTAGGATCGGCGAGAACCAGTCAGCGAGAATCGGTCAGCGAGAATCACCAGCAGATTCGGCGAGAATCAATCGGCGAGAATGCCCGATGATTCACGTCGAATCGTAGGTTGACGATTCTCGTCGATCGTCGAGAATCACCGACGATACACGTCGAACAGGGTCGACAATTCTCGTCGATCGGCGAGAATCAGAGTACACTACTCGACGATTCTCGTCGATCGGCGAGAATCCGAGCACCAATCCACCAAGGCAATACTTTGCCCAACCCGACTCTCCTTTAAGGCAACACTTTGCCCACAACCCCATTCAGGTCGGTGATTGGTAACCTTTACCAACACAGTCAATCATCCAACTTCTCCACATCTCTTATGTGCGACCCTGCAGGCTCATATCGCGTTGGCAGTGAGATTACATGTTTGATCACTTCCAGATCACAATGGTAACTCCAACAGACTCCCACTTGATCTCGAAAGTATCAAAGCAAAAACCTCACAAACAATGAGCGGCATCTAGCAATGCATCACTGCTCCCCAAGCAATAAGAGTTTATAACTCATAAGCCTTTATGACCAATGTATCAGCGTTGTCTTTGTCCCTTTGTCCCTTACATCCGGAAAGAACTAGAAGCATGGACCGTGTCACCCTCATAATAGCTCAATCCAAGTTTCTTGATCCAGGACGGACTTCCAGAGAATGGTGAGTCCAATATCACATATTGACTCAACCAAGCATGGCCATGCATTTCTCAGTCCAATTCCATCAAGGGGCCCATGGATGCAACTCCTGTCATACAGAAGGACAAATCCCATATCTGCTCACACACAAACACCAAAATGATTCGTAACATGCCCAACAACCGCCCTTATCATCAACCTTTCTCAAGGAAGACTTTAGATGACATCAAAGCACGCTCTTCCTCACTTGATGAATGCTATGACTTCAGGTCAAAGGACCACAACACCATTGTCAATTGAGACCTACTCGTGACACGATTGGATGACAATCCACAGAGCAGTCTCAGGTTGGGTCTGTCCAGTACAACTTGTTCACTAACAAGTACCCACGTGATGACTTGATATCACAATATCATGACCTGTGAGAACCGGTCATCAGTCAACGCACGTGCTAGTCTTCATGTATCATCATCACCCTTAGCTTCTATGATGATACTCGACCAATGACCTTTAAGAATGAAGCTTCAAATAAATCATAGGCTCTCACATTCAAGTCACGTACTTGATGTCCCATGGAAGCGAACATTCTAAGGGTATCTATTATGTAAACATTTAACTATCACATAGAAAATTCATAATAAAAGAACTTGCCATTAATTATAAGAGAAAAACAAGGTACAATGTTCATCATATGAACAAATAGCCAACAAAATACATGTTTACATGCAATCCACAAGATTCTCACTAGAGTTGATCGTTTAGGTATCGTATACCCATCGATCTAGTATGACCATCATGCTTTCTCTGCGCGAGAGGCTTTGTCAGTGGATCCGCAATATTCTCCTCAGTCGGCACTCTGCAAATGTTCACATCTCCTCGTTCGACAATCTCACGAATAAGATGAAACCGCCGAAGTATGCGCTTGGAGCGCTGATGAGATCTAGGTTCCTTAGATTGTGCAATTGCACCATTGTTATCACAGTAGAGAACTACGGGACCAACAATGCTAGGAACTACATCAAGCTCGCCGATGAATTTCCTAATCCATACAGCCTCCTTTGCCGCATTAGCTGCAGCGATATACTCGGCCTCTGTTGTAGAATCAGCAACTGTCTCTTGCTTGGAACTCTTCCAGCTCACAGCTCCTCCATTCAGGCAAAACACAAAACTTGACTGAGACTTGGAGTCGTCTCTATCAGTTTGGAAGCTAGCATCCGTGTAACCGCTTACAACGAGCTCTTCCTCTCCACCATACACCAAGAACACATCCTTAGTTCTTCTCAAGTACTTCAGGATATTCTTGACTGCAATCCAGTGACACTCACCGGGGTCTGACTGATACCTTCTAGTCATGCTGAAAGCAAAGGAGACATCGGGTCGAGTACATAACATCACTTACATGATTGATCCAATTGCCGAAGCATATGGAATCAACTTCATGCGGTCCTTATCTTCACAAGACTTCGGACACTGGTCCTTAGAGAGATTTACACCATCAGACATGGGCAAAAATCCTTTCTTGGACTCAAGCATGTTGAACCGCTTCAACACCTTTTCGATGTACGTACTCTGGGTCAAACCCAACAACTTATTCGATCTATCTCTATAGATCTTAATTCCGAGTATATAAGTCGCTTCACCCAAATCCTTCATTGAAAAGCAGTTCCCTAGGTTGTTCTTAACAACTTTCAGGGTAGGAATGTCATTCCTAATAAACAGTATGTCATCTACATACAATATCAGGAAGACAACAATGCTCCCACTGATTCGCTTGTAAACACAAGGCTCATCTTCATTCTTGATGAAACCAAACTCTTTGATTTTCTCATCAAAACGAAGATTCCAACTTCGAGAGGCCTGTTTCAGTCCATAAATGGACTTATTCAGCTTGCATATTTTAGTGGCTTCATCTGGGGATACAAAACCCTCGGGTTGTGTCATATACACTTCCTCAAGGAGGTTTCCATTAAGGAAAGCCGTTTTGACATCCATCTGCCAGATCTCGTAGTCATAATACGCAGCAACAGGAAGCAATATCCTTATGGACTTTACCATGGCAACAGGGGAAAAGGTCTCATCATAGTCAATACTATGAATTTGCTTGAAACCCTTAGCCACCGGTCTCCCTTTGAATGTCTGTACATTCCCATCCATGTCAGTCTTCTTCTTGAAGACCCACTTGCACCCTATGGGTCGTACCCCTTTAGGTGGTTCCACCAAGTTCCAAACTTGGTTTGCATACATGGAGTCCATTTCGGATTTCATAGCCTCAAGCGATTTGTCGGAGTCCGGTCCATTCATAGCCTCTTGGTATGTTGCTGGTTCATCATCATGATCCATAAGCAACACATTACCTATTTGAGACACGAGAAATCCATATCTCTCCGGCTCAAACCTCGGTCTACCAGATCTACGTAGGACTTGTGTTCCCTGAGCAGGTTCTCTAGCTACAACGTCTTGTAGTCCTGTCTCAGAATCCAATTCCGGTTCATTCACTACATGTGGTTCTTGAACTTCTTCAAGCTCTAACTTTTCAGTCTTTCTTGATAAGAACTCTTTCTCCAAGAAGACACCAGTCCTTGCGACAAACACTTTGCCCTCAGACGGTAGGTAAAAGTAATACCCTTTCGTTTCCTTAGGATATCCCACCAGATAACATTTATCCGATTTGGGTTCCAGCTTGTCAGGCATTTGACGTCTCACGTATGCCTCATAGCCCCAAATTTTAATGAACGACATACTAGGACGCTTCCCAGTCCATATCTTATATGGTGTCTTCAGAACCATTTTCGTTGGAGTGCGATTCAATGTCATTGCAGCAGTCTCTAAAGCAAAACCCCAAAAGGAAACAGGCAAGTCTTCATGACTCATCATCGAGCGTACCATGTCTAACAGAGTACGATTTCTCCTCTCAGACACACCATTATGTTGTGGTGTTCTAGGTGGACTGAGCTGTGATATAATACCACACTCTTTCAGATGATCACGGAACTCATAACTCAGGTATTCGCCACCTCGATCAGATCGGAGTGCTTTAACCCTTTTACCCAACTGGTTTTCTACTTCATTCTTGAACTCTTTGAACTTTTCAAAGGTCTCGGATTTGCACTTCATAAGATACACATATCCGTATCTACTGAAATCATCAGTAAATGTAACAAAGTAGAAATACCCACCTCTAGCCATGGAACTCATGGGTTCGCATACATCACTATGTACAACACCCAAGAGATCCTCAGCCCTCTCAGTATAACCAGTGAAAGGAGCTTTAGTCATCTTGCCTAACAAACAAGATTCGCATCGCTTAAATGATTCATAATCAAATGAGTCCAAAAGTCCATCTCTATGGAGCTTGGATATGCGCTTCTCGTTGATATGGCCCAAACGACAATGCCAGAGAAATGTAGGGTTCGAGTCATTCGTTCTTAGTCTTTTATTATTTTCTACATTACATATCAGATGGTCCAAGTTCAAAACATAAAGACCATTAAACAATTGGGCTACAGCATAACAAACATCATTCTTAAATATAGAACAACAATTGTTCTTAATTATAAAAGAAAATTCAATCATGTCCAAACATGAAATAGATATAATGTTTCTAGTTATGGCCGGAACAAAATAACAATTATCAAGTTCTATTACAAGCCCACTGGGCAAAGAAAGACGGTAAACTCCTACGGCTACAGCAGTAACTCTTGCTCCATTGCCGACGCGGAGGTCCACCTCCCCTTTACTCAGCAATCTTCTCCTTCCCAGTTCATGCACATTTGTACAAATATGAGAACCACATCCGGTATCCAATACCCAAGATGAAGGAGCAGAAAGGTTTATCTCTATAATGTAAACATTTGAAGCGGAAGTCATACCTCCCTTCAATTTCTGCAGACCTTCAATGTACGAAGGACAGTTCCTCCTCCAATGACCAGCCTTGCCACAGTGGTGGCATTTCCCTTCCTTCACCGTGCTTTTATTTTTCATCTGTGCAGAAGACTTGGGCTCAAGGTATGACTTAGGTCCCACCTTCGTCTTCTTAGAGCCCTTGGCCTTGCCCTTGCCCTTATGCACCATCAGTATGGGACTGGCAGGCTTGGCCTTCTTCATATTGATTTTGGCAGTTCTCAACATGCCTAGGAGTTCGTGCAGTGTATTGTCTATTTCATTCATGTTGTAGTTCAAGACGAACTGCTCATAACTGTCCGATAATGATTGCAGGATCAGATCTGTGGCCAACTCTTGACCAAGAGGAAAACCCAGCCTTTCAAGGTTCTCTATATACCCAATCATCTTGAGTACGTGAGTCCCTACTGAGTCCCGAACTCCCATCTTGCACTGAAACAACGCTTTTGTGATGTCGAACCTCTCTTGACGAGCCTGCCCTTGAAACATTTTCTTGAGATGCTCGTCAATCTCCTTGCACCCCATGCTCTCATGTTGCTTCGGAAGCTCAGAGTTCATAGTGGCAAGCATAAGGCATTCGACATCTAAAGCATCATCAGTATACTTCTTATAAGTATCCTTCTCAGCACGGGAAGAGTTCCCGGTCGGCACCTCGGGGGCTTCTTCTTCCAAGACATAGAGCTTTCGCTCTTGCCTGAGAACAATTCTCAGGTTCCTATACCAGTCCACGTAATTTGTCCCTCTGAGCTTATCCTTCTCAAGGATGGCTCTCAGAGACAAAGTGGAGTGTGAAACACTTGCCATGGAATTCTACAAGAATTTATGCAGAATAAAATCAATACAAAATTTCAAATACAATTTATTTTAATTTGGACTTCAATTAAAATACTCCCACTATTTTATTTGAAACGATAGCCCTCACTAACAATTCGGAGAGTTCATGCGAGCTACTCTCTTAGTGGACAAGATCCGTATTTCACCAACACAATGAGTCAGCTTTGGCTTTCCTCTCACGATGCGGTTATTTAGGTAGGCAACGCTTGCCAATTGCATCCTCATGCAATTCTTGTATGGTTGGTGAATAACTCCTTATTCGCATCCATCATATGGTGCATGCCAACCCTATGCCTCTAGGCACTCAACCTTTGAGGTCACCTAGTTAAGCTGGACCCGATGTCGACAGTGGGATATCACAATTATCCGCTCGCACCCTTACCAAGATAGATTAATGCACCTTGCTTTGGCAAGCCCACACTTCATCGATCGAGGCAGGAAGAGTGTCATCCATCGGAAGGCAGCCGAACACTTAATATTAGATGAAGGGACTTTGATTATAGGTTAACAATTAACCATGATCAACATTTGATCAATGTGCACATCCAAAGAAAAGCAATTCTCCTAAACCACATGCATCCCTTATGTGCACATCCTGACACCATCAATAATTGATAGAAGGAAGGGATAAATCTGAACATCCGGATACTTCCAAATCCTCAGATTTACATGCATTGGACAAAGGCAAAGACAACTCAACTTAAAGCAGTAGACAAGCTCATCTCTCTATGTTGGATTCAAAATCCAAAACATACTCGAGAGATGGTTACTGCTAAGGAGACAACAATTTCTAACAATTAGAAATTACCACGAAATTCCAGACGTTCTTGGCGGGGAACCAAGACTAAATCTAGACATTTAGAACACTTCTAAATCCCTAGGTTTACACGCACTGGAATAACATAACTTCCAATACAACAATCATGGCAGGAACCTGGCTCTGATACCACTGTTGGGTTTCTCTATGAGGATGGCACAACGCTTGTGCACGCAGCGGAAGAATAAAACATCAAGAAAACCCAAAAGAAATGGGATCGGGCCATGATAATTGAATCAAGAAGTTAACAAATAACTAGGCAAAATTACCTCGGTGGCGTTGAGTCACAACTCAACAGAGATGCTCCAAACTTCGTCTTCTTGCTAGTGGCGAGTTCTACGTGGAATAATATCCACGTCTCTGCAGAAATCCACACGAGCGGGAGAACGCTGATCTATCTGTCGCACGGATTATCGGGAAGGAGAAAGACCGCACCTTGCTATTCCACGGACTGCTTGGTCCGCGCCAGGAAGAGCAACACCAGCGACGATCGCCGGAGAGGAGGAGGTCGATGGAGCGAACACGGTGGCGGCGGAACACTTCCGTCGGCGGCGGGATTCGGGATCAGCGGAACAGCGGAACGCTTCCGTCGCGCGATTCGATCAGCACGCAAGGAACAGAACCTAACCCCGAAAACCCTATGTATTCTATTTATACCTAAAGTATAAAATAGACTTTGGAGTGTCGCTATCCAAAGACCACCCAAAAATAAAGGTTCCAGAATCGACGAGAATCACCAGCCGATCGGTGAGAATCGATCGTCGAGAATCACTAAGGATCGGCGATTATCGGCTAGGATCGGCGAGAACCAGTCAGCGAGAATCGGTCGGTCAGAATCACCAGCAGATTCAGCAAGAATCAATCGGCGAGAATGCCCGATGATTCACGTCGAATCGTAGATTGACGATTCTCGTCGATCGTCGAGAATCGCCGACGATACACGTCGAACAGGGTCGACGATTCTCGTCGATCGGCGAGAATCAGAGTACACTACTCGATGATTCTCGTCGATCGGCGAGAATCCGAGCACCAATCCACCAAGGCAAAACTTTGCCCAACCCGACTCTCCTTTAAGGCAACACTTTGACCACAACCCCATTCAGGTCGGTGATTGGTAACCTTTACCAACACAGTCAATCATCCAACTTCTCCACATCTCTTATGTGCGACCCTGCAGGCTCATATCGTGGTGGCAGTGAGATTACATGTTTGATCACTTCCAGATCACAATGGTAACTCCAACAGTATCCTCCGGTCACGTGTAGGTAGAAAATAAACTAACCGCTAAACCAAGTATTGCCAAAGATCGGGATTCTGGACAACCTCCAAAGGAATCCACAAATGTCGGTGATCATATGCTTGCCCGTTCGCACTCACTCAACGACACTAGTTTGCTTTAATCATGAGTCTGTAGGACTTCGGGTAGTAGTGGGGCTTGGGTTAAGGTGAGGTAAGCAAGGATAAAAACGAAGGCTACGCATAAGACCCAACTGAGCTAGCACAAAAAGAGTCTATCTGCTACCCACAAAACACACGGGTACACCACACCCCTAGACTTAATTTTTAAAATACGGGTGTGCGTACCGCCTACTCCAAAAAATATATCAACTCAAAACTGATTTTAAGTTATACTTTTCCTTTCTCTTTTTCTTTCTTTTCAAATTTTCTTTTTATAAATTTTCTTCTTAATTCTTCTTTTCCTTTTACATAATTCCAGCAAATAAATTCATGGGAGCACAACCACATATTTCATAAAGAACAACACCGCATCAACACCCCCATCCTGAAATTAGAAAACAGTAAATGAAGACTTGGGTGTGCGACTAGGGTCCGTTATTAGGCTTTGGTGAAATAAAAGTGGAGCTGAATCCAAGGAGGGGTAGGCACAACGGGGATAGCGAGGATAAGATGTTAGGAATGGGTACAAAGCTCAACCTGACCAAAATGATGGCCTACATCATGCTCACGCTTAACAAACCATGCACCGATGCTTCGAGACTAGCTTGCGGCAACTTCTTAGCCAACGAGAAAGTCTATCCATCCTCCCGACTCAAGCAATACGAAGTTAATGGCTGTCTACACACATCCCTAATCTACCGTCGGATTCACACTGGATTCAACAATTTTTCAGTAGAATAAAAAGAATTTACGCAATTAAAAAATATAAAACTAGAAGCATGCAGAAAAATTAATTCTACTCTAATTTCTACACGAGACTGGAGCACTCGACTAGGAGCACAGCAAGGCCAACATTTTACCCCGTCTCGCAATCCTATGTCAGCAAGGTAATTTTCCTAAATCTAACGAAAGAAACAAGTTTGACTCACCGTACGCAAAAAGTTAAGTACGCGCTCATGTGGGTGCAATGATGCGCAATCCAATGAACTAAACAAATAAATTAAAAACAGCTACTGATATGCAAATGAAGTGCACGTGCAAAGGTAATATCGACAAGCTCTCCCCCAGACTTAAGCTAAGAAGCACAGCAAAATATGTTGAAGTTAAAATCAAAATAAGATAAGCGGAGAAGTTACCCAATGCTCAGAAGATGAGCATACTAGAAGATTGGCTTTAAACTTGATCAATAAGCCCACGGCCTAGACAAAATCACCTGCAAGAAGAACATCTCAAACCAAGCAAATAATAGGCCTACACACTCAAAAAGCTAAACAAACAAATTAAACGCAGCAAAATTGGGTTGTCTCCCAGAAGCCCTTTTGTTTACCGTCCTTAAGGTTGACCAAATACCTGTATTAATAGTTTCATACACTGTTCAGGTAGCAAAACTTTAATACGCAGAGAAAGAGAATTCAAAGTCACACACAGCATTAAGCAAATAAAATACTAGCAGTAACAAGACAAATGGACACGTGAGATGAGGAAGAGGGGAAAGCTTTAGGGCCCAAGAAAGACAAGTCTCCCCTGCCCCTACACTCCTCCATCCCGCGCCTGCGGGCAAAACTCTGTGCTTTGCGCAGAAGCAACTACTTTCGTTTTAATTCCACAAAAGAGGAGCACCAGGGAGGTAAGGTCACACCCGGCTCTTCAGCAGCTAGATTAACATCCGAAATCGAGGGCATCCTTTCTTCACCCTCTAAGGGTGAAATATCAGTCCATGTTACCTGTTTTATAGTTTTACAGGCTTTGTCTAAACAAATTGCAGTTTTTAAATCGAAATTCTGCACGCCCACATCCAGCGTGCACAACACATCCATCTTTGCAGCAGCATCAGGCATCACATCGAGGACCTATGTCACTTCTTTCCCTTTAGTTGTCATTGGCATTTCAAATACGTCCTCAACCTGTTCTTATCCCGTCGATTTAAAATCTGCCTTAGCACCACAAGAAACATCATTAGATGACACGATAGTTAAGTTCACTAGTTTTACGAGGTCAACAAAAATTAATTGAGGAGGCGAAGGTGGTAAATGTGCATTAACTTTGGGCGCAACAGTGATGCCACTAGTATCAAAATGCAACGTCGCCTCACTGGCCTTAAGGAAGGGGACCCCAAGGATGGGTTTTGACGTGTTACCCCTAGGTCCAAGCACCTGAAAGTCCGTGAAGACAACTGCCCCATTCAAAACTACTTCTACACCCTTCACCTCTCCATTGGTCTCAACCACAGATCCATCAGCTTGAATTAAGGATTTCTTTCCATCAGATTCGATATTCAAATTCATCTTTTCAACATCTTGCAAAGCAATAATGTTGCATGATGAACCGGAATCACAAAGCGCTAGAGTTTCTATGGCATTAATCTCACATTTAACAGTCATTTCACGGGCATTACATTCCCCCACATCCTCAACACTCTTCCCCTGCTCACGGGGATTCTTCTCCATGTTTCTAGGAAGAGTGCAGCAGGTGCGCTCAGAAAATACGTGGGCTAATTGTCCCAATTGTGTTTCCAAATTCCTCATGGAAGCAGTCTGAGTAGCCATATTCGACTGGGCCATTTCAACAAACTTTTCCATCATCTCCTCTTGAAAGTCCACCTAGTGTCAACTACCTTCACCTATGGGGGGGGGAATAGGTGTCTTGCATCGTTTTTGCGGAATTAAAATTGTACCTGCACAAGATAACAAAACAGCACAACAAAGAAAGGACACAAGCAATTTATAGTGGTTCCCCGATTTGGGTACATCCACTTTCCCCCTTCGACCTATCTCCCAACAAGGGACGACTCAGTCACTTCACCAACAGGATTGAAATCCAATCCTTGCACTATCGTAAGGAACCCTTCCACACGTAGGAGACAACACTCCCACAACACGGGTTGCACCCAACCCTTACAACTAGGAACCAACGTTCCTTTACAACAAAAATGAAACTAGAATGTACAAGAAATACAAACAACTTTTGGAGACTAAGGTGTCCCTCTTCGTTCGATGACGTGTTCTTGAAGTCAACGAAGAGTCCACAACCCTAGATCTCTCTTGAAGAGAATCTCCCCGAAACTGGCGGCGGCAAGAAGGGCGGCAGCTCGGTTCTCGGAATCGGCGATGACAACGGTGTGTGGCTGCTGTACTTTGGAGACTCAATCTTCGTAGCAAAGCTAGCAAGGTCTACCAACGGTCACACTAGGATCGATCGTCTCGATCGATTCGGAAGGGGAAGGTTTTCCCGATCAACGAATCAAGAGACAAAGGATCTCTGGTTAGACGCGTGAGACGCTATGCTTGGCTAAGCTTCTGTCACCGGGAGATCTGGAAGAAACCATGATCAAACGGCCGACGATCGACTAGCACGAGCGGCGACGACGGAGGAGCAGGTATCGCGATCTAGGTCACGTCGGCGTCTCGTGAATATTTTTTTGTCGTGCTTTTTACTGTTCAAAATATGCGTGTATTTATACAGTAGAATACTCCTTTATGACCGTTATGGGTCCCACCTGAAGAAACCCTAATACCGGTTCAAAACAACATCTTAACATTTGATCCGGTCCAGCGGGATCCAGAAATTCGTCTAAGGCAATATCAGCGAGAATCGAAGGTGATTCTCGTCGAATCGGCGAGAATCAGTCAGTGATTCTCGACGATTCGGTGAGAATCACTAGTGATTCTCGCTGAATCACTTGATGATTCTCGACGATTATGACTTGGCGCCAGATTTGCATGCTTTGATGTAGCCGGATAGAGACGGCGAGAATCAGCTAGTGATTCTCGACGATTCGGCGAGAATCACTAATGATTCTCGCCGAATCGGCGAGAATCACTTGGTGATTCTCGTCGATTATCACTTAGACGATTTTTCGTCTTTCCACCCATGAGCTGCCCCTTGACCCATCCTTGCTCCTTGTCTGCTCTTGCATTATCACAGCCCTGTACTTGAAAATAAGTACACTCCAATAGAGAGAATACACGTAGGCCAACACACTGATCTGCTCAACGAGGGATTACGTCGCGCAGACCCGTGTATATTGACCTACTGCACCTTGACATTGGTGTGTACTTAGCGTGGAATAACTGCAAGCACAACTTGAAAGATTTCATCAAATATATTGTCTATTTAGCTTAGCTTGTTCAGGAGCTACTTCAAATCAGGTACGTTGTGGATACAATACCCAACACCTCTAACGCGCTCTTGCGCGTCCCATGCAAATTTTGATTATAACCTGGCTGAGATGGTCGTGGCTGGCTACCAGAAGCCTGAGCATCGAATTGATGTTGGCCCCCTTGCCATCTTTGACCGGGCGCGTTTTGGTTCCACGAGAAATTAGGATGGTTTCTCGTGTTATGGTTATAAGTATTATTGTAAGGCACAACATGATTTTGATTATTTATAAAATTAACATTTTCATCACAAGCCATACCTGCCTGGTCAGCAAACAACTCACCCACGGGGTACTCATAAGCGTGGTGGCCAGAGTTACCACAACCCTGGCACGATATGCTCATCACAAGGGCAGGCGGTGGGGTCGATCCGGTCAACATCATCTTCCCATCCAAGGCAGCATGGCTCGATTCATCTTGCATCCTCACCACATTTACATCAAACAAATTTCTCGCCCCTCTAGGAGTATTCCTGCCTGCTATCCAGTACGTGCTGTGGGAGGCCGTGTCTTTAAGGAGTCTCAATGCTTCCTCAGGTGATAAGTTCATGATCGTGCCACCCTCCGCCGCATCGATCATTGCCCTGAAATTTGGCTCAATGGAAAAATAAAATATCTCCACCAAATTCCAAGGCTCACAGCCATGTTGAGGATAATGATGCTGTGGGTCGGCAAATCTCTCCAATTCGTCAGAAAGAGATTCTTGATCCAGCTATCTGAACGTGGCTATTTCCCTACGAGCATTAAAAATTTTATCAACAGGATGAAACTTAGCCAAAAACATGGAAGATAAAGCTTCCTAGGTGGCAGCGGTGCCAGGCGCGATCGTACGCAGCCATGTCTTCGCTCTATCCCTTAGTGAAAAAGGGAATAACATTAGTTTCACAACTTGATCCGCAATGCCCACATAGCGGAAAGTACCGCATATCTCAGAAAACTCAGCCAAATGTAGCTGAGGATCCTCGATCGGCAGAACCGAGTACTGTGTATTGTTCCTAATCATATTCAAAATCGCTGGCTTGATCTCAAAATGATTATTGGCTATGGTTGGACCGAACCCTGGATTAACACTCCCCACATTAGGGGTAGTGAAATCCCGCATTGTCCTAATGCGAGGCTGGGACACATACTGGTTCTCAATGACTCGTTCCCCTTGGTCATTTCCCAAATGGCCCAAGTCATCCATCCTTCCCTCAGCCGCAACAACACGTAAACGAGCTCTCCATGCTCGTGCAGTCTCAGTGTCAACACCCAAATCTTCACCTCTTCCACCAGGGTTCAGATCTGTCATACAACACTAACAAAAAGAAAACACTAAAAACACCAAAACACTCACAAACGTTTCCAAAAAGAAACAAAATCCACGCAACAGTTGAACTCCCGGGCAACGACGCCAAAAACTTGATGTGCTGGAGGTAATATTACCGTTCACGGCCAAGTAATAAAAGGGAGGAGTAGCTTCCCCAATTATCTATCTCACGCAGAGTGCAAGTAGGGAGATTGGATTCCGCTTTCAGAGAAATGAATGAAAGTGCTAAGTAAAAATGAGAGGTTTGATTTTGGGTTCCCTACACTAAGAAGCATTAATCTAGTGCAGTTCTCCATCACCGCGTCGCCGCGGGGAATTACTCCAAAGAGTAAAAGCGGAGACAAACAAACAATCGAGGGTCGTAAACACATCTTCACAACGCGCGCTTCTAGCAGTCGCTAGAAAGGCTCAAACACAACTTTCTCTAACAAAGATGAGGCTCATCAACACACATCATGATCAAGAAATCACCCCACAAAACCATAGCAAGATCTTGAGCAAAACATGGTTATTAAACCTCAAGCATACTAACATAAGTTCAAGTTAGAGCAAATCAAAGAAAAGAGGGGGAGAAACACAACCAAGCAATCGAAATCTCTCCAAGATTCACGGCCGAAAGCGAGCATTGTCGAGCCTCGTCCTAGCTCGGTCTTTGGAAGGTATCCGGGATCCCGAAGGGCTGTGACTTCCTTCTTCATAGCCGTCTTCTTTGTGTTGTGGTCGCTGATTTTGATCAGAGCAAAATGCTTCACAAGTTCTGCAACTAAGAACTCAAACAGTAGCTTGGAGGTCGGCAATGGCGATGGCGGTCGGAGACGAAGCTTTAGCAAGCTCTTTGGAGGACAATTGGTGGCCGGATCAACCCTCCAAGGAGGAGAGAGAAAATGATGGCTGGAGGGATGAGTTCCCGCTCCAACGGGCAGAAATGGCGGGGGAAAATGGAGATAGATCCCGGTCTAGAAGAAATCTCAGGCTTAAATAGTAAAAGTCAGAAAAAATGGTCACGCACGGTCTGGCGCACGACCGTGCGTGAACCTTGCGATATTAATATCCAGAAAATGCCTGAGGAAGAAAAAGCATTGACCCGTGTGTTTTCCTTCGTACACGGGCGGTTCCGCTGGTGCGTGAAGGACATCGCACGGGTAGCGACAGAGTGCTGGAAAATAGAAACATACAGGAAAACCGTGTGTTTTACTCGTGCACGGGCGCAGCCGCCCGTGGGTGAACAACACGCACGATTAGCCAAAGAATGGAATAAATTGGGAAACTATAGGAAATCTGTACGTTTCCTTCGCGCACGGTTTGGAAGAAACCGTGTGTCAACTGTGTGAGATGAAATTCATCGAGCTCAGCTCGACGGTCTTCCAGCCGACTACAACGCACGAATTCACGCAAACCATGTGTGAAAGAAATGCACGACCGTGCGTTTTCCTTGAGACAGAATTCCTGCCTTGGGGGAAAACACACTACCTGCACAAAATATAAACTCACAAAGGAGGACCCTCCCGCAATCAACAAAATGCAATAAAAACTACTGGAACGTGCCCTGGGGAGCACCAAGTGCTTACCCCCAACAATCGAACGCGCAATTGCGCACCCACAGGCTAGAAAAGTGCACTAAATATGAAACGCAGTAGGAACGAAATTGTAACGCCCCCTATCCGTCGCATAGCATATAGCAGTATGTCCGGTCGGGGCCCGATGCCATATACCACAGACAGACCGGGTGGTTACTTAATGGAAACCATCCAACCAATCATAACGTCCTACACAGAGCATTCTAGTGGAAGCAGTTTAATAAGTTGCAACAAAGAACCCAGCACAAAAGCATGAATGTCCACTAATACCAAATAGGAATGTTGTACATACACAAGTACATGCCTTAAGGCCTTACAAAAATGGTTTACTTGATATTACATGTTTTACAAACCACGGCACGGTGGCCGGTCATACATGAGTAAAAGCAGTAAACATGCCAATTAGGCCTTCGAGGGCCGGCTTCGCAATTTGTGCTTTAGCCCGCTATTGACCACTTGGTCCAGCTGCACCTGTAAGCAATAAAACCACCGCACGGTGACAAATAAAGCAACGGTCAGCAATGTTGATCAAATTATAACGATCCCGCCCCCAACTCGGGGCGGCGATGCTCCTTCCCTGAATTTTTATTAGTATAACCAAGCAGTATATACATTCATTGCATCATAGGCGTTGGCACGCATGGCCGCAAGCCCCGTGCTCTTAGGGCACATTCTCGGTGATCGCAGTCTAAGCCGCTAACTCACCACCATCTCCAGGACGGCAATATCTCGTGAGCAATTTGGTCTTTTAGGCAAATGTTACGACACTTTAATATCATCAACAGCCTATGTCACGACACTTTAATATCATCGACAGCAAGACCCGACCTCTATGCCCTCAGCATAAAGCAGGAACGATTCTACTCAACCTGTTGCTCACTTTCCACGACACTTTAATATCATCGGCACGAGTTATGTTTCTACGAAGCCCGTGAATCGAACGTACAATAATACATAACCCAGTTATGTACAAGTTGGCTCCTAGGCCCACAAGTTGGCAAGATCACGCATCCGCCCAGTTTTCCGGGTGCACCTTTGGGTTAATCCCCAAGGCTCCCTGTTGCAATCTACCACGTAGAAAACCCGAAAAACAACCAATCGCGCGGAGTCTTCTCCGGCATTTATGCAATGCAACATCACCGATCCAGACCAACAGGTCCGGGTAGGCTTCACACATCATGCCTATGTCCGTTCTCGAATACGGACCCTAAACAACGGGGACTTTACATATCTACCCGAAGGAACGCCTCCAACTCACCGCAAACTCGCGAGAGCGGGCTTCCTATGCAAAGAAGGAGAGCTTCACATGCTCAAGAAGAGAATCGTTACCCTAGCGTTCTTCTTTGGCGCCATGGAAAAGTAATCGGATGAAAAGCACCGCACTCTCTTTGCCTCCGTAGATCCGGAGTCAGCTCGCGATTTGGAGCTTCGAAGCTCCTCCAATGGCCGGATCTAGCTTCTTCTTCCTCCCTTGGCTCTCCTCTCTCTCTATACTTTAGAAAGAAAACCACTCTACCAAAAGTGAGGGTTTCAAAGGTCCAATCCAGGGTATATCCCATCAGGAACAGCCCCCAACCGTCAGATCCCAAGTTAAAGAAACGAACGGCCTTGATTCGGGACTGAAATGTACAATCTGGACCGAACACGGCCTGGCACACGCCAGTGTCCAGGGCCGTGTGCCTCATTCGCCGTCAAAATCGACGCGCCTGGAACAACACACGGGCATCCGACACTCCCATGTTCGACCTGACACGCCCGTGTTCCAACTGACACGGCTGTGTGGTCGGCCGTGTGCACCCATCGATTTAGCCCGAAAATAACCCGAGAATAACACGGGTACTTTACACGCCCGTGTCCTTGCCCGTGTCTACCTCAACACGCCTGGGCTCCAGGCCGTGTACATGGTCTCGACACTTCGTCGAGTGAAGTTCATCGAGCACCTGACTCGGCCTTGGACACGCCCGTGTCCTAGGCCGTGTGTCTTGTCTCGACACATCGTCGAGCGAAAGTGTCGACACCCCGGGCCGGTTGTCGACACGGGCTCGACACGCCCTGAGGCACGCCCGTGTCTCAGGCCGTGTGCCATGTCTCGACACTTCGTCGAGCGAAAATCGTCGACACACCGGGCCGATCGTCGAAACGGGCTCGACACGCCCTGACACACGCCCGTGTCTTAGGCCGTGTGCCCTGTCTCGACACAGTGTCGACCGAAATTCATCGACTTCTCGGCCAAGTCGTCGACTCCAGTCTGACACTCCCTGGGACACGCCTGTGTCCCAGGCCGTGTGCCTTCTGCCAGATTCCAAATCTGGCCCAAAACTTCCCCCGCATTACAACTCTCCCCCTCTTAAAAGAATTTCGTCGACGAAATTACATAAAGGAAAGACAAGTACCAAAATTAAATTGTTCCTGAGCGGAACAATTCCGGATACTCGTCAAGCATAGTCTGCTCTCGTTCCCACGAGAGCTCCTCTCGGCTGCAATTGTCCCATCGGACCTTGACCATCCTGATCTCTTTATTGCGTAGCCGCTTGACCTCCGAGTCCTCAATCCGCAAAAGCTTGACTTTTGTCGTCAACCCACTATCCACCGGCACTTGATCAACCGCGATCACTTGTGAAGGCTCTTGCACCGCCTTCCGAAGTATCGAAATATGGAATAAATCATGTAATCCACCAAGCTCCACTGAAAGCTTCAACCGATAGGCTGCTTCACCAACTCGCTCCAGAACCTCAAACGGCCCAAGGTACCTCGGGCTTAGCTTTTTCAATCGCCGCACCCGCGAGACACTCTTGAATGGCTTGATCTTTAAGTACACCCAATCGCCCACAGCGAACTCCACGTTCCTGTGCTTGGCATTATAGTACTTCTCTTGCCGGTCCTGAGCGATAAGCAACCTCTCCTGAATGGTACGCACCAACGAAGTAGCATCCTCCACTTCTAATCGCTTATATAACTTTGACTCACCCGTTTCTAGCCAAGACAACGGCATGCGACATTTTCTACCATATAGGGCCTCGAAGGGCGCCATTTGAATACTCGCTTCGTAGCTATTGTTGTACGCGAACTCCACCAAATAAAGATGGTCTTCCCATTGCTTTCCAAAATCCAAGTCACACATGCGGAGCATGTCTTCCATGGTTCTATTGACCCTCTCGGTCTGCCCATCCGTTTGCGGATGGAAGGCTGTGCTGAATTTCAACTTTGTTCCCAACATTTGTTGCACTAGCCTCCAATCATTGGACGTGAACCGCCCATCTCGGTCACTCACGATGCTGCGGGGCACACCGTGAAGCCGTACTATATTATCCACATATAGTTTTGCCAACTTCTTCACCGGATCATCCTTCCTATGCGGAATGAAATGTGACACCTTCGTTAGCCGATCTAGGACCACCCAAATGGCGTCGTTCCCCTTTTGAGACCTTGGCAAACCGTGCACAAATTCCATAGAGATGTCGTCGAATTTCCACTCCGGAATAAGCAAGGACTTCAGAAATCCTCCCAGCTTTTGGCATTCCGCCTTCACCAAGGCGCAAGTTTGGCACTTCGCCACGTAGAGCGCCACATCTTTCTTCAAGCCCGGCCACCAAAACAGATTCTTTACAAAGCGGTACATCTTCGTGCTCCCCGGGTGAATTGAGTACTTGGTATGGTGTGCCTCGTACAACAATTCCACACGCAAATTGCCCACACTTGGGACGCACAGACGACCGCCTTTCCAAAGCAATTCGTCCTCCACAACGAATTAGGAATTTGACCCATCCAGAGCCTCTACCATGAACTGCTTCATATGGACATCCATATCCAAAGCCTGCCGAATCCGATCAGCCAGGTCATATTGGACTTCAGTCCAATTCAGTACTGCTTCAGCACTTGATTGCTTATCTACACAAACAATCTCCAACGCCTCCAACTCCCACACCAACCGCTCATCATGTATGGATAGCCAATTGGATTTAGCTGGGGCCCGGCGACTCAAAGCGTCCACAACCACATTCCCTTTACCAGGCACGTAGTGTATCTTGAATGTATAGTCTCCCAAGAACTCCATCCATCTACGCTGCCGCATATTCAGATCTTTCTGATCAATCAGATACTTCAGGCTCTTATGATCGGTGTAGATATCAATCTTCACACCGTACAAATAATGCCTCCACAGCTTCAAGGCAAAAATCATGGCCGCTAACTCCAAGTCATGGACCGGATAGTTCCTTTCATGCACTTTTAGTTGTCTCGAGCCATAAGCTATTATACTTCCATGTTGCAGTAGCACGCAACCCAAACCGCTGCCCGAAGCATCACTGTAAATCTCATAGCCTTCGGTCCCACATGGCGAACTCAGCACAGGCACCGTGGTTAACCGACATTTCAGCTCCTCAAAAGCTCGTGCGCACTCTGGCGTCCAAACGAACTTCTGCTCCTTCCTCGTCAAAGTAGTGAGTGGTAACGCTATCCGCGAGAAGTTCTCTACGAAGCGCCTGTAATATCCGGCAAGCCCCAGAAATCTCCGGACTTCCGCTACCATAGCAAGCTCAGGCCACTCCCGTATCGCAACGATCTTCGCAGGATCCACAACAATACCCTCTCCACTCACTATATGACCGAGGAATGCCACTGAGGATAAACAAAACTCGCACTTCGAGAACTTGGCATAAACCTGATTCCTCCTTAGCGTCTCCAAAACCAAATGAAGATGCTTGAAGTGATCTTCCTCACTCTGTAAGTACACCAAAATATCGTCGATGAATACGATCACAAAATGGTCCAAGTACTCCCTGAAGGTCCTGTTCATCAAATCCATGAACACTGACGGTGCATTAGTCAGCCCAAACGGCATGACCGTAAACTCATAATGCCCGTATCTCGTACTGAATGTTATCTTCAGGATATCACTCTCCCTTATTCGCAGTTGATAGTACCCAGACTTGAGATCCAACTTCGAGTACACCGTCTACCCGACCAACTGATCAAAAAGATCATCGATCCGGGGGATCGGGTACTTGTTCTTCTCCGTCAACTTGTTGAGCTCCCGATAATCAATACATAACCTCAAGCTTCTGTCCTTCTTCTTAACAAATAGGATCGGCGCGCTCCAAGGCGAAGAACACGGGCGCACATACCCTTGCTCCAACAACTCTTGCAGTTGAACTTTTAGCTCTGCCATTTCCTTAGGCACTAGCTGATATGGAGATCGTGATACAGGCTTTGCACCTGGCACTAGCTCAATCGTGAAATCTATCTCCCTCTGCGGCGGGGCTCCAGGAAGATCTGCGGGGAACACATATGGGTACTCAGCTACCACTGATATACTATCCAACGCGGGCTTCGGCTTCGCAACCTCCACTAGTGTAAAGAACAGTTCTGCACCGGCACGAACCGCCTTCACCACCTGAAGAGCAGACATCAACGTCTTGCTCGACCCCTTTAAGCCCGTAAAAGTCGTCTCACGACTTGCTCTTAGCTTGACTTCCTTACGACCGCAATCGATATAGGCTTGCTGCTCCGAGAGGCAGTCCATGCCAAATATAACGTCAAACTCCACCAACGGAAGTAACGAAGCTTGCAGATCGAACTCCTGATTCCAAATATGAATCTTAACATCGCAGATCCTATCCGCGTTCATCGAACACCCATTGGGAAACAACACATCCAACCTATCATTCGCCATGGAAGAAGGGACTCCGATGCGTGATATAAATCCTTCGGACAAGAAGGAGTGTGAAGCTCCCGTATCGAAGAGTGCTTTTGCCGGATTTTCACAAATCAAAACAAATCATAAACAAGCAGTGGTAAGGTAACATGTGCATAACAAGTATTTAAAGAAATTAACCTGCTATTAATTAAATCGTACCTGTCACCACATCCGCCTGTTTGATGGCCTCCTGTTGGCCAAGATTGTACACCCTTGGTTGGGCCGGAGCATAATGGGACGCGGTCGACTCCACCGCCTTGCCCTTTTCTTCATAAGTTGCTCCCGGCTTTCTTTCGGACTTGGGACGTCCGCTCCGGCACTCACGGGCATAATGCCCCGGCTTCCCATAGTTGTAACATCTGCCTGGGATTCGACCCGTAGTCGCCCCAGAAGCACCAGCAGAGGGGGCTGGACCCAATGTCCTGGCTTTCTTGTTCCACTTCCGGAACACAAACTTTGAGGAGTTTGGCACTCTGAACTCCGACTTCTTATCACCCAAGCTTTTCTTTGCTTGTACATTCTTCATGTCCTTCTCCAAGGACCGGGCCGTGTTGACCAAGGTCAAGAAACCCTGCGTCATCGGTCTCGAGAGTATTAATCTCAACTCATCTCTCAACCCTTCATGGAATCGAATCGTCTTGAGCTCCTCATCCGCGATGGTGGAGCTGGCATATCGACTCAATCGAGTAAACTCGTGGAGATATTCATCCACGGTACTGTCTCCTTGTACCAAATTCAGGAACTCGTTCTCCAACGCTATCCTCTGCGCCGAAGGGAGGTATCTTGCCAAGAATAATCTCGAGAACTCCTCCATCGAGACATCAACAAGTTACCTACCTCTCAATATATGCAGCTCCAATCCTTCCCACCACATTCTCGCTTCACCATCCAAAAGGAACGTAGCAATGGTGGTCATTTGCCACACCTCCGTCTCCATTGCTGTCATGACTCTCTTCACCCTGGAGAGCCAGTCTTCAGCTTGAGATGGGGTTCCCAACCCCGAGAATACCAAAAGATTAAAGCTCATGACATGCTTGAGCTGTCTCTCAGTTGCCCTCCTTGGCACCACCGGTTCCTCTACCACCTGCTCCACTCTTCGCTGCTCAGCCGCTTGCAGCGGTACCTGCTCCATCGCAGGAGCGGGCTGCTGCGTTTGCCTTGCAGGCTGCGCATTAATCATGGCCAACACTGCTTCGGCCACCAATCATATGGTCTCAGACGATAGAGGTGTTGCAGGAGCTATATTAGGTGCACTGCTAGCCTCGGAAACTCGACGTTCCGACGGCCCAGCTCCACTTCTGGTCACCTATAGTGGTACAAAACACCGTTAAGCGACCAAATAAAATTGCAAACAACAATTATAGGAACACGCAGGTTCCTCAAACACGTGTATTTTCATTCCTAAGTGGATATTCATGTGTTCTTGTACTGTTATAACGATGACGCACACATATGTGCTCACCACCCCTTAAAAATAATTCGTCCACGAATTCATGTTAAGCCCGACCAAAACCAGGAGTCTGATACCAAATTATAACGCCCCCTATCCGTCGCATAGCATATAGCAGTAGGTCCGGCCGGGGCCCGACGCCATATACCACAGACAGACCGGTTGGTTACTTAATGGAAACCATCCAACCAATCATAACGTCCTACACAGAGCATTCTAGTGGAAGCAGTTTAATAAGTTGCAACAAAGAACCTAGCACAAAATCATGAATGTCCACTAATACCAAATAGGAATGTTGTACATACACAAGTACAGGCCTTAAGGCATTACAAAAATGGTTTACTTGATATTACATGTTTTACAAACAACGGCACGCAGGCCGGTCATACATGAGTAAAAGTAGTAAACATACCAATTAGGCCTTCGAGGGCCGGCTTCGCAATTTGGGCTTTAGCCCGCTATTGACCGCTTGGTCGAGCTGCACCTGCATGCAACAAAACCACCGCACGGTGGCAAACAAAGCAATGGTCAGCAATGCTGAACAAATTATAACGATCCCGCCCCCAACTCGGGGTGGCGATGCTCCTTCCCTACATTTTTATTCGCATAACCAAGCAGTATATACATTCATTGCATCATAGGCATTGGCACGCATGGCCGCACGCCCCGTGCTCTCCGGGCACATTCTCGGTGATCGCAGTCTGAGCCGCTAACTCACCACCATCTCCAGGACGACAATATCTCGTGAGCAATTTGGTCTTTTAGGCAAATGTTACGACACTTTAATTTCATCAACAGCGTATGTCATGACACTTTAATATCATCGACAGCAAGACCCGACCTCTATGCCCTCGACATATAGCAGGAACGGTTCCACTCAACCCGTTGCACACTTACCATGACAATTTAATATTATCGGCACGAGTTAAGTTTCCCCGAAGCCCGTGAATCGAACGTACAATAATACATAACCCAGTTATGTACAAGTTGGCTCCTAGGCCCACAAGTTGGCAAGATCACGCATCCGCCCAGTTTTCCGGGTGCACCTTTCGGTTAATCCCTAAGGCTCCCTGTTGCAATCTACCACGTAGAAAACCCGAAAAACAACCAATCGCGCGGAGTCTTCTCCGGCATTTATGCAATGCAACATCACCGATCCAGACCAACATGTCCGGGTAGGCTTCACACATCATGCTTATGTCCGTTCTCGAATACGGACTCTAAACAACAGGGACTTTACATATCTACCCGAAGGAACGCCTCCAACTCACCGCAAACTCGCGAGAGAGGGCTTCCTATGCAAAGAAGGAGAGCTTCACATGCTCCAGAAGAGAATCGTTACCCTAGCGTTCTTCTTTGGCACCATGGAAAAGTAAGCGGATGAAAAGCACCGCACTCTCTTTGCCTCCGTAGATCCGGAGTCGGCTCGCGATTTGGAGGTTTGAAGCTCCTCCAATGGCCGGATCTAGCTTCTTCTTCCTCCCTTGGCTCTCCTCTCTCTATACTTTAGAAAGATAACCACTCAAGCAAAAGTGAGGGTTTCAAAGGTCCAATCTCGGGTATATCCCATCAGGAATAACCCCCAACCGTCGGATCCCAAGTTAAAGAAACGAACGACACGCCTCTATCCTTGCCCGTGTCTACCTCAACACGCCAGGGCTCCAGGCCGTGTACATGGTCTCGACACTTCGTCGAGTGAATTTCGTCGAGCACCCGACACGGCTCTGGACACGCCCGTGTCCTAGGCCGTGTGCCTTGTCTAGACACATCATCGAGCAAAAGTGTCGACACCCCGGGCTAGTTGTCGACACGGGCTCGACATGCCCTGAGACACACCCGTGTCTCAGGCCGTGTGCCATTTCTCGACACTTTGTCAAGCGAAAATCGTCGACACGTCGGGCTGATCGTCGATACGGGCTCGACACGCCCTGAGACACACCCGTGTCTCAGTCCGTGTTCCCTGTCTCGACACAGTGTCGGCCGAAATTCGTCGACTTCGCGGCCAAGTCGTCGACTCTAGTCTGATACGCCCTGGGACACGCCCATGTCCCAGGCCGTGTGCCTACTGCCAGATTCGAAATCTGGCCCAAAACTTCCCCCGACGCTCTTTTGAGTTTCGGGGCATTACAGAAATATCAATGAAAATAGCCGAAAGGTGAAGTGCAAAGTCATGAAAACCAGCCCAGATGAGTCCATAAAACCATATATAAACGGGACACATCACGGATCAGAGTGGCAATCCTTCGGGAACAGGTCGCGCATCTTACCTTGCCTCAGCATCTTCTGCACCAGTTGACGAAGTGCTCGACAGTTTTCAGTTGAATGCCCGCATTCTTTGTGAAAATCACAGAACAGATCTGAATCTTTTGACCTTTGATCTATCAGGTGGTAAGGCCTTTTGTAATTATCCTTACACATCATGAATTGGCTTACTTCTTGCATGGCCACATCCAGTTCGGACTCTAGCAAGTCATCATCTTGTTGCTGATGAACCGATGCTGCTTGCGGAGTTGGGGCTGGCAATATTAACATTTGATCTCTAGCACTATCCTGGCCCAGGGAGGGGTGTCGATGATGTTGAAATTTTCTTCCCTTCCTTGCGTGGTATGGAAAATCTTTTCGAGGAGACCTCGGAGGTTGCTTGCAAGAAGAAGAATCATTCTCTGGTACAATCTTGGAGACGAAGCTGGGATTGCTCTTCTCACCTCGAATGTATGAGTTGGCTAAGACAATCAACTCTTGATATGTCCTTGGTGCTCAGACATTAACCTTAAACTTAAGTGGTCCTTCACACAGACCATGTATTGGAGAAACCCGGTATAATTCTTGATCGACGATCTCAATGTCCAAAATCTTTTTCTGTAAACGATCCACAAAATGAGACCACGTCTCATTCTCTCATTTCCTGATCTCAAAGTGGGATTCTGGACCGCCCTTTCCCTTTGTAGAGGTAGAAAACCTGAGCAGAAACTCTCTTCGCAAATCAACAAAGGAAGCGAATGACTGAGGACGCAGCCCGTAGAACCGCTCTCTCACTTGTCCATCAAAAGATGTTACGAAGATTTTGCACTTGTAGCATCTGAAAGGTTATTGAGATCTACGGCTGATTCAAATGCTTGAAGGTGCTTCATTGGATTAGTATCTCTAGTGTAAATTGGCAATGACGGCTCTCAGAAGTTAGCTGGAGTTGGTTCATGCCGAACACTCTCTGAAAATGTTGACGGCTCTTCCTGCTCTCCTATAGCATTAGGAAAAAAGGGAGAATAAGTTGTAGCTATAAAAGGAGCGGGATGATGGGAGGGAAAAGCTGTTGCAGGAGGAGCAAAGGCCGGAACTGAAGAGTAGGTATAACTTCCCTAAAAATTTAGAAATCTTGCTGGACTTCCCGGGGTAGCTTCCTAGAAGAAATTTTGATGATCTATGAACTCGTCATTTTGAGACTGCAAAGGGGCAGCAGGCCCTTGCAGAAAGGTTGGTAGGTAAGCATGAGGATAGGCCGACATATAAGACTGTGGATAGGTTTGCGGATCTCCCAATATTGGTGTTGGATTGACTGGAGGAACTGGTGCTTGTTGATGCGCGAAAATGGAGGTCGCAGGCACCAACAGCTAACGAGTGTTCGGTCTCACAAGCGATGTGATTGAAGAAGAAGGTTATGGGGATAACAGGGAGGTTGATGATGATGCTTGGAATAACAGGGAAGGTTGATCAGGTACTATTGAGAAGTCGGTTACTTTGATTGTTAGGTTTGTAGGTTGGTGCTGAGTGAGTAGAGGAGAAGAACAGAGGTGTCCGCTAGCAGCGGCAATAATAGACTTCGCAAGCGCGGCTTAAATATCTCTCTTGCGACGGGCTTTCCTTTGATTATAATCAGTGTTACAGCTTGAGTTATCCTTTACATGAGAATACAAATGGTATAAGGGGAAGCTGGCGACTAAGGAAAGAAGTTTCTAGAGGCCGTGCGGACTGACCAAAGAGGTCGACAAGCCATGTGAATAGTTGATCACGTAGCTCGCTTGTGTAAGCCGAGCAGACTGTGCGATCATGCCGAGAATGAGAGGATTGTTGACGAAGCACGGACTGGGAAGTTGTGTCAGCATGAATTGATGCCTTGACCTTGTCGTCGGTTGTCCTCCCCCATAACGAGAGATATGGGGGTAATTTTATAGGCCCGAGAAGGTAACAGTCTTGGTAACGTTATCCTCGGCGATCGTTGAGTTGTGCGAGTAGAAAGAGGAGTCCGCCGAGTCCGTGCCGAGTTATGCAGATAGGGACTTGTCTATTTGAATGATCTGCTGTTGGCGGAGTGGGATGAGTCCACCTCGGGTGTATTGAGCGATCCTGCATCGAGCTATATGAGTTGAGGAGTAGTCCGGCTCTTGCTGTGAAGTGGCTAGAGTTAAGATGCTGAAGTGATGAGTGGCGGACTGTATTGTGAGTCCACCGAGCCCGCGGAGAACATGTAGAGTCCGCCTCTACTACTGGAGGCTTGCCCCCCTACTGGGCGATAAGGGCTTGGCGACCTGGCGTACTGAAGAGTGCAGGTCGCGCATACTGTGGGTTGAAGCGAGGTCGCTGAAAATAAGGGATAGATCTACTTTACATTTGAGGGAGGTGAATAGTGTATATTAATACTTTAATTTATTTTTATAGTGGATTTAAAGTAAGTGATATATATATATATATATATAAAGCAAAAAATCACAGCATACAAATAAAATAAAGTAAGACAATCACAGACGACGCAAGGAAGTATAGTGGTTCCCTAATGAATCTGGGTACATCCACTCCTTTACCAACTTGGTAGGAATCCACTATAGGTTTTTGATCAGGTGTTATTCCACCAGAAGATCTATTTTCCAAGGGAGATCTCGCAACCCTTTGAGCTTTTGATCAGGTGCCCAAAAACCAATCTATGTCTTTTGATCAAGTGACTTAAGAACCAAGAGGTTTAACTTTTGAAGTGAGTTATAACACTGTACATAGTTGATGAAATAACATAAAAGAAAAAATGTTGTCTTCTCTGTCAACAGTTTCTGAGAAGACTTTGTGGACTGATGTTGAAGCAAAAAGCTCCCCCTGTATTGAGTAGATTTTGTGATCAAGGGAGAAGTTTTTCTTCAGGGTGTAGGCCTTCAAGAATTTTATTTCTCTGTAGTTGCAATTTCTGACTGATGTAGTTTTTTTGTCTCTTGGAGAGTCAGGAGCAAGTAATCAAAAATCTCAGTGTCTGTCTGTGTGAATATCTCACTATCTGAATAGGCAGCAATTTTCTGAATATATATTTTCTGAGAGGAATTCAAACATTTGAATTTTCGAAACATTCCTTGAATAGGTTGAAGAATCTCTGAGAATTTATAATGGTTGTATCCAAATATTTAGAATAAAATCATTCCTTAACTGCCTTGGTAATTAATTATAATAATAACTCCTTGAAAATTTCATATTTTATGTTGCCAGAAATGGCCATATTCATTAAAAATATTTCGCATTAAATACCAGAGTATAACTGACAGAAATTAATTTATTTAAAAATTATTCTGCTTCTGAATATAAAACTGCATGGACCACTGCAAAGAATTAGTCGAACTCAGCAAATCTTTCGCCATCCTGAGTTTGGAGTTCATCGAACTAAAAGTGTCATTTGTTGAGCCGAGCAAGGCTATCATCAAGCTGATCTATAGAGTTAAGGTCAGAGTTCGTCGACCGGAGCACAACTTTCGTCGAGCTGAGCTCAGTGGTAGAACTCTGATTCGCCGAGATGAGCACGGCGTTCGTCAAACTGATTTTCTGCATTTTCCTGACTGCATTTCTCTGGAGTTTTTTTGAAGCAATAACCCTGGAAATAACCTATGACACAAGACTATACAAAGTGGGTCAAGCTAATCATACTAAACAAATGATAGTGATCCTAGCCCAAATCAGTAATATGGTTCCAACAATCTCCCCCTATTTGGGTGAGGACACTATCTACGATAGAAAAACTCAAAGCAAAAATAATCTGGCAGAAAAACTTTCAGCAGATATAAAATAAGGGGTTTTGAGAGTTCAAAAACATAAATACAGTTTAAAGAAAAAAAATCAGAAATTAAGTGTCTTTCTTAGGAGTATCAGAGGGAGAATCTGTAGATGGTTTAGTGAAGATTAACATCATGTTAGGATCAACAACTTCCCTTTAACTCATCTTTAAGTCTCGAGCTCCAATGATCTTTAGAGAGGTAGTCCTTGGTACAATTGCCTCTAGGGGTAAGCTCATGTACTTGTTCACATTGAATAATTTCTTCACTTGATATCTTTCAAGCTCCTTCTATATATAAGTGGACATGATGGAGAATTGAGAGGTGTCCTTTTTTTCAGCTCTGGCTTTCTTAATTTGTGATAGAGCAACATGCTCATTAAATCTAGCCATTCTGAAATTTGGGTCCATTTCTGGATCATATGTTGGTGAAGGAGGCTTTTCTTGATTTTATTATTGTTGACTGCTGCTTTGACTTGTCTACTGTTATTTGTAGCTTTGATTTCTTTGAGTATCAGACCTTGAGGGTCTATCTTGTCTGCTCTGAGTTGGTGTAGATTGATGATGAGAAGAAGTAGACCTTTGAGAGTGAGAAATATTTCCTGCAGCACTTGCTGCTGGAGGTGGAGGAGGAGGTCCTCTGCTAGACCTTGGAGGTGAATGATACCTTTTCATTTTCTTCCTGTCTTTCTGTTCAGTTTTAGAATACCTCATCCAATGTGGATTGTCTGGTGTAAGAGTAATCCCATGCAAAATATAATAGGGGATATCATCACTAGATGAAGGTTTCAGAGCAACCTTTACTGGAGCCTTCTTCTTCAATTTTCTCTTCTTAGAACCTGAATCATCTAACTCATCTGATTCTACATCATCATCAGAATCTTCTGCAGGTTGATCACATAGATCAGCTATCTGTTTAATCAAATCTGACTGATCCTGAACTGATCCTACTGGTAGTGTATTTACAACATCTGTATCTACTGCTTGTATATATACACTGTCATCTTGTTCCATATCTTGAAAAAGGATGTCATCAAGATTAGGCATAGGAGTTTCATCCAAGCATAAGTAGGAAGGGAAGAAACTTGCTGTATAAGATCAATTGAATCTTCAAAAATTAAAGATTGAGAAACATGAGAAATGATAGAGGAAACAACTAAAAAGTTGGTACTTAGTTGTTCCTGAATTGAAGAACAAACTGGAGCAGTATAACATACTATAGCTTTAGAATAATTAAGCTCAAAAACTTCAGAGTAACTATTATGCAGAGTTTCAAAATCAGATAATAAAGAATTCAAGTTGACTGTGGGATGAATAAAGCCATCACCCACAATAAGAGCTTATGGAATTTCTGTTAACTCATATGCAACTGAAACTTCAAACATTTCTGAATCTTCATGTTCACCAAACACTGGTGGTGCTGCTGCTGTAACCTCTGAACTGAAACTGCAGATTGAGGAGCTTCTTCATGAAACATCTCCCCCTGCCTAGATCTAGGGAGACCTGAATCTAGGCCCCCAGAAGAAGGGACAGTAGAGTAATAGGATATCTGAGAAGATAGAACAGAGATAGAAGCAGCAAAATTAGTTTTAGCTTCATATATCAGCTTTTTGAGAGTTGTAGTAATAAATTCAATAAGATTTGATGCAATGGAAGAGAAATCCAAATACATAAACTCAGGAGTAGTCTGAGTAGATATGAAGGTGGATTTGGGGTAGAAGAAGATGGAATTGATCTGTTTGCACAGATTTGGCAGATGGTGAAACCTTGTGGTATATGTTGAAGATTGATTACAAGAGGAATAAAATCAAGAATAATTTCTTCCTGTATAGGGGTGTGAGGTGTAGATTGAGATATATGAATTTTAGATGAATTAGGTGGAGACAGAGGAAGTAGATTAAAATTAGGTAGATTAGAAATTAAAGGGTATGAGGGTGACTGGTGAATTGGTGATGAGGGTGAGGGTGACTGATGAATTGGTGTTTAATGAATTGGTGAATGTGGATGGAAGGATGTTGTTGGAATCTCTTTAGATAAAGTTGTTTGAAGAGTAGAAGGTGACTGAGGAAGAGAAGCATCATTGGGTGGAGTTGACGATGGAAGTTGGTCAGATAGAGAAGGTAGTGGAGAATGTAGTGGAGATGGTATATAAGAATGAACAGGAGGAACCAAAACTTCTGCTGTGGATGGGAAAGTGGCTCATACAGCCCTTGTGCTTTTAGAAGCTACTCTAGAGGAGGTATCCCTAGATGGCTTAGTGATTACCCTCTCCCATCTTCCAAACTAGGCAGAAGTAAGCCTCTTGGATGCATTAATAAAAATGGTCGGAGAGACCAAAAGCTTTGAACTCTTGGCCTCTAGGAAAATTCCTAATATCCTACCATACCCTCCAGATTTACAGGTAATCTTTTTCTTAATAGAATCAAATATGATTGATCCCTAGTTTATCCTTTTCTAATTAACCAAAGAACTCATCAAGTGAAACTGATGCCTGGTTATATAGTCATGGGCAGAGTGCTTGCACACAAAACTTTACCAATAATGCCTGTTAAAAATTTATGCTCCATAGAAAAGTTTTTCTTTAACTGGTGATTAGGGTTTCCCTGGGAGTGACCCAAACTATCTAGCATTTCATTAAATTCAGAACTGGTCAAATCTATGTCATCTTCTCCGTTAACAAAACCAAAAATTTTATTTAGAATTTCAGGAGATAAAGGAACCTGGTTTCCTGAGATTGATCCTATAATAACTGGGTTATCTAGAATCTTTGTTGTATGCATACATTCCTTGATCTCAGATATTGGGAGTTTATCCTTGTGGACATGAAATACTGCAAATTCTGAGCTTCAAACAGATGTAATATGTTCTGGAATATTTGGACTGAATGGCTGAATGACTACATTTCAAAGTCGAATCCAACATCAATCTTCATTGCTGAAAGGATTGCTTGAGAAATCGCAATTACTCTACAAGATAGAAAATATCAAGTGCAAAGGGAAATGGAAATGCGCGGCATAATGTTCGATGAGAAAACCTAGATATAAGTTTTCCGAAGTCGAAACGGCGAACTCTGTCTGACGAAATACAAAGCATCGAACCCTGTTCGATGAAAAATTTCTCAAAAGATCTACATTTTGTCGATCTCTGGTTGACCAAAGTTTTGCAAAACAAATATATTTCGTCGAGCTCCGTTCGACGAAAAACACATGAAACTAATTCGTCGATCTTAGTTCGAAGAAATAGTTTATACAAAAAGTTCGCCGATCTCCGTTCGACGAAAATTTCACAAAGAGTGCACAGTTCATCGATCTCTGATCGACGAAAGGTGGACAATTAGTCGATCTCAGAATAAAAGTTAATTTAGTGATCTTCATTTATTATTCCTAACTGATTTAAGAATAAAATGTGTTTCTTTGCATATAAAGATTTTGTGAATATATCTGCTTTTTGAAAATCAGTAGGAATAAATTCTAGTTTAATTTTATTCTTGTCTACATTATCTCTTAGAAAATGATGTCTTATTTTAATATGTTTAGTTCTACTATGATGGACTAGATTTTGTGCAACAGAAATTGCACTGGCATTATCACAAAATATTGTTGAATTATTTTAGTTGAGACCAAAATCTAGTAGCTGATTTTGAATCCACAAAATTTATGAACAACAACTGCCAGCCGCAATGTATTTAGCTTCAGCAGTTGAAGTAGAAATAAAAGGTTGCTTCTTGCAAAACCATGACACAAGTCTATCACCAATAAACTGACAAGTTCCTGGTATGCTTTTCCCATCAACTATGCATCCAGCATAGTAAACATCTGAGAATCCAGTTAATTCAAATTTTGACTCTATTGGATACCAAAGTCCTAGATTTGGGCAACCCATTATATATCTTAAAATCCTTTTAGCTAAAATTAGATGAGATTCTTTAGGATTTACTTGAAACATAGCATAAATACATGTAGCAAACATTTTGTATGATCTACTAGCTGTTAAGTATAGTAAGGACCTAATGATAGTCCTATATATTCTCTGATCAACATGTTTGCCCTGTTAATCATTATCAACAACATCATTAGCGGGCATGGGTTTTTTCATAGCTGAGACATCTGACATCCAAAATCTTTTAATTATCTCTTTACATATTTAGATTGGGATATAAAAATACCATCGGTACATTGCTTCACTTGTAAACCAAGGAAGTAAGATAGTTCACCCATGCTACTCATTTTAAACTTTGAATGCATTATGTCAAAAAACCTTTTGCATAGTTTGGAATCAGTAGAACCAAATATTACATCATCTATATATATTTGAACTAGAAAAATTTTATCTTTAAGATGTCTAACAAATAATGTTTTATCTACAATGCCTCTACTAAATTTAATTTCTAAAAGAAAACTAACAAGAGTCTCATACCAAGCTCTTGAAGCTTGTTTAAGACCATAAAGAGCTTTGTTAAGTCTAAAAACATGAGAAGAGTGAGTTAGAGAGATAAAACCTGATGGTTGTTCAACATAAACTTCTTCTTTGAGCTCTACATTTAGAAAAGCACTCTTCACATCCATTTGATGTACCTTGAATCTCTTGATTGCTGCAAATGCAAGAAAAATCCTGATAGCCTCTAATCTTGCAACAGGAGCAAATGTTTGATCATAGTCTATGCCTTCCTCCTGTGAATATCCTTGTGCTACCAATCTTGCTTCATTTCTTACAATGATTCATTGAGCATCCAAATTATTCCTAGAGACCCACTTGGGTTCAAGGACTGGATAGTCTTTGGGTATAGGAACTAGGTCCCAAACTCTACATCTCTCAAACTGATTGAGTTCCTCTTACATAACAATGATCTAGTGGGGATCTTGTTCTGCATCATTGATGGATTGAGGTTCAATCTGAGAAATAAAATAAGCATGCATAATATCTTGATTCAATTGATGCCTTGTTTGAACACTATCTGATATGTCTCCAATCACTTGAGATCTAGGTTGATCTCTTATTATGACAAGATCAGCATGCAGAGTTAGTTCTACAGCTACTTGTGGTACTAATGTTTCTTATGGAATTTCATTAGCCACAATATTTTCAGCATACATTTCTGAATTTTCTTCATCACTAACATCATCAACAATCTGTTGAGAAGTATGTATTGTATCGTATTGTGTCAGAATTAAATCATCCATTTTCTTACACAGATTTGGTACCTGAAAAGATTATATGGTAGAGATGTCTCTGTCCTTATAAAACATATTAGTTTCATCAAAAGTAACATGTACAGATTCTTCCATTTTAAGGGTAGATTTATTAAAGATCCTATAGGCCTTGCTGACTTAAGAATATCCTAGGAAAATTCCTTCTACAGCTTTGGCCTCAAATTTCCTTAAGTGTTTCTTATTATTGTTATGAATGTAACACTTACAACTAAAAACTTTAAAATAGTTACTTTAGGTTTCTTATTTTAAGTAATTCATAGAGAGTCTTACCCTTTAGTTTATGAATCAAACTCCTATTAAGAACATTGTTTGTTGTGCTTACTGCAGCTGCCCAAAAGGATATGGGCAAGTGAGCATCTGCAAATAATATTTCAGCAGATTCAATTAGAGTTCTATTTTTCCTTTCAGCTACCCCATTTTGTTGAGGAGTTCTAGGAGCAAAAAAATAATGTATAATACCTTCTTTCTCATAGAATTCTTTCATCATAAGAGATTCAAACTCAGTTCCATGATCACTTTTAATTAATGCAATCTGAGTAGAGTACTCAATCTTGATGTTCCTAAGAAAGTCTGTAAGAAATTTATAGTTATCTGATTTATTTCTCAGAAAGAATACCCAAGTGAATCTAGAGAATTCATCAATAATTACTAAAGTATAAGACTTTACTCCCAAACTTTGGACTGCAATTGGTCCAAAAAGGTCCATATATAGCATGTTGGAACACCCTATTACTGATTTGGGCAAGGATCACTATGTCCTTTAGGAAATTTGTTTTGACCTCCTTGTATAGATCTAAAGGTCAATTAGATTGAGTCTAAGGGTTAGTATTTAAGTTTGAAATCTGCCCTCAAGACCCTCAAGACCAGATATTTCAGTTCAGGAGACTAAGTCATTTCGTCGAGCTCAGGTCGACGAATCCTCGAACTCCATTCGACGATCTCTGAGTTCACTTCAACGAGTCGTCGAACTCCGTTCAACAATCTTCGAGCTCAGATCGACATTCCTGTCTCTAGTTTATTTCCCTATCTCTGAGCTCAGTTCGACGATAGTTTAGCTCAGATCGACGATTTTTGCTTCAGTCTAAGTCCAGTCGCTGAGTTCAGTTCAACGATAGTTAAGCTCAGGTCGACGTTTTTCTGGAGAGATCGACGTTTTTCAAGATTCAAATTCAGACAGTTATGGAATTATTCCCACCATTTATTTCAAGGATCTTGTAGCCGTTTCAATTAATCTGGAGCAAGTTTCAAGGGAATTTTAAAGGAATGTTTTATTGGACTTTCCTCCAGAAGACAAAATGCATTTAAGGAAGTCATTTATGACAGGCTAACGACTATCTTGGACAGAGAATTATTCTATTCAGATCTAAGGAATAAAAGAGAACATTCTTCTGCTTCTCCTAATAGTTCCATACAAAAAGTACAGACACACACAGACAGAATTCTCTGAGAACACACACCGCTGAAGGAGATCAACATACAGAAATTTCTAGATCTCTTTTGACTCAAGTGTTGAAAGGCCTTATCATTCAAGACTCCAGACACCACACATTTCAGCTGCTGCTGGAATCATCTTTTGCTGGAGATCAAATCTTCTGAAGGCCTATCACCCTATTGCAAAGCTTCACTTCCTAAACAACTCAAGATCTCAGGGGGAGCTTTCACAACATCCACTATCTTCTCTCTGATTGTTGACAGAGAAGATCATCTCACCTCTCTCTCTTCTGTAAAGGGTTTATCAAACTCCCTTCAAAAGTTTGTGTTGGTTTCTGAGACCTTGTCAAAACTCAGTGGTGGCAAGACACCTGATCAAAAAATCTGTTTTGGTTTTTGAGTACCTTATCAAAAGCTCATTGGTGCCCAGGATACCTGATCAACTCATCCTGCAGTGGATTCGTACCTAGGGTGGTAGAAGAGTGGATGTACCCAAATTAATTGGGGAACCACTATAGCTCCTTGTGTCCTCTGGTTTCTTCTTTGTGTTTTGATGTGTGCTGTGTTGTTTTTTTTCTTGCATTCATTTTTTTTAGTTACTGCATGCACCTTACACCTATACTTAAATTAAGTCTTCCACTACAAAATAGTTTTTAACTTGAAAATTATTTTAATATACTCTATTCACCCCCCCTCTAGAGTTAAGGTATATCTTATCCTCCACTTTCAATTGGTATCAAAGCCAGGTTGGTTAAAAATACCACACCTTATTTGGTTGGTTGTTTTCCTACAGGCTAACACTTGAACCAAAAGATCTCTGATAAGATCAATCTTTTATAGAGGGTTTTTTTTTCATTAGTTATATTATATTTATCTTTATATTAAACCATATCATAGAGCAAAGATTATGCTAGCACCAGACCTCCAGTATGAAATCTATCTAAGTTTGCACTTTGGAAGGCAAGGATAAGATTGTACATGAATTCTATTGATGAAGATATTTTTAATTCTGTTTTGACAGTGTGTCCAAGACCCCCAGAAAATACAAGTACAAATGCTGTTCCACCTCCTTCAGGAATAGATGCAGAAATAAAAAAATGGACAGTTGAAGATGCCAAAGCAATGAACATTTTGGCACAAACCATGTCTGATGACATATTTCAAAAAGTTGCTGAATGCAACTCACCAAAGGACATCTGGGACAAGTTATCTGAGATAGTCTCAGGATCTGCTGATGAGAGAAAAGATAGAATATCCCATCTCATAACTCAGTATGAGAACTTCAAGAAAGGAGAAGCTGAGTCAGTAGCAGATATGTATAATAGACTCAGTCTCGTAGTCAATGAGCTGAAAACATTGGACAAAGAGATCTCATTGACTGAGCTCAATGATAAAATCCTAATGTGCTTCCCAAGCACTTGGGACTCAAGGATCTGGCCAATCAAGGATGCCAGAAGCCTAAATGAGATCACAACTGAAGCTCTCTTGGGCAAGCTCAAGTCTTATGAGCTGCTCATCAAGAATAGAGAAGAAGAGCAGAAGGATGCCTCACCAGCTATAAGAAAGGAAAAAATCAATAGATTTCAAAGCCATTGAAGATCAGCCTGAAGACAAGGTCACATTCAATGAAGAGCTGCTAAGCTTACTGGTCAAAAGGTTTTACAAAATGGCCAAGAAGGATTTCAGGAAAAGATCATACAGAGGGCATGACAAGCCAAGGTATGACAAATCAAATAACAAAGAGATTATTTGTTTTGGATGCAGGAAACCAGACCACATTGTGCCTGACTGTCCAAAAAATCAGAATAAGGATAAGAAGGACAGGAAGGAAAGGAGAAAAGAAAAGGACTTCAAGAAAAATAACAATGACAAACCCTCCTCCAGCAAGAACAAAAATACAAGGAAGGGGTTTGTTGCTGAAACTTGGAGTGACACAGAAGAAGAATCTGAAGCTTCATCCAGCTCTAGTGATGATGAAGATGATGCTGAGGAAAAAGAATTCTGCATGATGGCTATCAATGCCTCATAACAAAATTCTGATGCAGAAGAGTCAAAGTCAAAATCAGAGACTCAATCTGAAGAGGACCAGGTAATAAATTCTTTTGATTTTAATTCTGAGGACTTCAAGTGTGAGTTTAAAGCACTGTGTTTAGATTTATTAAAATCTGAGAAGGAAATTATTTCTCTCAGAAATCAGCTATCTGAACACAACACTTTAAAATCAGAAAACCTCAAACTCTCTGAGGAGTTGGAATTCTGTAGGGAGTAGATAGTTTCACTAAAAGTGAGCTATCAGAGGCCAAAAAGTTTGAAGAATCCTTTAATGGGAGAAGTATTAAACTAATGGACATCACAAGAATAGTGAACTCAAGATTCAATAGTACACTGAGCTTGGGTGCCTCATCTGGCCAACCCATAGTATAAACAACCCCAATCAAATTTATCTCTAATAAAGGTAAGGGAGTTGTGGAGGTAGCTAGGAAAAATTCTGATTTACCTATGAAAACAAAAGTTCAACAGAAAACGTCGAACAGAGCTCGACGATCGCCGAATGGAGCTCAACGATCTCAGGCTGAATCGTCGAACTCAGGTCGATGATTTCTGAACCCTGAACTCTGGCATAGTCGATCTTCAAACGGAGCTCGACGATCTGACCCAAGATCGTCGAACTCAGCTCAGCGATTGTCGAACAGAGATTAGAGTTTTGAAAATTTTTCCAAAGGTAAATCAAATTTCAAACCTAGGGGTCCTACATCCCAAAGATTTAACCCTTATACTGAATGGATAATACCTCCAAGGGGATAACATCCTGAAGGTTATAAGAGTCAACCTAGGATGTCTTTTATTTCTGAATTCAAAGGTTATCAACCTAGGCCCAAGATAAACTGGGTCAAAAACAAATGAATTGTTTTATGTGCAGGTGAAAACCTATCCAACATCAAACCAGCAATGGTATCTGGATATTGGGTGCTCAAAGCACATGATAGGAAACAAGGACAATTTCACATCCTTCAAAGCCAAGCTTGGACCCAAAGTAATATTTGGTGATTCAAACTTTGGGCTAACAAAAGGATATGTTGAAGTCCAGATTGGCACAGTCACTTTCAAGAAAGTAGCCTATGTGGAAGGACTGAAGCACAACTTAATCAGTATCAGTCAACTGTGTGATGAAGGCTATCTAGTGACTTTCAACAAATCCTCATGCAAAATCAAATCAGAGGACAACACAACTGTGTTGACAGGTAAAAGGAAAGGTAACATTTATCTTGTAGATTTTCTTTCAACTAAGGTAGACATATCCTTGTTCAACTCTATTTGTAGACCAAATGAATTATGACATAAGAGACTAGGGCATATAAACCTTAGAACCATTGCTAGGCTATCCAAGGACAACCTTGTTAGAGGACTACCTTCTGGCCCCTACAATAAGGAAGGACTTTGAAGGGCTTATCAATTAGGCAAGCAAACCAAAAATAGTTTCAAGACACTTAATAAGAGTGATTCACCTAGGATTTTGTATCTGTTACACATGGACATTTTTGGACCCATTACAGTACAAAGCTTAGGAGGGAAATCCTATACTTTAGTGGTTGTAGATGACTTCTCTAGATTCACATGGGTATTCTTTCTGAGGAAGAAGTCTGATAACTTTAAGTGTTTGACAGAGTTTCTCAAATGCATACAGAGTGAGTTCAATACTCACATTCCCCTGATCAGAAGTGATCATGAGACAGAGTTTGATTCTCTTCTTATGCAAGAGTTCTGTCAGAGTGAAGGGATCATACACACTTTCTCAGCTCCTAGAACTCCTCAACAAAATGGGGTAGCTGAAAGGAAAAATAGAACCCTTATTGAATCTGCTACTACATTGTTGTTAGATGCTCACCTTCCTCTATCCTTTTGGGCAGAGGCAGTGAACACCTCCAACTATTTGTTGAATAGAAGTTTAATACATAAACTGAACGGCAAGACTCCCTATAAATTACTCAAAGGGAAGAAACCTAAAGTAGATTACTTCAAAATCTTTGGTTGTATTTGCTAAATTCATAATAATGACAAGAAATACTTAGTAAAATTTCAAGCTAAAGCTGATGAAGGAGTGTTTCTGGGATACTCCATGATCAGTAAAGCTTATAGGGTATATAATAAATCTACTCTCAAAATTGAAGAATCTGTTCATATATCTTTTGATGAATCTAACATGTCTTTCAAGGAGAAGAATACTTATACCATAGAACCTTTGCAGGTACACTCTCTTGCTGAAGACTTGGACAGGTTACAAATTATTCAAAAGGATGGAAGTAGTGAAGATGAAGAAGTCATTCAACATCTTGAAGAGAATCTTCTTGAAGAGCCAATTGTTGTACCATAAGAGGAAACAACAACACATGTTGGTGAACAATCAACACCCCCTATTGATTTAGTAACATCAAGAGACCATCCAATCTCCCAAGTGATTGGAGACACCTCAGCTGGTGTGTAAACCAGAAATCAGGTCAACCAAAACCTGATGCACACTTGCTTTCTTTCTCAAATTGAACCTCAATCCATTCAAGATGCAGAACAAGATCCACACTGGATCATTGCAATGCAAGAGGAGTTGCATCAATTTGAAAGGAACAAAGTTTGGGAACTAGTACCAAGTCCAAAGGATCACTCCATTGTTGGAACAAAATGGGTGTTCAGAAATAAATTGGATGATCAAGGAATCATTGTAAGGAACAAGGCAAGGCTAGTTGCTCAAGGATACTCTCAAGAAGAAGGGATATACTATGACCAGACCTTTGCACCAGTTGCAAGGTTAGAGGCTATAAGAATCTTCTTAGCCTATGCAACACACAAAAGATTCAAAGTATACCAGATGGAGGTAAAGAGTGATTTTCTTAATGGAGATATCAAAGAAGAAGTTTATGTCAGACAACCCCCAGGTTTTATCTCTTCAACTCATCCTGATCATGTTTTCAAATTGCATAAAGCATTATATGGTCTAAAGCAAGATCCTAGAGCATGGTATGAGACCCTAGCATGCTTTCTTCTGAAAAATGATTTTATAAGGGGTAGAGTAGCCCAAACTCTTTTTATTAGAACCCATAAGTCTCATACCCTACTAGTACAAATCTATGTAGATGATATTATATTTGGTTCTACTGATTCAAATTTGTGCAGAAGGTTTTCCAACCTAATGCATTCTAAATTTGAAATGAGTAGCATGGGTGAGATATCCTTCTTTCTAGGATTGCAAATCAAACAACATGCTGAAGGCATATTTATTTCTCAAACCAAGTATGCAAAAGAATTGGTTAAGAAATTTGGTATGTCTGAAGCATCATGTATGAAAACACCTATGCCTACTAATGCTGTATTAGATGCCGATGAACATGGGAAACCTGTTGATCAGACAACATATAGAGCAATGATTGGCTCTTTATTGTAACTTATAGCTAGTAGACCTGACATAATGTTTGCTACATGCATATGTTCTAGATTCCAAGTGAGCCCTAGATAGTCACACTTAACCTTAGTAAAAAGGACTCTTAGGTATGTGAAAAATTGTCCAAATCTAGGTCTCTGGTATCCAAAAGATTCAGCATTTGACTTAACTGGATTTTCAGATGCTGATTATGCTGGATGCAGAATAGATAGAAAAAGCACCAGTGGAACTTGTCAGTTTCTTGGTGACAGACTTGTCTCCTGGTTTTGCAAGAAACAAACATTTGTGTCAACTTCTACTGCTAAAGCTAAATATATGGCTGCAGGTAGTTGTTGTTCACAAATCTTGTGGATTCAAAACCAACTACTAGACTATTGCTACAACTTAGAGAAGTCTAAAATATTTTGTGATAACACCAGTGCTATTTCCATTGCACAAAATCCAGTCCTCCATAGTAGGACAAAACACATAGAAATTAGACATCACTTTCTAAGTGATAATGCTGAGAAAAACAAAATTGAACTTCAATATATCCCAACTGATTTGCAAAGGTGAGATATTTTCACCAAACCATTGGATGAAAATAAACATACATTCTTCCTGAATCAGTTAGAAATGTTAGATGGAGGAAGTTTAAAATAAGATCCAAGATTTTAAAACTCTAAAATTGACCAAGACTAGGCAAACATTTTGATTTTTCTAGAGTCTATAGGTTGTTTCTGTTCTCTGAACTGCGCTCGACGTTTTTCCCAAAGATCGTCGAACGGAGATCGACGTTCTTAGAAATCGTCGAACGCAGCTCAGCGCTTTCCAAGATAGTGCTAAGCTATCTTCTTTCGGTCAGCTATCGTCAAACGGAGCTCGGTGCTCTCCAATATCATCGAACGGAGATCGACGATGTTGCAGACCTTTCAGATTCCTTTAGGAGCCCCGATCGTCGAACGGAGTTCAATGATCTTTCCTTTTCTGCGTCGAACCCTAATATAAAACTCATTTTTCGGCCGTCGTTCTGCCTTTGCGCTTTCATAAACTCTGCAAAATTTCTCTTTCCCTCCAAACTTTTCTGCACTTGATCTTTTGTTTGTTTATTTTTGTAGGAATCAATGGCAGGTTCAGTCGCAATCTTGGCAGCCATGAAATTTGATGCTGGCTTTGATATAAATATGGATTCTTTCGATAACAACGATCAAATATTCAAGGACATTCTGGAACTCTTCAAGGAACAACAGTTAGTTAACATAATGTATACAAGGATCAAATTGGTCGCAGATGAAATAAGGAATGGGTCTATACTGTCCACAATCTGGATCAGAACACTATGATCAGAACTATCTCAGGAACTCAGATTTCTTGCTGATGTAGTTGGGAAAGTTTTGTTGGCAAAACACTCTGCTCATGATACCATCTCTAGGTATCAGCTCTGTTTGATGGGTGCCTTGGTGGACAAGAAGCAGCTGAACTGGGGAGAAGTGTTTTTTGACTTGATCAAGAAGAAAATTAATAAGAATTTTGTTAATTTTGGGAGGATTTTAGGGCTGTTTCTTCATAATAGATGCCCTAACCTGCTTGTTTCCAATGGGATACACATGAATGCCTCCAAGAGGCTTACCTGTGCCCTATTTGGGAAATGGGACAGGCAGATTGTAAAGCCCAGCAGAGCCTCTACAATCTCTTCTTCAGGCACAAGGACTATTTTAGTCTCTTCCCCTCAGGTTTCTGCCCCTGTAGAAGATTTGCCTGCCTCATCATCTCATCCTTCTCCACCTATTGCTTCATCAACAACAATCACATCCACTATCACAATTTCATCCCTCATTTCCATCCCATCTCCAACTTCAATCCCTTCTCCAACTTCAACATCAACTGAAGCAATCTTCCATCCACTACATCACTACCCCCACATGGATATTGATTCATCATCTCATATTCCATCATTCACTCTTCCAGATGATTCCTATATGGATGATTCTCCTTCATACCCTCTTGAGCCACCATCATCATCCACTTCTTATCAATAATTACTTCAGGAAATCATTGCTCAACCATCATTCACACCATCCATCTCCACTCCATTATCTTCCATCTCCACAATTCCAATATCTCAACCATCACTTCCACCATCCACAGTTTCTCCAACAACATCTCCTGCTGCTCCAACTTTCATCTCTACCACATCCACCCCTACCTCTACTCAAGTCCCTCTTGAGCAAGTAGACCTTCCAGCTATTGCAGACAAGCTATATGAGCTGATAGCTCCAAGGCTATCACTACTGCTGGAGACTTCATTGGCTCCACTTTTGAAAACTGTTCAGGAGTTGTCTGCCAGGCTATCCTCTATTCTTCCTCCTCAGGCAATACCTTCTACTGGGTGCCTTGATCCAGTTATCACTGAATCTAGGCAGGGGGAGATGCCTTATGAAGCTGAGAGATTGCCTGCTGCAGTAACTCCAGTTCAAGCTCCAGTTGCAGTCATTACAGTGGACCTCAGGTCACTGCTTTCATTATTTGATTATGTATACTTTAGCTACCTTCCAGACCAGCATACTGAAGACCTTACTAAGGCCATTGTGCCTATTTCTTGTTGTGACCCCAGCATTTTAGCCTCTTTTGTAGATTCTGTCCGGGTTGTGGACAATGTTGAAATTGTTGCTGCTACTGATGTTTTAGTTAGTTCTGATATTGTTGTTTCAGTTTCTGAGGATGTGCATATGACAGAGGCAATTGATTTTGAGCCTGCTGTATCTTAGCTTATTGTTTCTGAAATTTTTGTTTCTGAACCTGCTGTTATAGTTCCTTCTGCCAGTGTTGTTTCTGCTCCAATTCCTGCTGCTGCTGTTGCTCCTGTTGCTATTCCTGCTGTTGTTTCTTCTGCTCAGCCCCAACAACAAAGAGATTGCTTCAAAAAGCTTGATGAACTATATGACCATCCACAAAGTTCTGGCAGTGATCAGTTTAGAACTGACTCTGATGATTCCTCTATAATAAGTACAAGGAAAAGGAAAGCAAGAAGCAAGGCCATGAAGAGAGTTCCCCTAGAGAAAATCAAAGATACAAATGATATTCCTTATTATATATTGCATGATTGCCAGATTATAGAACCATGGATGTAGTACTCCAGAAATCAGCTGAAAGCCATGAAAAAAAGAGGAAATATGATAAAGGATCATCTCACTTCAATCCTCCTCCTCCTCCTCCTTCACCTGATGCAGGTACAGGTGGAAGTTATGCCTTTCAATCTACTTCTAGAAGCCAAAGTTCATATCAATCTCAAGAAAGATCTCAGCAAAGAGGAAATCAGTCCATAGGTTACCAACCAAGAAGAGGATAGTTCAGAGGTAATCAAAGAGAACTCAGAGTATATTCTAAAGGATATTTCAGGCAATATCCTTATCAAAGGGAAGGAAAAGGACCTACAGATTCTACTTCTGGTACTTTCCCTTATAAGCTTAAAATCTTGTCTCTTCCAGAGCTCCTGCTGATGAGTCAACTAATAGATATGAACCTCCTGTTCCATTTGAAGACCCAGAGAACAATCCTAATTCTTGGACAGCAAGGATGAAAGAATTGGCTACTCTAGATCAAATCAAAAAGGCTAGAAAACAAGGAAAAGATACATCAAGCTTCACTACTTTATCAGAACAGAGAAAGAAAGAACTTGAGAGGTACTCTTCCAGCAAATTCTTTGACTCAGAAAGTTACATGAAGCTGCACCCAGAAGCTGTAGTTCCCAGGACAAAACAACAAACTTTTCTAGGTGCAAATGATGACTGGAGATCCAAGAAAGAACCTCTCAACCCTAACAGAGAAATAGTTCTCAAAAAGGGCAAGAAAAAAGAATGATTCTGTAAGCTGACAGTAATACCTATTTTTGTCTATTTGTGATTATATCTGTGTTTCTGCAATGTTGTTTTTGTTTTTATATATCTGCATTGTATGTTTTTATTTTTCCTATGACATGCAAATAGTAATCCAAACCCAAATAGGGGGAGATTGTTGGAACACCCTATTACTGATTTGGGCAAGGATCACTATGTCCTTTAGGAAATTTATTTTGACCTCCTTGTATAGATCTAAAGGTCAATTAGATTGAGTCTAAGGGTTAGTATTTAGGTTTGAAAGCTTCCCTCAAGACCCTCAAGACCAGATATTTCAGTTCAGGAGACTAAGTCATTTCGTCGAGCTCAGGTCGACGAATCGTCGAACTCCATTCAACGATCTCTGAGTTCACTTCAACGAGTCGTCGAACTCCGTTCGACGATCTTCAAGCTCAGATCGACATTCCTGTCTCTAGTTTGTTTCCCTATCTCTGAGCTCAGTTCGACGATAGTTGAGCTCAGATCGACGATTTCTGCTTCAGTCTAAGTCCAGTCGCTGAGCTCAGTTCAACGATAGTTGAGCTCAGGTCGACGTTTTTCTGGAGAGATCGACGTTTTTCAAGATTCAAATTCAGACAGTTATGGAATTATTTCCAGCATTTATTTCAAGGATCTTGTAGCTCTTTCAATTAATCTGGAGCAAGTTTCAAGGGAATTTTAAAGGAATGTTTTATTGGACTTTCCTCCGGAAGACAAAATGCATTTAAGGAAGTCATTTATGACATGCTAACAGCTATCTTGGACAGAGAATTATTCTATTCAGATCTAAGGAATAAAAGAGAACATTCTTCTGCTTCTCCTAATAGTTCCAAACAAAAAGTACAGACACACACAGACAGAATTCTCTGAGAACACACACCACTGAAGGAGATAAACATACAGAAATTTCTAGATCTCTTTTGACTCAAGTGTTCAAAGGCCTTATCATTCAAGACTCCAGACACTACACATTTCAGCTGCTGCTGGAATCATCTTTTGCTGGAGATCAAATCTTCTGAAGGACTATCACCCTATTGCAAAGCTTCACTTCCTGAACAACTCAAGATCTCAGGGGGAGCTTTGACAACATCCACTATCTTCTCTCTAATTGTTTACATAGAAGATCATCTCACCTCTCTCTCTCTTTGTGCTATAAATGGTTTATCAAACTCCCTTCAAAAGTTTGTGTAAGTTTTTGAGACTTTGTCAAAACTTAGTGGTGGCAAGACACCTGATCAAAAAATCTATTTTGGTTTTTGAGTACCTTATCAAATGCTCATTGGTGCCCAGGACACCTGATCAACTCATCCTGCAGTGGATTCCTACCTAGAGTGGTAGAAGAGTGGATGTACCCAGATTGATTGGGGAACCACTATATCTCTTTGTGTCCTCTGTTTGCTTCTTTGTGTTTTGCTGTGTGCTGTGTTGTTTTATTTCTTGCATTCATTTTCTTTTAGTTACTGCAAGCACCTTACACCTATACTTAAATTAAGTTTTCCACTGCAAAATAATTTTTAACTTGAAAATTATTTTAATATACTCTATTCACCCCCCCCCCCCTCTAGAGTTAAGGTAGATCTTATCCTCCACTTTCATAGCAAATATAAAATCCTGTGTGAATCACTTTTAGAAATGGATTTGTTAATATTTCTGGTTTGTATGCCTAATTTCCAAGCCCTACAAAGTCCTTCCTTCTCGTAAGAAGCATAAGGTAGTCCTCTAACAAGGTTGTCTTTAGATAGTTTAGCAATAGTCCTAAGATTTACATATCCTAACCTTTTATGCCATAGATCACTAGTTTTACTAAACTTATTAAATAAATAGATTTTAGTTTTTGCAGAGTTAAAATTGACTAAGTAGATATTACCATGTCTAACTCCAGTTAAACTATTTTATTTAAATAGAAGAAATTGAACATAACAACTTATTAAAAGTTACCTGATAACCTTCATCACATAACTGTCTTATGGAGATGAGGTTATGCTTGAGTCCATTCACATATGCAACATTCTTGAAGGTAACTACTCCAACCTTGACATTTCCATAGCCTTCTGTCTATCCATAGTTGGAGTCTCCAAAGATGACTTTTGGTCCAAGCTTAGTTTTGAAGTCACTCAGGTTTGCTTTGGTTCATACCCAAGTTACCTTGGGTCCTAGTTTCTTGAAATAACAATAATTTGTAATATAAGAACACACATGTTGATCCTTATATCCAAGTGGATGATATCTCCTAGGAGGAATAATCCACTGAGTAAAAGGATATATAAATTCTTGTGTTTGATTATATTGATGAAAGAAATTAAAATTTCTCTTCGAAAAATTGTGTTCGACGAATTAAAATGAGTTCGTCGAACTGAGTTCGACGAATGGAAGTGAGTTCGTCGAACTCCATTCACAAAATAATATTGTGATGTTCTGTATTCCACATTCGTTGATCGTAGTTTGACGAATCATATAGTATTTGTCGAACACCATTTTCTATGTTCATAGTTCGTCGTTCTCTGTTCGACGAAAAGTAATTATTTTGTCGAGCTCGGTTCGACAAATTATTTTGAACATAATTTTTATGAACATGTTTATTTTGTTTAGGCTTTTATACAACTTCTGTGGTTTTATATAAGTCTTCTAATTTTTCTTAACCATTAGTAGAGGTGAATTTTATAGGTGTGGATAAAATATCTTTCTATAAAATAAAAGACTAACTAGATAAAGCCCCCAAGTCTAGTTTGCCATTTAGTCTGACATTAACTGTGCTTATGATATCCATCAGTTTGATGCATCTCCCATTAAGGGATTCTTCAAATTTTTTAGCCTCAGATACTATGTTTTCTAAAGATACTCTTTGTTCGAAGCAATTTTCAAATCATCTTTGAGTTTTATGTTTTCAGAAGATAGATTATCTAATTCAGTTAATTTCTCTCTGAGAAGTCTTATCTCCTTCTCAGATTTTATCAAACCCTTGCATAATAATTTAAAGTCCGTTTTAAATTGTTCTGAATAAAGGTCAAGGGTAGAGATTACCTGATCCTATTTAGATTCTGATTCATACTCAGAATTACTGCATGATGCAATGATTGTCATCAAGCAGTCTTCCTTAGCCATTGCTTCTTCATCTTCACTTGAGCTGGATGAAGTTTCATCATTTGACTCACTCTAAGTTTCAGCTATAAAATCTCTCTCCTTCTTTTTATATTTATTGGAAGAAGTTTGTTGGAGTGCTTCTTGGAGTCTTTCTCTTTCTTATATTCCTTCGTCTGATTTTCAGGACATTCTAGAAGAATATGGCCTAGTTCCCTGCACCAATAACACACAATTTCTTTAATGGGTGTCTTGTCATACCTTGGTTTGTCATTGTTTCTTGAAGTTCCTCCTGAAGTCTTTTCATGCCATTTTATGAAATCTCTTAGCCAAGAGACCTATAAGATCTTCATTTTCTGGAAGAACTTCTGCTTCTTCTGTTGCTTAGAAAGCTATGTTATTCTCTTTCCTTACTGCAGGTGGAGTCCTTTTTTCAGCTTCCCTCGTGTTGATGAGCTGCTCATAAGATTTGAGCTTGCCCAATAAGTTCTCTGTGGAAATTTCATCTAAACTTCTGGCTTCTTTGATTGGCAAGATCCTTGAATCATATATGCTAGGGAAACACATGAGGATCGTATCTTTGACTTCTGTCAATATAATGTCCTGCTCAAAGATTTCAGCTCATTAATGATGAGACTAAGTCTTGTGTACTCTACTACAGATTTAGATTCTCCCTTTTTAAAGTTCTCATATTAATAGATAAGGTGTGATCTTCTGTCCTTTCTATCATTAGCAGACCCAGGAAACCATTGTGTTGAGGGAGTCCCAGATAGCCTTTGCTGAAGTGCATTCACCAACCTTTTGGAAGATATCATCTGACATAGTTTGAGCAAGGATGTTCATTGCTTTGGCATCAACCATTTTAGCTTTCTTTTGTACTTCTGTCCACTCTGGTGGTGGTACAACACTGGTGCTAGTTGTTTCCAATGGTTGAGGTGGATCTATCAAGATAGAATTATAAATATCTTCGTCAATAGAATTCATATATAATTTAATCTTTATTTTCTACAATGCAAACTTATTTAGATTGCATATAGGAGGTCTAGTGCTTGCATACTCTTTATTTTGTGCCATGATAGAAAAAACAAACTAGAGAAAATGAGACCTATCAAGATCTTTGTTGGTTCAGGTGTTAGCCTGTAACACCAATGAACCAGCCCTCTGATACCAATTTAGAGTGAGAGATAGATCTACTTTACAATAGAGGGGGTGAATAGTTTATATTAAAAATTAAATTTATTTTTATAGCGGATTTAAAGTAAGTGATATATATATAAAGCAAAAAATCACAGCACAAAAATAAAAGAAATTAAGATAATCACAGATGACACAAGGAAATATAGTGGTTCCCCAATAAATTTGGGTATATCCACTCTTCTACCACCCTATTAGGAATCCACTACAGGTTTTTGATCAGGTGCCTGCCACCAAAAGATCTATTTTAAAAGGGAGATCTCGCAACCCCTTGAGCTTTTGATCAGGTACCCAAAAACCAATCTAAGTCTTTTGATCATGTTACTTAAGAACCAAGAGGTTTAAATTTTGAAGGGAGTTATAACCCTATACACAGTTGATGAAATAAACTAAAGGAAAAGATGTTGTCTTCTCTGTCAACAGTCTCTGAGAAGACTTAGTGGATTGATGTTGAAGAAAAAAGCTCCCACTATGTTTAGTAGATTTTGTGATCAAGGGAGAAGCTTTTCTTCAGGGTGTAGTCCTTCAAGAATTTTGTTTCTTTCCAGTAGCAATTTTAGACTTATGTAGAATTTGTTGTCTCTTGGAGAGTTAGAAGCAAGTAATCAAAAATCTCAGTGTGTGTCTATGTATGTCTGTGTAAATATCTCACTATCTGAATATGCAGCAATTTTCTGAATATATATTTTCTGAGAGAAATTCAAACATTTGAATTTTAAAAACATTCCTTGAATTGCCTGAAGAATATCTGAGAATTTGTAATGACTGTATCCAAATATTTAGAATAAAATAATTCCTTAACTGCCTTGGTAATTAATTAGAATAATAACTCCGTGAAAATTTCATACTTAATGCAAATATTTAGCTTTAAATACCAGAGTATAACTGAATGAATTTAATCTATTTAAAAACTATTCTGCTTCTGAAAATAAAACTGTCTGGACCACTGCAAAGAATTAGTCCAATATAGCAAATCTTTCATCGTCCTGAGTTTGGAGTTTGTCGAACTAAAAGTGTCATTCGTCGAGCTGAGCATGGCTATCGTCGAGTCGAGCTGTACAGTTAAGGTCAGAGTTCGTCGACCGGAACACAGCTTTCGTTAAGCTGAGCTCAGCGGTAGAACTTTGATTTGTCAATCTGAGCACAGCGTTCGTCGAACGTAGCTTTTCTTTCGCTGAAATGATTTTCTGCATTTGCCTGACTGCATTTCTCTGGAGTTCTTCTGATGCAATAACTCTGGAAATAACACATGACCCAAGACTATACAAAGTTGGTCAAGCTAATCATCGTTAATAAATGATAGTGTTCCTAGCCCAAATCTGTAATAAGGTTCCAACAGTCGCTACCCCCTGGCGGGTAGAAGGAGCCGATAGTCATTGCTGGAGTGAGTGAGCCTGCCACCTTCTGGCGAGCTGGAGTAGAGTCCATATTGTATTGTGCAGTTTGGTGTAGAGTAGCAGTCCATGCTGCCAAGTCTTTCTATAGGCAGGCTGTGACCGAGTCTGCAAACTATTGGCGGACAGGTGAGTTGGTTGCCGACTGGGTGACCTGGAGGACTGAAGCAGCAGGTCACGCAGGTCACCCCCACTGAAGAAGTCTGTCTCCTGTTGGATGGATAGTCTTGTTGCGTAGTGTTTGGCGACTTGGAGGCAAGCCACCTGGCGATGTGGCGGTTTGTCTTGCTTATTGTGCGACCTGCAAGAATGGGCAACAGAAGGCCTCGACTACTGCCGAGTATGCATCGACCTGACAGTCTGAGCAAAATGGCAATGCGAGTCTGCCACTTAGTTTGATAGTCCACCTATTGGAATAGAGAGAACCATTGCGTGATTAGCTAATCCAACCGTGTGGCCTGTAGGGGCGGACTTAGGAAGTATTCTGCACCCCCTGCAGAACATGCAGCTGCTGCGTGACCTGGGCGTCAGACCGGGGAGAACACCCTAGCCGCGCAGCCTGAGCAGACAAAGAAGTCTGTCTGCCCATCCTTAGAGAGGATAGGTTGCAAACTTAAGATGGAACCTGAGCAAGACACGACTTTCATGATGGTTACCTTAGGAGGTATTGGCAATTTTTGGGTTAACATAATCCCCAAACTTTTTAAAGTCTCGAAGGGAACTTCGAAAAAGTAGGAGTCCCATGAAAATCGTGATCGTTCCCTCAAAAAATTAAGAGGTAAGGAGAGATAGAAATTGATGCATCTCCTCATAAGAGGTTTTCCAATGCATATCTTTTTCAAGAAAAGGAAAAGTTAATGCAAGCAAAAATAGGTACATCTCGTGTGTACCTGAATTACTTTTGCAAAAAATGTAGAAGACTTGAATGTCTTCCAATGAGCTCTACAAAACAAAGATAAGAGGAAAGCACAGAAGAATGATAACTTGCAAGTACCTGAAGGAGGCTTCCAAGCACCTGTTAACTTCTTCAAAAGGAGTAGTAAGAGGCAGATATGAAATAAAACCAAGCTAAAAATACCTGGATGAAACTTCCAAGTATCTGTTAATCTCTATAAGAGTAAAGTAAGGGGCAAATATGAAATAAATTTAAGTTGCAAGTACCTGGAGAGAACTTGCAAATATCTACTAATCTCTGCAAGAAATAGAGTGAGCAGCATGTACGAAAGAGGAGTAAGTTGTAAGTAACTGAAAGGAACTTGCAAGTATCTTCTAATCTCTGCAAAAGATGAGATAGGAGCAGATATGATAGAAAAGTAAATTGCAATTACCTGAAGAGAACTTGTAAATATTTGCTAATCTATGTAAAAGAAAGAGTAAGTAGCAGATATAAAAGAAAATTAAGTTGCAAGTACCTGAAAGGAACTTGAAAATATCTGTTAATCTCTGCAAGGAAAGAGTTAGATACAGATATGACACAGAAGTAAGTTGCAAGTACCTAAAGGAAACTTGCTAATATCTTCTAATCTCTGCAAAAAGGTGTTAGAAGCACATAGGTAGGAAAGCAACTTTCATGTACCTGAAGGGAACTTGCGAACGTTGACTGTTGATATGATAAGGTATAATTGGCCAGCAGAAGAGATGCCCGACAAACTCTGTTATTAACGGAATAGAGATCAAACTGTGATAATGACCTTTTCACGAGATCAGATATGATATCTTTAATATGAAATCCAGATCAGCAAGATGAAGCCATCTTAGTTGGACTTCATTAGCATGGCTTGTCAATCAAGGAGAGCCAAATACTCTGATTAATGATTTGTGCCATTAGCATCTGATAAGAGTAATATAGAACTTGTAAATCATAATCTGAAAGAGCTTCATGCAAGCATTGCATATAAGATGAACACAAGCAAAACCGATTCTGCAGATCTTTTTGATATGTTCGAATTACCTGTTAACCTGTAAGAAGGCAGTTTGAAAAAAGGAGGGCTACACCCAAAGATGACCTAAAAAGGTCGGATGGTGCCACGGTAGTGCACCCGTGGTCCTTATGCATCGTCTGCCCTCGAAAGGTCATCAAGAGCATAGTCCTACCGAGAGCGGGCTGACCACGCTTCCTTTATAAGGGCACAAAAGAGAAAAGAGTAGGGAAAATCTTGAGAAGGATCGATAGATATACTACTCTCAAGCCTGAAGTTATAACATCGCTGATCAATCAGACTATATGTGTCAAGGGGCCTATTGCTTGTCTTTGGAAATAACAGCAGAATGTGGGCCTCGCGAAAGCATGGATTGATAGTACCATACAATATTCGACTATTACAGTCATGAGATGATCGAGGAGGCAAGGCTACACTTGATCGTCTTTGCTTGCCCATCAACGAACACGTAACTGTAAATGTATCTGAAATAAGGGGATAGATCTGATTTACTTTAGGGGGGGGGGGGGGGGGGCAGAATAAAGTAATTAAAATTTTTGGCTGTTTTGATTTATATTCGAGTAATAAAATGGGTGATACTAAAGTAGTATTAGAGAAAGGGATTCAGTCTAAGCTAATCTACCACAGCACAACAATCTATCACAGCAAAGCAAGAGCAATAAAGAAAATGATCAACCAGACGACAAAAGAATTTTATAGTGGTTCCCTAACATGAGTACATCCACTCTTCTACCACACCAGTAGCAATCCACTAGCAGGTTTTTGATCAGGTGACTGTCACCACAAGATCTATTTTAAGGGAGATCTCACAACCCTTTGAGCTTTTGATCAGGTTCCCAAAAACTAAGAATAAACTATTGAAGGGAGTTAATAAACCCTTTGTACAGGAGGTGAGAGAGGTGATGTTGTCTTCTCTTTTCTATAAAAACAGAGAAAGAAGACTAGTGGATTGTTGTTGTCAAGGCTCTTTCTGAAATCACTTGGACTTGCTCAGGG